>BGPT01000411.1:82386-142386 GCA_003297045.1 Symbiodinium sp. clade C Y103
GAACATTTCTGTTCAGACACCATCAAACTATATAAAGATTTGCCTTTTCTTCAATGGATGATTCTACAGATTGATTTTCCTGTTCAGTTAGCACCTCAACTAAAGTTGAACATAATTTTGTGTCTTGTCCTCATGAAACTATCTGGCATGGATAGTTCTTCAAACTCAAATGGTTTCAGTTCAGTCATTACCTCAAGCAAAGTTCAAGATATCTTTGTGCCTTGTCTTCCTGAAATCTTGTAGCAGTTTACTTTTTCTTCCATGGGTATTAAAAAAAATCAAATTGTTTCAACGCAAACGTCACCCCAAGTAAAAATTGAAAAAAACAATTGTGCCCTGACTTCATGAAATTATCTGGCAGTTTTCGTTTTCTTCCATGGATTGTTCTTCAATGAAATTTTCTGGAAATTTACTTTTTGTGTTCATTTCCTTACTTAGTGGGTTTCCTCATGAAAGAAAGTTTTTTTTGGGGGGTTGGGTTCGCGCGCCATTTTTGGGTATAAAATAGAGGCCCCCCGGGGCGCGCGAACCCAACCGAAAAAATATTTACAGTTTAGACACTTGATGAGTTAGTTTCAGTCGTCACCTCAAGTAAAACTGAAGGTAGTGTAATGTTTTGTTCTCATTTATATCTGGCAATTTTCCTTCTCTTCCATGAGCAGGTCTATAAAATCAAATTGGTTCAATCTAATGGTTACCTCAAGTAGAGTTGACGATAGCTTTGGTGTCCTGTCTTCATGAAATTATNTGAGCAGGTCTATAAAATCAAATTGGTTCAATCTAATGGTTACCTCAAGTAGAGTTGACGATAGCTTTGGTGTCCTGTCTTCATGAAATTATTGAGCATGTGTCTTTGGTTTTGCCATGAACACGTGTATCGATTTAAATTGTTTTAGTTCTGTCATAACCTCCAGTAAACTTGAAGATACAAAGTCTCTCCAAAAACCTGGACTTTGCATCAAAGAAAATAAACAAATAAATCATTGTCCTCAAGTAACACTATCACACATGACACAAGTAAAAAAAACACGTTCAACTCATGTACTGCACAAGTAATGCAATAAATGTCCCAAAAAACTTNTCCTCAAGTAACACTATCACACATGACACAAGTAAAAAAAACACGTTCAACTCATGTACTGCACAAGTAATGCAATAAATGTCCCAAAAAACTTAACAACTAAATTCAAACATAAATGGGTTTATCATTCAAGCCACACACCGTACACAATAGCCGATACTCATTCTAAAGCCCGAAGAATAGCAGAAACGATATCTAGNTAAATGGGTTTATCATTCAAGCCACACACCGTACACAATAGCCGATACTCATTCTAAAGCCCGAAGAATAGCAGAAACGATATCTAGCAAAAGGAAGTTTCACAAAACTATTTTCTACAAAGCATGCGCACACGTTTCTACATGCTTTCCTTCTCGTTCATTTGGTTTGCTTCTAGCACTTTACATATATATATATACATATATATATACATATATACATATATATATATATATACATATCAAATTATATCAACATTCCAACTCACACAGCGTGGATTTTCATCTAATCCATTTGTAGTATACACTCACGCATACTACCTCTAAAGCCTCAAGGAGACCAGCAAAAAATAATGACATTAGTTTCAACTACGAACTATCTAAACAGTTCTAAACTAACTCGGTATTTTTTGAATGTTTGGATTTATCAGCTTGAACATCTAGACCTATGTATGTATAAAAATGTAATCTTATTAGATGTGTTTACATTTTTGTATACACTTGGGAATGTATCAAGTCAAAACGAGGGGTGCCCGAAACCTTGAAAATTAAGCCTTGATTTAAAGGTTTCGGGCCCCCCTTTTTTTGAGACATGCCGAACATCTANTTTCCAGAACCAACCAAGAAAAAAAACAAAGAGTCAAATTGTTGAAACATTAATGAAATTCAAAATCAAGAACACAAAAAAACATTCAAATTCAAAACTAGGTGTCATGTAAAATGATTTACTAATATCAATTTCAGACCCATAAATTTACAATAAATCATTCTAAAATCGTAAAACACTAAAAAGAGTAGAATTGCTATTTTTCGAGACTCAGGGCAATCCCTCCTCGAAGCCCATAAAAAACAAAGTTTGAAGCGGCGCAACCGCTGTAAGAAAAAAACATGTTTTCATTGTGATAAAAAGTGTGTTTTTTTGAATTTTCCGAGGTTATGAAGAAGGGACAAAAATCATCATTTTTAATTCTCTTCATAATTTCCAATAATTTTTTGTAAAACTCACATTATAACTAATTATAATCTAAAATCTCACCTAAGTAAGTCCAAACGGAAGTTGGAAGATGACACGTACATGGCAGACCTGGCGGCAAAACGCTGCAAACAATGCCATGAAGAGGGAAGGTTTTTCACACTCGAACATCCGGCCAGGAGTTTGGCGCTGCATCTCGACTCATGGAAAGAGCTCCTTGGCTGCACAGGGGTGTTTCAGTTTTTTTATACCACTTGCATGTTTGTGGGTAGTAAAAGGCGGAAATGTCAGGTCTTGATCTGTAATCACGAAGCTTTTGCTGCCATGGGTCTAAGTTGCACAGGCAGAGGTTTGTGTGCTAGGACACATGAGAAGCATTTAAAGTGGCGCCCTGCGGTAGCCAATGGCTCAGTGGTGCAGTTTCTCACTGGGGACGAGAGGGAGTACCCGGTAGGATTTTGCGAAGCCTATGCAAAATGCGCCATGCAAGCTCTCGGAAGTGAGGGGAGTTTTGTGGAGGTTTTCTCAGGCCCAAATGCCCCCTTGAGTTCAGCAGTCTGCAGACTACTGGGTGAGGACCTCAGAGGGGCCAGAGTGGAGAGCACCAAGGGGATCAAGAACGAGCTTCAGCGCCTAGCCCAGGTGGTCAGTGGTGCACCATTGGTGCTGGAGCCAGAGCCGAAGGGTTCACCCGGCAGCCAATATGCAGCGCCCCACCACCCGGAGTCGGTCGCAAACAGACAACGCATGCTAAAGGCAGGCAGACAGCCGAGCTACGGCAAGCGCGAGCAGCTTATACCGGATGGCCTTCAAAACCCTCTGCAACATTTGGAGGAGGCTCTGAAGTTGGAGCATCCCTTCAATGTGGAGGCATCCCTGAAGAGCATGCACTTGTTGGCACTGAAATTTGCAGAAGGCAGTCCGGGGGCGGTTAACACCAGACGTCTCAAGACTCTGGCGGAATGGAGACTCCTGGCTAAAAGTCAGGAAACCATTTCTATGCAAGAGTCCCATGAGCAGGAGGCTTGCAGCAACGCCAAACACTTGGGCCGCAAACCCAGGACGGCACTTATGTGCCAGCTGGGAGAACGGTATGGCATTGAGGACAGAGCAGTCCCGACTTTGTGCCTCAAAGGTATGCCAATAGTCGGAGAGGCGCTCCAGTCCCCTTTCTTCGAGCCTAAGGTGATACCAGCAGCGGTCACAGTGCGCGAACTGCTCGCATCAGCACCCAAGAGGCGTAAAGCAACCCTGGAGAGAATTCGCTTCATGGCTCAGAAAGGGAGTAAAGCGCAAGCAGAGGCCATCTATGCAAAAACGCTGAAGGAGGTCCAACAAGGAACAATGGCAGGCCCTTACAGCCATGACGACATTCTTGAACAATTTGGCACTCATTACAACCTTATTCCCAGCTTCGGGTTGGAACAAGGGGTCGATGACAGCGGCAGACCGAAATACCGCCGCATCGACGACCACACGGCGGGTCACACCAACTTGGCTGCCACTAGAATGCAACACATTGATATGGCCATGACAGACTATCTGATCGTAATGATCAAGAGTGTGTTTTCCCGATTCCATACAGATTTGTTTATGGGGTCGGAGGACATGCAGTCGGCCTATCGTCAGGTGCCACTACTTGACAGTCAGGTGGGCATCTCCATTACGGGAGTGTACGATCCATCAACTGACCAGGTTCGCCTTTTCCAAATCTTCGGGCAGCCATTCGGCGCAGGCCACTCCGTTCCCAATTTTTACCGCTTGGCGGAATGGGCTTGTAGGCTGTTGGTACGTGGTTTTGGCCTCATGGTGGACCATTTCTTCGACGATTTCTACTTCGTCGAGAGGAAAGACTGCAGTGCTGTTACTTCCTTTTGCTTGCAGCAGGCATTTCTCCTGCTAGGCTTGCAGTTAGATCCTGGCAAATCACAGGTGCCCACGGACGTGGCCCACATCCTGGGAGTAGCGTTTAACACACGGTCGCTCCTTACACAGAGGATGCTGCTTGTAGAACCTAAACCGACACGCAAAGAGAACTTCCGACTTATGGTCGAAAACATTTTGCGCAGTGATTTCCTTCCACCAACGCTGGCTGCCAGCGTGGTTGGCAAATTCGGCTTCCTATGCAGCACACTGTTCGGCAAGGTCGGCCGTTTCTGCACAGGGTACCTGAGGGAAAGGCAGTACGCCACCGCTGGTGGACACGCCCTGACCCAGAACCTCCGACTCAGCTTGAAGCTCATGATGCACATTGTTCAAATAGCCCCCCACAGATCCTGCAACCTGGGACCGCCCAAGCGGCCTTGCATACTCTACACGGACGCCTCCGACGTTCCGGAGAGAGACCCACGTTTTGCAGTTGGGGGAGTTCTGATTGTGCAGGAGCCCATTTTTCACATCCAATATTTCAGTATAGCTGTCCCTGCGACCACAGTCAAAGAGTGGATCCCCAAGACCACCTACATGGGCCAGCTGGAAGTTTTAGCCGCTCCAGTAGCGCTCCAAACTTGGGGCCCGCAGCTGCATGGCCATCAGATCATCCATTTCATCGACAACGATGCAGCCGCTGCGTCGCTAGTGAGGGGGTATTCCCCAAAGACCGACAGTACGGCTTTAGTTGGTGAATACTGGGCCTTGGCTGCACAACATGCCCTGGAGATCTATGTGGATCGTGTGGAATCCAAGTCAAACCTGGCAGATGGGCCGAGCAGGCTCAATGTTTCAGAATTGACCCGTCTAGGAGCTACCCCTGTACAGGCCATCTTAGTTAATTCATCTCTCTCAAAAATTTTTCAATTTTTCCAAACAGGGTAGGCGCTGCGTGCCCGCTTACGCAGTCTCGGTGACACCACAATTCATCGAGGGGAGCTAGAAGGAAGCCACCGACAGCGTTGGGAGGAAAGCTTCCAGAGGCTCCCTAGGGGTGAGTGGCAGCGACGAACCAGCGACCGACCCATCGTCGCTCAATGGGTTGAGGCTGAGCGTCGCTTGTCATCAGAGGNGCTTCCAGAGGCTCCCTAGGGGTGAGTGGCAGCGACGAACCAGCGACCGACCCATCGTCGCTCAATGGGTTGAGGCTGAGCGTCGCTTGTCATCAGAGGGCAACGACCTAACCCAAGAGACAAAAAGAAACGGAGCGCCAGGGCAGTATCTTTTTGATTTGGGAACGTGCTGAGNCTGAGCGTCGCTTGTCATCAGAGGGCAACGACCTAACCCAAGAGACAAAAAGAAACGGAGCGCCAGGGCAGTATCTTTTTGATTTGGGAACGTGCTGAGTCAGAGATATCCATGAATTGTGCCGAAGCTTGTGTAGGTACTAACATGGATGTCTAAAGACGGCCCGCACGTGGTGCCATTTTGGATCAAAGGATCGCCAAATGGCACNGAAGCTTGTGTAGGTACTAACATGGATGTCTAAAGACGGCCCGCACGTGGTGCCATTTTGGATCAAAGGATCGCCAAATGGCACCTGTTTGAACTTTTTCTCCCACCCTCCCATCCCTAGGAGAAGCCTCGGTCGCCGCTTCCAGAGGCTCCCTAGGGGTGAGTGGCAGCGACGAACCAGCGACCGACCCATCGTCGCTCAATGGGTTGAGGCTGAGCGTCGCTTGTCATCAGAGGGCAACGACCTAACCCAAGAGACAAAAAGAAACGGAGCGCCAGGGCAGTATCTTTTTGATTTGGGAACGTGCTGAGCCAGAGATATCCAATACTTTCTTTGTTTAAACACCTAAACACCTCAAGCAATGACGAATTGCTCCTTGTCCCTCAGGAGATCTGGTGCGGCCTCGGTGGCCTTGATGATATGAGGCGCATGGCATGGGATCACTTTGGAGCTCCTTCTCCGACGTTTTTTTCCCTTTGAGATCTTTGACATGCTGATTGATGGTGCTCTTCATTCCTGTCCGGCACAGAGTTGATTCAGCAGCAACTAGTTTGGAATCCTTCAGGCAGTCGCAAGATACATGTGTCACATTCCACTCACATTCCACATGCTCAAGAAGGAACAATTCGCCAAAATACCAGTCCCTAAGATTTGGATTTTCTATGATCTTCTCAGTTCCCCATTGTTTTAGCAGTTTCAATCAATTTCACTTGGGCGTTCAGCTAAATTTCAGAGTGACATGCCAGGTCAAAAGTGTTGATTTCCAAAAGGACGATATATAATTACTTGCACAAGTGACTCAAGTGACGAACAAATCTGCTCGTGCACCGAACTTTTGACCGTAGGGGCGGGGTGGTGGTATTGATACCAGTCAAATCATTTGGTACGCCCAAATTGGATGGTTTCAGATCTCAATTTTGTGACTTCCACCAAAACAAGTTTGATCCACACACCCACATAGTTGCTAAGTGTGCATCCCATTTTTCTGTTCCTTATCGCATCATGTTTTGGCTCTATAACTATAGGGGTACTGCGTTCTTTGGCTTTATCCTGGCTATCCCACATATTCCCACATGATTTTGCTGGTTACATCCAATACATGGCCATACCATTTATCTTTGGTTGATTGATTTAAGAATGATGATATCCAATTTAGGGTCCCAGAACCCGTGGTTGATCTCTTTCAACCAGCTGCAGGCCTTTCCGATATTGACACTGGACGGTTTCACCTTGCAACGCGCCGCGCCGGGCGCTGAAGTTGTATCAATAAGAGAGTCTCCAAAGACATCAACACGGAACCAACACCTATGTCCAAAACAGCTGATGCATTTTAGTACCCCGGATATCCCAAAAAATTCGTTTATTGTCCTAAACTCGTGGTGGATGGCAGTGGATGCTTGGAGGAATGACAGTAGATGAAAGAAGATCACAGTGGCACAATAGTTATTGACAGTGCATGACAGTATAGTAAATACATGCGAATATCATACTGTAGTAAACATAGGGTGAGCCCTAAAAGATCAACAAGGTCAGCTACAGGTCCCTTTGGGTGGTCCAAAACAGCACATAAATTGCTTGATATGCCAGCTTTGAGTTGAGCCAAAGTGGCCAAGTGGCTGCGACAGCGCTGTGAAACGTCCCTTTGTGGGGCTTGACTTGACCGCGGGAAAAGATAGAAGAGGGGCCGCCTTGGGGAAAAAAATTGGCAGAAATGGATTCATGTTGCACACCAAAATGTGGTCCTAGTATCACTTAGTCATGTAATGTAAGAATGTCTAAATTACTATAAATATAGGTAAGTCGACCCGAAATAGCAGAAATTGTCCCTCCCATACCTCTTGGATGCCACGCTCGTTTTGTCAAATTAAATGTACAAGGAGGTTTTGGGCCACGTGCTAGTGTCATACAAGATCCACATTCAATTCTTTGTTCTACATCCAATAGGTCCCAAGAATTTTTGGTCGCGTACGTGATGTTTGGACATCAGTGCGGGGATGGGCCACTATGTGAGACATAGGGAAACACCTATTGTTGGTCCTTTGGGCGTAAAATGATTCAGATTTGGGGTATGCGGACATATGACTTATGACTCTTTTATGTTTTTGTGATGTTCCATCATTTCGCATATCATGTATATTACATATCATATCATGAACGCATTATATATATATAATTATATATATATAATTTAATTATATATATATATAATTTAATTATATATATATATATAATTTAATTATATATATATATATAATTTAATTATATATATATATATGTATAATTTAATTATATATATATATGTATAATTTAATTATATATATGTATAATTTAATTATGTATATATACATTTTAATTATATATATAATTTAATTATATATATATATATAATTTAATTATATATATATATAATTTAATTATATATATATATAACTTAATTATATATATATATAATATGTATATATTATATGTATATATCATATATGTACTGCAAAGGGAACCCAAAGTTCTCCACTGTTTTCACCTCGGCCCCTGCAGCTCAACTGGCCCTGAGCAGCGAACACCTTCGCTCAACGCGCCGCCAGGACGGGGGACTGGGGGCGCCGGTCGCAACTTTTGAGACATGTACCATTTTCTCAACATATACCCTCTGGTTATTTAACATAGCCATGGGAAATGGCTAATTTTGGATGATTTTCCCAGCTAGAAACCTCCATTTATAGTGGATTCTCCATGGCTATGTTAAATAACCAGAGGGTACACTTTTCCAAAAACATATAGGCTCTCAACATAGATAGACATTTTCACAATCTGAAGGAGAAGGCAAGAATGAAGATGAAGCGTTTCAGATGGCTACATCACACAATCTACAGCAAATACTACGCATTTACACTGTTGATGTGCTTTGCAGCACTCACATGTATATTCCAGATGTTATAGATGATATAGATTCTGATTCACGTTTTGATTATGTAAACATCTACCTATCTAATTTATCTCTATCTTATTTGTTTGTATCTACACCTATCAAATCCATCTATCTAAGATCCATCGATCTAAGATCCATCTAATCATAATCTCTATCAAATCTATTTGGGTTTGTCTGAAAATATGGTACCACTGAATGCACTGATCATTCATAATTTCCCCTTTTAGGATAGTGATGTGGGGAAGTGTATTTATATTTATACCCTCCAAGTATCCATAAAAATCCCAAAATAATGGCCATATTGACCCATCTCTCTAGATACTTAGAGAGTCAAATGCTATAATGTTATTATAATGTGCTAAACCCAATACTATAATGAACCATCCCTTAAATCATTACCAATTTCAATCGGCTGGATCTCAACCATCCCCCAGTCCTCGGTCCAGGATGGATTTGGCCTTCACCGTGGGCAACGCTGGAGCGTCGAGCGATCTGGGCCCTGCCCGGACGTTGACGGGACGCCCGAAGCTCAGCGCGTTTTTTGGAAGCCGTGAATTGTGCTTCGTTGATGGTTTATTATAGTACCCCCCCAAAAAAAAATGGAAAGTCTTAAATCCAACATTTGAGTAAGAAGTGGTAAATTACTTTTCTACCTTTTTTTGGGTTGCTACATGATAAATGTTTATTAATTATTTACCACTATGATTTAGCCGCTTTGGTTCTGGAAAAATATTTGTAAGTATGAGTGTATAACGGGGTACTTACAATATACCGCTGTCCTATTGACAAATTGATGACTATATAACCAATTGAACTGCCAGTCCAATAGGAATGCCTAAGATAATCATACTGGTCTTGCCAGTGTCTAATGTATCACTATTCTTGGGACCCCCCAATTCATCCTCATTTATAAACTGGGGGTGTAAAAAATCTGGGATTGAGATTGGTGGGACCCATCTAGTTAAACATGTTGGCAAACCCCAAACATTGAATCATAAGTTGAAACATGGGGATGTTAATCAGCAAAAATGGTAAACCAAGGAAAAGGAGAGGCATGGGTCAAAGCAAAAACATGCTTTGCTTTCGAAGTAATCGTCACGCCTTTTCCAAATGATGGGATGTCCTGCAATGCAGGATACCACCGAGACAGTTTCCCTAACTTTGGAACACACTGGTGCATCCAACTGCATTCAGGTGTTATGGTTTTAACAGAAATATAAGCAAGTTCTTGAAGGTCTTTCCATAATATGTCGATTCCTGGAGTTTACCGTATATCAACAATGTATATATATGTATATGTATATGCCATATAATCGATCGATATCTACAGGAGACCAAACCGACAATCAACTTTTGTCCATTCCTGGGCTTTTCATATCTTTTCATGGGATGTGGTAAAAACCAAAAAGGCCTTTCTCGCGCGGCTTCCGGCGCTGCGGAGGCAACCATGGGCTCGAGCGCAACTTGCGCTTGAAGGTACCTAGTCGATCACTTCCAGGCACGATCCGGCGCCTTGAAAAACTGGTGCTCAGCAGGAAAAAGTCATAGCCCATTATCAAACAGTGTAGAACAGAGGAATGTTGTGGGGTGAAAAAGGGTCACTGTAATGTCACTGTAATCATCACAATTTAATCATGATAATGCCTACTTGATGTTTAAAAGATAATCCAAACTCATCAAAGTTTCATCATCACCTTCATCGTGCATGATAACTTTGTCTCACATGTTGTAGTTCGTATTTCCAAAAATCAAATGTTCAAAACAAACATGTGCATAGGTTTATTTTGTTTTTGTCGTTAGTTTTGCGAGAGCCATTTGAACTATAGAACCTAATACTAGTAACATTATGATTACAATACAATTTAGCAATGATCTTATCATTTCGTCAAGTGTCTCCATTCACCAATTCAATTCCCCGACCTGTTGGGAATACTTGTGAAGTTGTATTGTAGTGATACTCTATCTCCCAAAAACCCTCATCTATTCAATTTGAACTTCAAGGTCGGTGGCCATGTGGTTTCACGTTGTCACTTGTCACCATGTCAGCTACCACGTAAAAGGTCCTATGAAACATTTATACTATAGAAAGGGAATACAGATCAAAAGTGGTCCGAACCCCTGTAAAACGAAGCCCGGCTACCAAAAAACGAAGCCTCTGTAGATCTGTCGCCTTTCAGCCTGCGAATTTACAAGCCGGCTCATGTCTTAAATTATGAGGTTTTGTGCTGGTAGTATGTTCTACGTATTCACCGGTTTTACGATTCGATCATAATGTGTGGACCTATACAGTTCTGGGTGACCAGGATTGGATTAGCTGAGGCTGTACAAAGTCTGGCTCTACATAGTTCGGCCGTTCGATCCCTTTCCTCTAGGCAACATCATGGTGAAACCAACATGGCTAAGATGGGCCTAAAGCGTGCTGCTCGCATTCAGCCTGCCGCTAC
The DNA here is from genome assembly GCA_003297045.1 of Symbiodinium sp. clade C Y103. NCBI lineage: Eukaryota > Dinophyceae > Suessiales > Symbiodiniaceae > Cladocopium > Cladocopium sp. clade C. The sequence goes on from BGPT01000411.1 coordinate 93,393, forward strand.
ATGTGCATGGTCATGGAACGCTTGATGTCCAATGCCCATCCGACCAATGGGTGAAGAGCAACGTCAGCCAGCTCTGTCTGGGGCGCATACTTGGGCAGATGTCCCACCCTGAATGTGTTTGTCGCTACAGCTCAAAGCGTCTATGGCATGCGTGCATTCTCTTGAAGCCAACATTGAGTGGTCAGGTCCGGCATGAGTCAAAACTGGCGTGGTTTCCCCACGGGTGATGGTCATACCACTATGAATAGGGGGTCATACGTCCATCAAGGGACCATCATACTAAGAATTCCTTAGACATTTGGGAATAATGGTTAGTAAGTAAGGGGAAAGATCCCAATGTATTCCAAATATTCCAAGGTAACCTTTTCTCAGGTTAGTGGATTAATTATAGTAATACGCCTAGATAGTGTACATCATAATCACTAGGGGAATGTTATTTCAAAGAATGTTTTGACCCTGCAGGCCATGGTGGAAAAGGATGGATCGGCTACTTCCAGCTCCCTCAAGCTGATCAATGGCAATGGGTGTCGGGCTGCGAAAATCAGTACAGCAACTGGCTAACAGGAGAGCCAAACAACATGTTCTTTTAACCCGGAGTGGCAAGATTTCGCGGCATTTTATTGTGGCGGAATGACGTGGTATGATCCATGTCAGGTCACTGTGGAAGCGCATGCGGCATGGCGCCCAGCTCATGTCTTTGCGAGTATGACCCAGCGATCCCAACGGCCTCGACCTCCACATCATATGCTGAAGCAGATCTCAGTGGCGGTTGCGATACATATCTTGACACGCAGACACGCAGCTGGAGCCTTTTGCCTTAGGAACAACAACTACTATATACTATTCTATCTACTCTTATTCTATCTACTCTCGCTTCTGCCTATAGCCATGGCAGGTATGGGTGCCTAGCCTCATGGATGGCACCCATGGTACTTCTCATTGGCACGGTCGGCTAGACGGTTATTTCATGTTATTTCACTTTCTCGTTGTGAGCCCCAAAGGGGTGGAACCTGCAGCGAAGGTGTGGAAAAGTTCCCCAAAAGCGGCCAGTTCAATTTGTCCAAAGACCCGTGACATTTGAAAAAGGCGCTCATGGTTAGAGTGATTCCTGCGACGCATGGCACTGTAGACAGCTGGGAATGTCTCTCAGCTGGAGGAAAGGCAGTAATGACTTTTGCGGCATCACAGAAACCTGAATTCATAGAGAGGTTGAACAAGTGCAACCCATGAACTTGAACCAGTGAAAACAAATGATATGAAATGCTAAGACAGACAGTGGATAAGATGCAAAAACTGATACTGATGATGATGATGATGATGATGATGATGATGATGATGCTGGTGGTGGTGGTGGTGGTGGTGGCGGTGGTGAACCCTACACTTCCACGATTCCAGATTTCCTACCCCCTTTGTTCCATTACTTCCTGATGTGCCATGGTTGAACCCCAGCACAGGCACTGCCTCGTCAAGCTCCGAATCTCAGCATTCTGGAAAAGGCGAAAAACGTGGATGGCCGAGAATAGGGAAAAAAAAACATGGGACACAAAGACACATGGATAGTTAGCTGTAATGTTAACTTTTTTCAAGGACTTACTTTGACCGTTTTGGATCACTTTGGTAAACTAGGCAGTAAACTACCACAGTAGATCACAATGCAACATCACCCAGTTGTTTGGTGTTCACATACTGAAACCATGGCTTTTGCATCAGTACTCGTACTTTGACCTGCAGGAAAAGCGTTGGCTGGCTTCGCAGCCGCTGCGGTGGCTGTAGCACTTCGGCTGATTCTTTGGTTCTGGAGGGCATGGGGTGAAACTGAAATTCAATGAATGTTTCAACACAAGTTTTAGATAGATTAGGTTTCATAACAAGCGCTGTTTCTATCTGTTTCTGGTTTCTCGTTTCGGATGTTGGTGACCTCTGATTTAAAAAAACACCCACCCTCCCCCCACTGCGCTTCGAAAAAAGAAAGTGGGAAAAACAGCTCGATTGATTTTAGTTTTTGGAATAGTATTGCCAATACTTTATCGAATACATAATTGGAGCTTGGATTGATAAAGCCCTCCCTCTCCCCCACTTGCCCCCATACTTTCTTACAAGGTGAAAACTTTAAATGGTGGTGATCATTATTTTGGATTTGTTTGTGCATCCAAAGTGTCAGGCAGCTTTCATTGGATAATTGAGAATTGTAGCCTTGTATAGTGTCTTTTTCTTGGCGGGGGTGACGGCAGTTGGTTGGCTTTAATCGGGGTAGTTTTATTTTCTTGGGCAGTCGCTTGGCTTTATTTTGGGGTAGTTTACTAATCATAGGTCAACATTACTTGCTATTTCCACCAGTGGGTAAAGAAGTGCACCAAATCCAAAGCCTTAGGCTTCAACCAAAACTTGCAGCCACCCCCCTTACAATTATTCAAGAATAAAACCATATTGGTTTTCAATAGAGTTTTCCCTCAAATGAATCAATGCATTCATCCAATTTATTTCTGCTGAAATCCTCATGATTGTTGCCAGTGAAAACATAATATAAGGTCGACCATTCTTTCCAGTAAAGTTTTTCCTTGGATCAATCCATTGAAAAACCAGTGATTTGAATATTTGCACATGTATGTATATCCATATCATATACATACTTAAAGCATCTCAAAGCATTGTATAGTCAGATATCACGTCTTATTTTATTGACCATTATCCTTAAATTGGCTGAAATTTCATGAAAACACCGATGTGTTTCTAAAGTTTATACTATTATATACTATTATATACAACTAATACAATAGATACACTAGTAAATCCAACGTATTATATATTGTGATGTATATGATACATAACATTGCACATAGATAGTTTACAACTCCCAAATCGACCGCGTTCGACGGCCGCCACCGAGTCCCAGCAAGTCACTGCCTAGGCCCGAGGCCTCCGACGACGCATCCGTCGCCGGCAGGCGGCAGGCCCTCAGGCAGGGTTTTCCACATGGCAATGCTTGCAGAAGGGTATACAGCCGAAAACAACCACCAAAAGGATCCAAAAGGATCCAAAAGGGTTATCTATAATATTCTATAACATAATATTAGAAATGTATGAGGTATAATGAATTAGAGTTGTATGTAAGTTGCCCTGGTAAGAACCTGAAATTTTCAAAGTAAGAATTGTGTTGCAACTGGCTGTACATGGAGGTTTGACCTTCACAAGTGGTGTCAGTGAGGCTGAAAGATTGTGAAGCTGGGGAAGTCAGGGGGGTGCAGACGGCTTAGGCGACTATCATATCACAGGTGATATATGGTTATATCATATATCATCATATATCAAGATATATCATAGAATCAAATACCATCAACATTCTATTATAATCGACATCTAAATGATTGCACAATCGAAACAATCCTCGTACATCAACATTCTTTGCCAGTATCAATTATTCCAAATGTGGGGTACCCAATTCTGACCCATCGCCGCAGGTGAGCACCAAGTTGAGCCCTGAATCCTTGGGTTTGGGCCCCCAAGGATTGGGAACGTTGGAAGAGGCAGCACTTTCAGAAAGCAACCATTGACTCCGATGTTCATGGAAGTTCACCATCAATTATAAGGGCTGAACCATCAAACAGATGGGGAAAACATTTAAAAAAGATGGTTAATTGATGGTTGCCGGGGGTTTATACTACCCAATATATTATTTAAAAAATGATCATGGGGATCGCCATCATTAAGGATTTCCCAACAAGTTTTGGATACTGCTCAGGTTAGGGGATAGAGGTGCAAGATTAGCTGGTTGGATTAGAAGGCAAGTAGTTTTTGTCGGTGATGCCAACTTGTGTTGGTCTTCTGATCTACAAGTTTTAACATACCAAAACTATGTAAAGTGGTTTTGTTATCCAGCAACACAGATCCAACTTGGTGTCGACAACCTTCCAGCAGAATTTGCAATCAGGACTAGAACGGTAATATAACCTTATATAGATATTGGTATGGATCAAATTTGGGTACCCCATGGTACTCGTACCCCTGAAATTGGATGCATGATACTAAGAATGACCCTATAGTAGCGAAGCTGGATACAGAGCTGAGGTTGGAAAGTGGAGGACGATGCCGTATTGAAGCAACGGCTGGAGTTTGGGACTCAACTGTTTGATGCCTAGATGCATTTTTGTTCGCTGCATTCCTAGGATTGGTTGTTTTTTTGGGGGGGAAGGAAACCTTTTTTTTGACTTCTGTCTCCTTGATTTTTGCTGTGACGATTTTCCCACCAAGCCGTTGACTGCCAGGTTGGCTTTGGAGCGCGGAGGCTTGAGCGGTACTGCTCTGAAGCAAAACAGGTTTGGAGCCCAGTGGATCTCTTTTGGCCTGAGATGATCAACATTGGCCATGCGAAAGCACCAGACTGTTGCTGAGCTACCAACAGGAGATGCTGAAAGGCAAGTGAGAGTGGAATTATGACCATAAAATCCCGAAAGAGATTATCCACATCAATCCCACATGTTTGATGATTAAAACCCTGAAATCATGGTCATGTTCCAACTAAGTAGACTAAGAAGACTGTTTCTTACTAAAATGGATTCCTATTGGATCTATTGCTGGATATCTCTCTGCAGCCGCATTTTTGAATGGCACACAGCAGTGGTTCAGGCAATGGCCGAGCAAAGCAGAAGTGCTCCAGGCGATTCCTAAGGACCTGGGGATAGGATGGGATAGGTGGGGTGGGTGAAGGTAAGGCTTCCGCTAGTTTAACAATCTGCTGCGGAAAATGGCCCATTCAGTTTGATTCAATTTACCCATTGCAAGTGATTCATTGGCTTTCCATACCCATGCTAAATTCCCAGAGGACAATGACTTATTCTTCTTGAGCTGTAGCTCAATGACTTCCATGGGGATGGGTCAAAACTTAGGATTTGTCCCGCAAATTTGGAGGGTACGAACATCCATTTACTACCCAGCTCAATTTTGATGAGCAGGAGATTCCATGGATTGTGACCCACAACCATGTAATCTGATATTGATCATCTTGAGCTACACATGAGGAAACATGCTAACCCGCCAAATGGCATTTTATTTTCACGTCTGAAATACTTGCAGAGGATCTTAGATATTTGCAGGGTGTTCAAGAGTAGACATAGATAAACCGTGAGACAATGTTGGGGGAGGATTGGAGGGTCCTGATGCAACTGGGTTTGCGATTTACGATGTCTACCATGAATGTACATCGACCAGTTGTTTGGGAAACTCGAAATGTGGACTTGAAGATTAGCTCCTTGACAGAAGATTGTTGCCAAATGCTACCTCCCCAAGCTAAAATTGTACAATGAACTTTTTTTTTGGTGTTCTCGCATCAATGTCAATGTTCAAAGAGGCTTTCAGGCTCACTTGTCCTTGGTGCCAAGTGGTCATGTAGTCTAGCCATCCACCCAGACAGGACACTAAGAATCCAATCTAGTTAGTGGCTTCAAATACCCTTTGGTAATCAAAGATGGCAATGACAAATCCCACATTCATAGATGATCTTCCCATTTCAGGGCTTATGTAGCAGGCGATTTTCCAAGCCATGTTTGATGACGCTGGAGGCTATGTTTATTATCGGCATTTCAGTTGAAGAAATATGGATTTGACTTTGAATGATGATCTCACTTATTCCATTTCTTGCCATTTATTATTGTCATTTATGCTGCAAAAAAATGCAATGATGATCCCAGTTGACCCCCCAAGCAGATGTCAGGACTGCCTGGTGAAACAGCACAGATCCCCAGGGAAACGGCCTGCCTGGTGGCAGTGGAAAAAATGGGATGCGCCACATTGGACCCCAATGGATTCCCTGGGTGTTGTGTAATCTCATGGATAGAACGGTTCTGGCAGAAGTGCAACCTGCATTGATGTTCTACGTGGGGAATCCGAACATTGAATTTCTCGCGAACCAATCTTAGTAGTCTTCTGGCCTTACCTTGCGATGAAGACTCCGATTGCCGCGACTTGAAATTGTCTCGGGCTGAAAGCACTAAGGACAGGACGATCATTGGCCCATGCAGCGGCTTCCACCCTGCAGGTGCAAATTGGTGAAGTCATAGCTGGTTTGATGTTTGGATATGATTTTTGTTGGTGAACTTGACAAAAGTTATGGTGTGAGACCCTCCCCAGTTTGGGTGAAATACCACATTTGCAGGTTTCTTGAATGGCTCTTGGGATCATAATTTTGGGACACATCCCATTGAACAGCACGGCAGCTCAGAATCCAGGGACACATCAGTTCTTTCAGGCTAAATAGATGTGGGACAACTAAAGTGGATAGCTTCAATACCTGGTTAGTGATACTGATTGGCTTTTGACCAACCAGCAATGGGTTTCTTTTAGCATCTCCCATACAAACTGGCTTGCTGGTTTCAATGATTTGGGAGTCTCAACCCGAAGGATGATGATCAGATGCCTCTTCATAGTTTTTCACTGGTGGCACCACCAGGCAGTTGCAATTGTCTTTCGTTTTGGGTTATTTGTAAAAAGTCAGCACATTCACTTCATTCACTTGCCTTTCACTTATAGGTTGCCTCGGAGTTCTGAACACTTAAGTTGCGTGAGAAACACTGAATCACAATTCCCCATCGCTCGGAGCATCCTGGAAGTCTAGCTTGCTTTTTGCAAGCAATGATGCAGTGCCGAGATGTTCCAGATACTGCCAAACTATGCATTTTGTGTAATGGTATGTTTTTTCGTGGAAGGGTTAAAGCCGGGTTTTGCGACCCATCATCCCGAAGATTCATGAAGATTCATGATGGATGATCGGATGACCCGTCATTCTCTGCACTGAATCAATTGATCCCTCACAGCCGCAGGTGCTTTTTTGTGGCTATCTTGCGTGGAAGTACATTCCAATGTGCGCGGCTCATTGAATTGAATGTCTCAGGATTTCATATTGATGAAAACTCATTCTTTTGTCTAAAGCCAGGCAAACTTCAGACATCTCGGTTGACATTCTTCCCAACAAATAATATAGTTGATGCATTATGAAATTGTCAGATTGAAAGTCAAGACTCTGGAAAGAATTGGTGCCGAGTCTATGTCCATCATATAAACCTGCATCAAATGATTTTGAATAGCATGGCGATGGGTCAGAATTGCGAAGAGAACCCCTAGTTTTTGATCGTGTTTTGAGCATAAAATTCACCCATACCCGAAGAACTATAGAACATAGATGAATATAGATTCAAGATTCCATGATAGACAAATTGACTATAGAATCTATTCAAGGTAATGTTGGTAAAACACTCATAAACCATCCCCAAATGACTCACCATTTGTATAGCTGGTATAAACAAACCATTCCCAGTCACGCTGAGGACAGCAGCGGCCATCCCCTTGTGGATGATCTATGCAGTCGTCCAAGGGACGCTGGCAACAGGACCCTGGGTCATTGGTGCCTTGGACAGCCGCAGGGCTTCCAGGGTTTCCCATGGCTGTTTTTCATGATGAAACCATGAATTATCCGCTGGTAAACTAACAGTTTGCTATTGAAAATGACCATTTATAGTGGATTTTCCCAGTAAAAAAAATGATTTTCCATAGTTATGTTAGTTTACTGGAGGGTACTGAACCAATAAGAGGGAGTTGAATTTCGTCGTCAAAATCGAGGGTGTGTTGGGATAGTTGTACGGGCTTGGACCGAAATGGAGCATTTACCTGGTTTTAGGATTTTAGGCCGGTTTGAATATGGTTAAGCCACTGCTTGTTGTTTTTACCAAAAAAGTATGTGCAAGGCCGTATCATACAATGGTCCCTGGCGGCCCAAACCATCTACCCTCGGTCATGATACTGGGCCCTTGGTCAAGTTTTGCAAGAACCCAAGTCGCTGAGTCTCGGCGACATCAATTTGAACTCAAAGATTCAGATTAGCTACTAAGGCTTTCCTCCATCCCCATAAGCATCCAACAGTGCTGTCAACAGCCCACAAAAAAATGAAGCATTGAATGAATCATGCAACTTCGACAACTTTGGTGACAACCTGGTAATTAAATGGAATGAATTAAAACATATCTAACCAAGAAACAACCATCCCCCACTGGTGAAAAGAATCAAGAACTTCACCAGCAAACATCCAAGGCCACGAGTGCGGGCACAGCGCCTTCTGCGATGAGAAGTGGCTGCAAACGAACGTGGGCTACGTACCTGGGCCCAGTTTTTCTGGCTTTCAGCAGATCATCTGTGGCTTGAGTTGGAGATAGTGGAAGTGGAGCTAGAAATTGGGAGATCCACCATCTAGAATGGGATGAATGGGATTAAGGCTGATTGAGGAAATTTGGGAAAAGCTGCAATCGGAAATTTCCAGATGTTCTCGTGAATGATCACTGAGGTTGATGTATGGATGATATTATGGATGCATCTTTTTGTGGTGATGATGGGTCATGAAAATCATCGTAAGAGTCATTATCATCAACAATACCGAAACAGCATCACGATGTGAAACCAATTTTTGTTCAACAATAAGATATCCCTACTGTTTTGTTGATGATGCTTTGAAAAAAACAGACTCTTTGTTTATCTTGTTGTTTTCCTTTGGAACTTGCCATGCTCGGTGGCACCATCTTTAAAACTCCGTCTTGGCTTTGCTTGGGAATAGCTGACCCAGTTGATAGCTATTGCAGATGAATCATAACCAGAAGGGGGTGGGGATATTGGTAGAATTGGTCAGGTTATTTCATGTTAATGTGCCATAATGTGCTCAGTCTTCCCAATATCTTCAAATGGAAGCCTCTTTTACCCATCATTGAATTCCTCCGAAATTCGCGAATCAGGTCCTGCACACTGCTTTGATGGCTCGGAGACTCAGGGATGGTGAGGGGAACCCCGAAAATCCGCAAGTTGCGATCAACTCAAATTTGTGACCTGGGAAAGTCACTGATTTTACCGTGGGTTGCATTGTTCATTCATTTTTTTGGCTAGGACAAGTCGAGCCAGAAGCCACCAAAGATGGTTCACTTGACTTCATTTCTGCATGATCAGTGGGTTTTGGAGCTACTTGAATGAAACGGCCAGGGCAAGAGCAAGTTTTCATGGGGGAATTGCTGTCAAGACCCCATGGCAGCTGGTGAAACCATGTGCATTGCATGGTGTTTAGAGCATCCCCAAGATCCCATCATCCTCATTTTCCCAGATTTTCCCTGTCAAAATTGCCAGGGATTATTTTTTGCCTTCAGACAGTCTCAAAGTGGGATATAGGCTATGGTTAGTTATACTAGTTCTATCATATCCATTAATATCCATTCTCCTACCATCGTATTCCCATTCATATCCAGCCGTTAACAGCGAGGGTGCAACGGGCCTTGCCGCAGCCGAGGTTCCATATTTTTCCTGGCAGCGCTCCCATGCGGTGCACCACGCCAAGACCAACCACATGACCGAGGGTGAGACACACGTTCCCAGGTGACCTGCCTGCAGTCTCCCGCGGTGCTGGGTGCTGCTGTTTCCATGGGACTGTTTCCGGGTGACCGACTTCAGGTTGCAAAAGGGTGAGAGCAACAAGTACAAAAAGATTGCGAGGATCCCGTTGCTGGGTCGGGATCCTGAGACTGGATTTTGAGTATAGAATCCTTCCTGATTCCGACGAAAATGGCGATCATCGACCTTTGATCTGCAGGGTACTATAAAGAGGTCCCCAGGACTCTGTATTATTTAAAAGGTGAATTGATTTTCTATTGTTGTGGGTATTGCAAGTGGTGCCCCCTGGCCAACAGTAGCCAAGTTTGGACTTGGGTCCTGGGCAGTAGACCAGCTGACTGCATCATGATGCCTAGGTCTATGTCGGTCATGATAAGCCCAATTGGAGTCCCAGTTCACCGCTGGTTCAAAATCAATTCCCTATCCTTTTGCGTGGTTGTGGGTCAAGAGTCTTTTACACATGAACAGAATAGGTCTTGGTTGGGAAGTCCATCCGCTCATTTTGGCTTGAGCTGGCTTGAGCAGAATGGTTCTGGACAAAAACTCAGATGAAGCTCCCCTGGAGGTCAAAATTTCGTGGCCTGCACTCGCCTCATCACCCACTTGGTCATGGGCTGGCCGGCGTGACCTGGGTGGCTGAGAAGGGGAGGGGTCCAACCCAAAGATTGGATGAGACTGAATTGGCTGGTGGTCTTCGAGCGTTTTTCGGAAGTGTTCAACATGTACTTTTTCCCACCCGTATTTGGGATGAGGATGCGGATGAGGATGCGGATGAGGATGAGGTTGAGGATGAGGATGAGGATGAGGATGATGATGATGAGGATGAGGATGATGAGGATGATGATGATGATGATGATGATGATGATGATGATGATGATGATGATGATGATGATGATAGTGATGATAGTGATGATGATAATAATGAAGCTGGTGGTGGTGGTCGTGGTGGTGGTGGTCGTGGTGGTGGTGGTGGTGGTAACTGACTATGCTTGTGTTTAGGTTGGGTTCAGCCACAGACCAGTAAACATGGGAAAGACGGCTCAAATCTACCATGCTTCAGTGATTGCGGCAATCGCCCATATTACTTGGCAGAGGAATCCTCCGTTGGAGTTTGCTCTAAAGAATGGGATAACCCAGGCTGTTCCTTAAGACCTGTTTTTCAATATAGAATAGACTAATAAACATTGGCAGGAACCCAGGACACTTCATTTTGGAGACCCTGGGTCATGATTCTTTCCACAGGGCATTTTGGAGATCTTTGTGGAGTTCAGGGGGGCAACCCGGACTGTCTTGTTGCCTCTGTAGTGACATTTTGAAGAGGTTTCACATGATACGATCAACAAACAAATCCTGCAATGCTAAGATTTTGGCATAGGTCTACAAGATTCTACAAGTAATTAGACAGCCTTTCCGCGCCTTTTTCCACATGATTCTGTCCAATTTTCGGTGAATAGCTGCTTCCTTGGTGGGTGGAGCCACTGGTTGAGGTACATCGTTGGTGGAGCCACTGGTGGTCCTGCTTACGGAAAGACCAACCACATGTGGTGGGAGCCTTACAATGGTATGACTACCATGGCATGACCACCATGGGATCAGTCTGAATGATTCTGCATGAATAATTGAAGGATACTTAAGGTCATTATTTGATCCACTTATGAGGGTTGCGAAGCACCCTCTTGTAGGTGTAGGTAAATCATTGCCACAAGGCGGGATAAATGCTGTTTTTCCCTCTATGTTCAATATTTAGCCAATTTCCTCCCCTTGAGCAACCTTGTTTTTGGTTGCTTTGCAGTTCGGTTCTGGGGTTAATTTCAAGACCCTAAAGAATTGATTTAAGCTAGTTTCAGTCCTAATCACAGCATGCAATTTCTGTGGCTCAGCACTTTAGTTTGTGATCTGTAGCTGTCTGTTGTCGTTGCTGGATCCACATTCCTCGATCCTTTGTTCTCCAAAGGCCTTTCGCCCCTTTCAGCAACGGAGAAAAGGACCTCTTTCCTGGCATGTGGAAGAAAAAGGCCTGGGCAGCGGGGATGGTGTTCGAAACCATTTGCCGCTAAGAAAAGGAAGGCTCCCATCAATAACCCATTTAAGTGTGACCTGTCCCTTGCTCCTCGAGACATCTATGGTTATCATCTGTATTTATTTGCATCACTATCCTTTCATTTTCCCTTGTTTTGAGGCAAGAACCCTACGCTTGATCATCAGAATCAGAATATATCAGAATGAATCTCCAAATTTCTGATCTCAGAATTCTGCAGCTGAGCTCAACTTTTTGAGTTGCCATGTTTTCCGGTGGTTGGGGCCATTTGAAGTTCCGGCCGTTCCGGCCGTGCAGGTCTTGATGTCGGACGTGGGAATTCTTGGCATGGCTGGACTTTTGTTCTGGTGGGCCTGGGGCCCCGGTGCTCGACGGTCATCTGGCCAGCTCATCTCCAAATGGTTTGATCCGACATCATTTTCGACTCTTCAACTATTAATATGAGAAGTGATAATATGTTAACCACGATCAACCATTATCATTATATAATTATATAAGTTGAAAAGGTTCACGATTCATCCTATTTTTGAACCAAAATAGGTGAAGATCCTGTCCAAAAAGAATGAACTTCCACATAGATATCAGATATCCAGATATCCACGTCAATGGTTCAACTGTGAAAATCTTCCAACCCAGACTGACATTTGATGTTTGACTGATTGTTGCTGAAAACAGGATGATCCCCATCTCGGAATCCCTTGGATTCGAGGCCAAGACCGCAGGCTTCGCCAGCGTTTTCGCATTGTACCTGGCGCCCTTGATGGCTGGGGATCCTGGTCCCTGGCGCTGGTGAGGGCAAGTTCAAGTGGGTACCGGAAAATGTTGGGGGGATTATTGGATGACTATTCACAAAATGATACAAAGTGATAAGTTCAATACATATATCATATATATATATATATGCTTCCGTGTCCCGTGTTGCTGGCCCCCCCCCCCCCCGGGGGGGGGGGNTTGAACTACCCATATACTACCTAAAGACGATCTGTATACTCCATATGTACCACCAACCCTCCCCGCCCAACGTATATTATATATCACATATATATATATCCAATATATCACAAGATCATTTATTTCTAGACCATACATGTATGTATAATACATACATATATATACATATATATATATATGTCATGATATATCACATATATATATATACATACATATACATATATATATATATATATCATGCATATTATGTATATATATAATACATATCATATATATATATCATACATATTTACTGCATATATATATATATATATCATACATATTTACTGCATATATATATATATGTCATATATATCATATGTATATATCATACACATCATATGTGTTACATATATATATATATATGTATATCTTATTTTTTACATATATATATATACATATGTATATATATATATATAAATACAACATATATAGCATACATACATGATTTATCATAGAGACAACATACCCCCCCACCCCCCACCACACCACAGGGGNCCACACCACAGGGGGGCAGAAAGACCGTCCACATCCACAGGGGGGGGAGAAGAAAGACCGTCCACATCCACAGGGGGGGGGGGAGAAGAAAGACCGTCCACATCCACAGGGGAGGGGGGGGCGACCCCTCCCCCTCACCCAGGGGGGGGGGTGCCGTCCGACGCTGCACCATATATATGTATATTATTATATATTGTCTATAGTGGATGGATGTTGAGAAACCAACAAAGATAACTGGTGGCACCACCTTGTAGCTGAGCTACTTTGCAGACGAGCCCACAACCAGCGTCAAACAAAAATCGAAGGGTGGGGTCGGAAGGAGTTCTTCGAGTTGATGAGGAATTCCAAGTTGGATCAACGTGTCCTCTGATAAACATGAGATGAGGTGATCATCTGATAATCCTCAACCAGTCGATGCATGTCTTCTTCTCTCATAACTTGGGATCGTTCACCTGGATAGTCTGTGTTTCATCAACACGACCAGCAAGACCAGGGATGAAAGGAGTGTGATACCTTGAGGCTTGGCCAGGAGAAACGCTGCTGCTGATTGAGGACTTCTGAGGGCTCCGGGCACTTGGTCGGTGGATGCCGGGCATCTTATGGGTGATGGAATCAGAGCGATCTTTTGATGGTGAGAATCGATCAGATGAGAGTCATTGACAATTTTTCATAATTTTTTTGATGTTCTGCCATCTGCAGCAGGATACCAATGGTGCTGTCTTCGGTGGTTTCGCCTCTCATACCTGGCAGGCCAGGTCTGAAGCAAGCTGTGACTGTTCGGTGACCGTCCTGTGACCATTGTGAGGGATTGCAAAAGATCTCTCTGGGGGGTGTTTCTTCAAGCAATGTATTGTTCAAAACGTTTTAGTTTGTAAAAAGTGCTGTTAGAGCACAGATTCAAGAGACTAAATTAGCACAAATTAGCACAATTAGCCATATATACGCTAAGGGATACCCTTAGCGTTTGTTCAAAAAGCTTTCCTTGTTTCCTTTCCTCTTTCTTTCCCCTTTCTTTGCTCTTCCGTTTCTCTTCGGTTCCTCTTGCTTTCCTCTTTTTTTCCTCCTTCTTTCCTCTGTATTTGCTCTTTCTTTGCTCTTCCGTCCTCTTCTGTTCCCTTTTCTTTGCTCTTCAGTTCCTCTTCCTTTCCTCTTTCTTTCACAGATTTGTTGCGGTTGTCTTTATAATGAGTATGAAACCATGTGTGGGGATAGGCCCCCTCCCTTTGAGCAAGGCAATTACACAGAGTCTTGATGGCGGCTCGTGTGACCATCGGCTCTGGTGCGATGCGTAGATGGTGTCAAAACCGGTGCGATGTGGTCCCCTTGAATTACAAAGTTGAGCAATGTGACCCTTTTGAGAAATCTTGAGAGATGTTGTATACTATGTATCTTGTTGTATGGCATTTATATGCATTTATGAGTTATACTTTACCATGTACTGTACTTATACTGAATGATTTGAGCAGTGCCTGGTGTGCCTAGTGTGCCTAGTGTGCCTAGTTCATCACGGACCGTAGGTCAGGCAGGGCCTGGAGGATGGGACATCGTGTCGTCGTGTCGTTGTGGCATCGCAGGCGCAGAGTCGTTACTTTGGCCACCCCGAGTGCTTTGTCTTTCGCTTTCAGGTGCTGAGTGAGCGCCGCTGTGATGACTTCCCAATTCGGCTGATCAAATGACCTTTGAGAAAGAACCAGGCCTTTTTTACCTGGAAAAGCATCGGGAAATTGGTTTCAATTCTTCCATTCTTCAACCGGTGAAGACTTGGTTTCAATTGTCGCAGGACGATGATCTGGAAGTCTTTGGATCGGTGCAATGCGGCATGCTTTCTGCACAAATCTGCACAAATGGTACAGCAGTGCGTTTTGTGATAGATGGAGGCAGCTTGTGAGTTCGTTCCTCGAGAAAAACATCAGCAACAAACTGGAACAATATGTGAATGTGGCTCTTTGAAGGTTGTACTCCAGCTACAATGCTGTTCTCTTTTTTCACAAAAGTTGTCTCCGCGGTAATCCTTGGTGGCTTCAGCAGTCGACCGATGCATACCTGGAGGACTACCTTGGGCTCCTTAAATTACGTGGAGGTTTCTTAAAATGGGGGATCCCCAAAACCATGGGTTTACTAAAGTGGTCTATTTTGGATGATTTGGGGGTACCGCCACTTAGGGAAAAACCCTCCACATGCGGAAGAGGCTGTTTGTCTTCTCTTGGTTTTTGTATGCAGCTTCAGAGTGGCCTCTTTTTGAGCTGTGCATACAAAACAGCTGCCGGTTGTCATCTGCCAGTTGTATTAGCAAGTTGGCCCCAAATCGAACGCAATGATGACCCACCATACACACGGCAACAAGTTTGAAACGCGATATTTCAAGGCTGATTCCATGATGTATCGATGGATCGACTAGTGCCAGGCTGGGCACAATGAGTACTTCCTTTTTGCTGACCTCAGCAGGGGGCCTTTGTTTCTTTAGGGCGAGCAACTCAACCTGAACCTTGGAAAGTGGCAAAGTGAACTGGACACATTCCACTTCAACTGTTGTTGCAAGTCAAAACTGTTGTGATTTTCTGTAACATTTACTTCATGCTTAAGATACACAAGATGACTGCCACTTTTCTTTGCCACCTTTCTGATGCATTTTGTATATCAACATCAAAAACTTCCAGATGTTGCCTTCTTGGTGCACCTGAGGTGGCCTGATGATGGGCGGCGGCAGGTAGGACTTTGAAGGGCTGGCTGTCTGAAATGCAAAGTATATCAAAACGGCGTCTTTCTGAAAGTTTCGGACTTTGCTTATGCCTCTGCTTCCGAGGGTTATTTCCATGTTCCTCCCAAAAGCACAACCAAATGGTCAAGGCATGGCTTGTGACGCTTGTGATTGCAGGCATCCAGCCATTTGGATCGATCCAAACTTCTTGAAGGGTACCTCAGCTTTGCTCTCAGAGAGGCCATCGGAATTTGAGACTTGGGGAAGGCAGTGTGGATTTGTCGATGCAGATTTCAAGATACCAAATACACAGTGCAGGGAGTGCTACAGACACCTTGGTTGTTCTTGTTTTTCAAACCGCTGGGGAGGCCCCCAAATACTTGGGCTCTGGTTTCTCCATGACTCTCTGGTTTCTCCATGTTTCTCCATCTCTAAGGGCCCCTGCAAGACGTTTGGCACAACGGCAGCAATGCCGCCGAAGCAGCTGGAGTCCAGTGAGTCGACCGGGTCTCTCGAGTCTGTCGAGTTTGTGGTGAGATCTTTTGAGTTCGAACCTCAGCTCTGGCTGCCTCTGGCTGAAAAGCGACATAAAGCGACCGAGTTTCAACCGTGCTTTGATGGTCCAAGGTGCTGGGGCTTCGATAGCTTCGATAGCTCGAAGCCAGAGGACCCAAGAGAAGCAATGACTCTGTGCGTTGATGATTTGCAGGGGTCAGCTCCTACAAAAACATGTTAAAAAACTGCCTCTAGAAAGCCATTAATTTTTACTTCTCTATGTTTGTTGACCATTGTTGACCTATTTTGACCTGGTTTCGCATTGCGCCAGCATTGCGCCAGAACACAACCTCCAAGTGGACCTCCAAAGATGAACAGCAGAGCCTCCACAACCTGCGGAGCGTCATGGCTCGAGCGGAGGTCTTTTTTGCTGCCCTTGCTGAAGGATAAACACATGGAGCTGTTCAGGGCGCTTGTCCCCAAAAATGGTGAACCCCCCACTGAAATAGTCTGAATATGTTTCTGAAATATTCTGAATATGTAAAACATAATAAAAAAACATAATAAACACATAGTAAAACTAAGCATCACTACACTGTGCCCGATTGGATCTGCTTTTGCTCGACGTCCGCGGCCATCGAACCAATCAAGCTGCGGTTCCCGTGCCATCTCTGGGCATCTCTGGGCCCAGGCGAGGGCAGTGTCCGCTGGCAATGCCCAGTGCCCTGAAAACATGAGTATTTGGAAGTATTTGGAAGTATTTGGAAGTATTTGGAAGTATTTGGAAGTATTTGGAAGTATTTGGAAGTATTTGGAAGTATTTGGACGTATTTGGACGTATTTGGACGTATTTGGACGTATTCGGAAGTATTTGGAAGTATTTGGACGTATTTGGAAGTATTTGGACGTATTTGGAAGTATTTGGAATGAGTATGAATGAGTGAGATGTGAGAAGCGATCTAGCAATCTAGGTCTGACTTGGAGTCACTTGATGAGGCACATTCTTTGCAATGGCTATTGATGACTCTTGATGACTTAAACCAGGCTTCAGCTACAATTCCTGCGGAAGTCTGGTGTGGCAGGATGGTTGAGCCAGATGATCCCCTGGTGGTCAATGTCGTGGGTCGCCACAAGGACGAAGACCTGATCACAGCCACGTTGTTGAAATTTGCGCTACACGGTGCGTCCGACAGGCTTTCTCCAGTTTTCTTTTGTTCAAGTCTTTCTTTCAGTTTTCCGAAATCTGACATCTCCAAATCACCATTTTTTTCGGCTTTGGTGATGCCAATTCTTCGTCCCAGGAGCGTGAAAATCAGGATCTCCAAGGTGAGTATCACATGCGCCATGGCTGCCATGGCTTTCTTTTTGACTTGCGGAGAATAGTTGGAGAGAAGTATTTTCAGACTATCGTTT
The DNA here is from genome assembly GCA_003297045.1 of Symbiodinium sp. clade C Y103. Lineage (NCBI taxonomy): Eukaryota > Dinophyceae > Suessiales > Symbiodiniaceae > Cladocopium > Cladocopium sp. clade C. The sequence continues at coordinate 110,936 of BGPT01000411.1, forward strand.
TCCTTGGCGATGAGAAAAAACATAGAAAAACATCACATGTCTGTTAAAAAAACATGTCTTTTCCCTTGGATTATACAACGATATGAGTGGCTGCTAGCCTCAAACGACCTTTCGTTTAGACCTTTTGTTGAGAGGCAAGATGACAAACCACTTGAGTTAAAACCACATGGCGGATGGTGATAAGAATCGCATCTCTCGTAGAACATGGGGCTTGGGATGTTGGGATGTCTCCTGAATTGACAGATGCAGATCTCTGCAAAATCTCCTGTCAGCAGTCTCTTCATGTGACCACCAAGGATCGGAATGGTCCACGGCCGACCTGCTTATAGGAAGCCTGGCACCAGGCCCAAGAAACAGTTTTACCAGAGTAGGAGAAGGGGGATGTGGTTGTTTAATGTTGTTAGGCTATTCAATCGTAGATATGAAGGGTTAAGCTTGAGTAGCTTCAAGCATCCTCAACCATACCATTCCGTTGGTGAGCCCAAAAAGGTGTGACACATGCCGTGACATCGGCCAGGACGGTCATCAGATATTGGCCTGTGGCTGATCGCTGGCTCATTGACCGAGAAGGTGTTCAGGCCAAAGGGCAGCCGGGTCAGCTTGGACACGCTTCAAAAGAATTCCCAATTTATCATCATTCTCCATTTAAAATGGCTTTAATGAGGGGATATTAGGGGCATACGGCATACACCGTTTTCTGATCCATGTCAAGAAGTGGAGTCGCTCTACCAAAAAGGATCGAATGGCTGATTTTGATATGGCGCGCTCTCTCCCTCCCTCTCTCTCTCTCAAGTGGCTGTGATTGAATTGATCATCATGGATCATGATTCATGATGGATGATCTAGGCCTTGGAACCCCAGAAAAGGTTTGATATGGTCCGTATGGATGACCAAAATGTTGATAAAATGCTCCTAAAATGTCGGAAGATTGCTTAACCCGGCAATGACACAACCAATCTAACGGGGCTCAGTTTTTCTACGAAAATGGGCCCGTGATGCCGCAATGCCAGGAGTCTGACGTTTGCAATGCCTACGCCGAGCAGGGCGGTGCACGGCATCCAGCAGTGGAGGAACTCGTGTCCGGCATCCCGTCCTTGGGATATCCTTGGAATCTTGAGGGATCCTGGAGGGATCCTGGAGGGATCCTGGAGATAGGGGGATCAGATGACCAGGTTGTTGAAGATTGAGAATCTCTAGCTGTAAACCAATTCTAAACTTTGTAAACTTTGATGCTTAGTTGACCATTTTTTCACCTTGTTTCGCCAACAAAATGTCGGAGAAAGGTCGGAAAGGTGGGAAAGGTCGGCATCTCTGCCAAGGTGGCGGGTTTGGGAGTCGCAGCATCGGCAGCACATTCGAGACCCTGAGTTGCTTAGTGAAAGCTGGGCTGTTGCCGTGTCTTCTCGACCGTGGCATTTGTTGAGGTTTGGAGGATCCAATGATTTTTCTGGTGAAAAAAACATATTTTTTCTAAGAGCATAGTGAAATGAACATATAGTTCAGAAAGAGTCTAGCAGTACCAAGTGAGCAACAATGTTTTCGACTACAGATGGATTTCAATCCATTCACCCATTCGACATCAATTGGCGTACAGTCTTGGAACCGAAGCCTTCGCCAGGAAGGGAATTGCTGGACAGAAATGCTAGTGCATTGCATTCTTGGCATGGGTGTTCCAAGAAATCAGATGAAATCAGTGTCTCTTTATTTCAGAGAATCTACTTCCAAGGTATCAATTTCAACGTCTCGCAAAAAACTGGAAAACCTCTTGCTCAACCTTGAACTTCTTCTGATGAACATGGGGTATACCGGTATACCAGAGTATACCCCAGGTTTCATGGGATTTTGGGATGATGAACCAGGAAATTCTTGGTGTTTCCCAAGATTTTAAGAGGAGGGAAATCCAGCAGGGAATCCATGGGATTTTTTTCAGTGAGCTAAGGTTCCTTGTGACGGCTGCTCCAGGGACCATCCAGGTTTTAGGCCGAGCTTCGGGCAAGGAGAACTGGGCCTTGAACGGTGAGTACCTTGGTTGAACATGGTTGAATTACGTTGAACTAAACGTTGAACTAAATGGAGGTTCGTAGCTGGGAAAATGGGGTCCTTCGCTTGCGCCTTTGTGGTAGATGAAGTGCTCAAGCTTGGTGCAAAAAGTGACCCAGATATCATGTCGACCCTAAGCAGGCTCCTAACAGGGGTCAAACCCCAGTCTTCAGGGCTGTTGACCTTTTGCCCCCTGCCTCCAAATAGAAAGCCAAGGTCTCGGATTTGAGAAGACATGGCATTCGCAGGAGTCATCTCCTTGAGTATCCCTTGCCTACATGAAAGGTATCCATTGTGTCGGACCACGCTCTCCATTGTCTAGAAGGCAGACTATATCCAAGCCGATCTCTTACCCAAACGGCCAGCATAGTCCCCTGCCCCCAAAACATGAAGCTTAAAGCTAAAGGTGTGTTTCCAGGATCCAAGCGTGACGCCTTAAGTTGTAAACCACTCAATAAGCTCATCTCAGCTATGGTCTTCATCAAATCATGAGGAACACAATAATAAACGCTAGGATTTGAATGGATTTCGGGCCACAGGATTTTCAGAGACATCCACTTGGTCATTTTGGTCACCCTGATGGAACCTCTATTGGCTCATTGATGGAGGGTCGGACTCCTGTGATGGAAATCACATGGTAGACCACTCTGGAGGATGAATTTTCTCAAAAGCAGCAGCCGTAAAACCAGCTACGGGTTGGCGCATCCTTACCGGTTCCTGATGTTGGGAGGGTCGGCTTGCTGTAACTCACCAGTGGCGGCTCTGAGGTACAAGCTCATCGGCTTGCATCAAGGAAAGGTCGCATATCAGAAGGCAGGCAAGTTCAAGTGCCTTGGTTATCATCGAATCTTCGTCGCCCGGGAGAGTCAGTCGAAACTGTTTTTGTTTGCAGGACAGCTCACTCAATCAGCTCAGATACAACCTCTGTGTGGGCTCATGAAGAGCGTTTTCAGAATGTGCAATCTTTGCCAACTCTTGACTGCGTTGGAGTTTATTGATTGATTGTTTGAAGTTGGGGGCCTTGATCTCCTGATTCTAACCACCTTTCTCCATCTTCTCCGATCTCAAGAGATCCATGTAAAGCGCTCTGCCACTCTGCTGAGGCATGCCATCAGCAGCTAGACTGCACATTGGAACTGTGTTTGAGTGTGTGACATTTTCGTGGGATTCTGATGAAAACCATCTGTTTCTTTTAGCTTCGAACGTAGTCGTGGCAAGTGTCAATAAGGTGTCTGAGGTTGTCTCTGACACCGTATGCCCTATTTCCTTTAGAAATCTGAAGAGGCTTAGAGAAAAAGGTTCCAGTAGCTTGTCGTCTTCCGCAGATGCCCAAGGATATTGGAGAGTTGGTGACAGGCTCGCTGCACCAGGTTGATAGATAGCTGATCTTCCTCGCCATCAAATTGCCTCGCAGAATGGGACTGCTATTCTGTGCGTTGTGTGCTTCAAAGTGTGTCCCCCTCATCAATTCCTGACAGCTCCCGGTAGGTGGCTGATAGATCTTGAAGGTCTGCGAGACGTTGACATTTGCAACGCCTATGCAGACGCTCAAAGTACCAGTTACCCAGGTGCGGCCTACGGGGCCTACGGGGTCTATGGGGCCCACAGGCCTATGAGGAGATTTGCATGTTGATGTTCGCCTTTCTTCATCGCTGCGAGTCAAGAATATCTGACTTTCAGCACACATTCCCAATTTTCCAGTTCCAGTCTACTGGATAAATATCCAGGAATCATATTGACACCAACAGATCCGCAGGTGAAATTCGACTCTCATGGCACATTTGGGACTCTACCAGGCAGGGCCGAGAAGTTCCCACAATCACCGCGTGGCAGCTTCGTTGTCGCTTGCCAAAGTGCCGAAACTGCCGCAGGCAGCGGCACATCCTTGATAGCAGCCTGTGCACCTTGGTGACACCTTCGTGCATTGAGGTGGTAGGTCTGGAGACCCAGAAAAGACCGGGATGCAGGAGCTGGCATTTCAATTCATGGATATATGATTAATTTTCTGATTCATTTGCGGACGTTTTCCTTTCTTGATTTTGTTTAAACACACTTTTGTGCGTGGTCTTCATTTTTCAGCTTCGATCGCCTTTGTGTTCTTTCTGAGTTTTGCTTTTGGACTGGGCATGGCGCCACCGACCAGAACAGCAACAAAGCGAGATCAACAGCAGCAGAACTGAAGAAGAAGAAGAAGAAGAAGAAGAAGAAGAAGAAGCAGGAGAAGGAGAAGCAGAAAACGTGAGAGAGGCAACAGAGAACAGCAACAGGCACCAGTGCTTGATCCTACTGGAGGGTGTTTCTTGTGTTTTTGCAGCTAGGTCTATGTTTTTGCACCGATAATGATGATGACAACGATGATTATCATGATTACTTTAACGACGATGATGACAATGACCAGGATGAGCATGAGGATGAGGATGATGACGATGACGATGACGATCACGAAGTGACATTTTCCGATTAGCATTATTGTTGTGATGCTTGTGGCGATGATTCTGGCAATAATGGCGGCGGTGATGGTGATGGTGATCGTGGCGAACTCAGATGTTTCCTTTTTTTCTTTTTTGCGTGGTGAAACATGAGATCGCTAGCCCTGCCCAGCCACAGTCTTTTTCTACGCTGAGCATCGAGTGTGGTCTAGCCATGACGATCTTTGCCCATGGGATCCCCTGATCGCCCTTGCCACTTTCGGCCACCAAGGTCGTGAGTCGCCCAAAGAGAACATGGCCATGAAACTTGGCACATCTTGGCACATCTTGGCACATCTTGGCACCAGGAATTTGCTGCCAGGCTGTGTGGACATGTCTGAAGCAGTCGCCTTTCCCTCGTGGAAGTATTGTGATAATGAGTAAGACCAAGCTTGGTCGGATAGAAATGCGGAGCTGAGTAGCCGGACGCAATTGTGTTTGGGCACTGCGTCCACAAGGTCAGCTCAGAAACCATGTGATTATACAGTGATGTCAACCATCTCTAAATGTGAAGTCATGAAGAATCTGTAAAAACAAGCGACAGAATTTCAAAGCGTGCAGTCTGAAACCAACACGTGCTCTAGGTTGCGGACAAGTAGAGGTTCCAAACATAATGTCAAGCTCTGGGAGATTTCACACAGGGGAATTTTTGTGCCTTCATTTTTGTGGCATTAAGGAATGGTAGCTATCATTTGGCTGCCTGGCAGATGTACTCCGGGCTCCGGCTCATATTTGAAATTTAGCTCCCCCCAACACTAAGGCATAGATTGAGCATCCAATGGCCTTCCACTGGAGGATTGATTTGGGGCGCATCTCCATGAAGCAAAACCTTGTCTCACTTTGAAATCAATGCTTGCACCTGCTCCTTTGGCATCTTCAGCTCATGGGGACTTTGCAAAGATCAAGTGAGAGGTCACTATAGTGACTATATGTAATGTCACTAGTGTGATGAGCAAATTTGGCCGTCGGTGCATGTCACATGTCTTCCGCAATGCAGTTTCTGCAACCAATGCCAAAGGTTGGCTTGCACGCTGGTCAACCCGCTTACATGAAGGCCAACGGGTCACATGGCACTGTTGATAAGTGGTTTATACAATGCCAAGGGGGAACCCCAGATTCGACAGCTTCGCAATAGGTGTGGTGCAACACTTGGATGAATCAACAATGGTCGCTTGGGCACACGAAGAAGTAGCTACCAACCAAATTAGGGATTACACTAGTTAGCAACTGTTAGCAGTATCATGAAATGTCTGTATCATTATGTATAATGATATATCATAATACATCATCACCTAGTTGTGGGAACCAAAATTCACCACCCATGATAAATTGGATTTTAGGGCCCTGTTTGTTTCTTTTTTTTCCAGGCGGATGGCAGTGGTCATGCGATACGCTACTGGCCTCGTGAAGAGCGCTGGCTCATTGACTTGGACGGCTTGTGGCTTGGACGTGTTTGATCATCAGATTAGCGGAGAAAATGTGTGTGTGTGTTTTTTTTGTGGGTAAAACAATAACATAGACCACTCATTTGGGAAGGGTTTATAGATTTTATAACACCTATTTATGGTGATATTGATCATTAGCCACTGGTTATTTAACGTAGCGAACCGGAAAATCACAAGTTTTGAATAGGTCAAATCATCATTTTTATCATCTACACATAGACCATTTTCCATAGCTATGTTAAACAACCGGAGTGTAGATTAGGGGAGAAAATGGGCAGCTCAATAGATGGTAAGAATACGAAACATAGATAAACATCGACTAGAATCTCTGGATTGGGTCTTAAATTGCCCTTTTGGTCTAAGTGACATATTGGGGATTATCACAATCCACGAACTGGGACCTATGAACCAACCAGTAAAGAATGAGATAAACCGAGGAATCGGCGACTTGCGATCACCAGGATTCCTAACCAGTTATTAACTGGGATGATCCCCCAAGTGACCGCTGATTTAGTTGGTCATTTTGGCTCCCACCTATGGATAACAAGAACGTACCAACATTACTAGCCTTAGTTCACCATCCAAATTTTTCGGATAGCACATTTTCTGTAGAATCGTCAGGAAAGCTCAAGGAAAGATTCAGGAATGATTCCTCATGATTCCCGATGATTCATGGCTGGTATATTTGCAAGTATTTGCAAAATTGTAGCATTGAAACAAGTTCAAGCATCACAAGCATCATGATCATTGGCCTGAAACACGTCAGCATTGGGTCGAAGCTCTAAGTCACTGAGGCGAGATACTGAGATTTGTAATGCTTATGCAGAAGCCGGTGGCATCTTGTCTCCGGCGCTTTATCTGGGGATGAAAGCGGTCAAGTTGACACGTCAAGTTGACGTCCATTTTGGGACTGGCGGACTGGATACTGACGACCATTCTGGGTCCAGTGGGTGGAGTTTTTCGTCCCTAGGCACTGGAGCTCATATGCATCCGGGCCATTTGAATCTCGCGCCTTCGCTGGAGTTTGGTGGTGCACTCCTGGAGGTGACTTATGTGAAATTTTGGGTGTGTTATCAAAGCAGAGTGTACTAGTTGTGTACTAGTTGTGTACTAGCAGCAGATCCAGCACCCTGCAATCCTTGGCGTCAATGGATTTCCTGGAAATGCATGGCAAAGCCAAATATTGTATGGAAGACCTACAACAACCGGCCCTGATCAAATGAGGAAGCACCATGGCGTACCTTTAATACAGGTAAGGTCCGCTAGTGTCTTCATTCTCACAAGAAATGTCAACTTTGGTGAGCATCCCAATCCCTCACAAAATCAAGGTCATCTGCGACTGCTTAGAGGATCATCCCCCACACAAATTGGTTTGGGGTTATAACTCTTATAAGCCAGTTGTAAAATGTTGTAAATGGGACAACTCTAGGGATTGGGGTACTTAGGATTTATCAGGATTACTAACTAGTTACGATTCCTGGGATAATCCTTGAGCCTTGAAGTGGTAAAGAGTCTTTGGAGAAGCCTACGTCGGATCCCGACAGTTTTTTTTTGGTCACACCTTTCCAACACCTTTCCAAGGTGTGGCACGTCTGGGAAACAAGTCGAGGGAGACATCTCACCGACCCAGCTGTTCGCTCGTAGCTGGGCGTTTGATCGGGGATGATCATATGGCGAAAAAAGTAAGACGAAGGGACTATATGACCGAACATAGATGTCTACCATAGATTTTGGTGCATTTTGAGTATGCAGTTGATAGCGACATGATAGCGACAAACGATGCATTGAACATGGATCTCACATCAGGAGTCAACAGGTGCAGGAATTCCTGAAGCAAGAAAATACAAAGGGGATGATGCTGTGTTTTACACATCTAGGCTGGAAAAGAAATTTGGGATCTCAAATAGTAGTAATGATTTAGGAATGAAGAATTCTTTACTGTACTATGAATTACCATGAATTACTACGGTAAATTACTATGAATTCCGAATGAACAGATTGGTCATTGCTCCCCCTTGACACCCTTCCAGACGGGTTGCGCTCCTCTGAGCGTCCGTCTTTTTCTGACTGTGTTTGAGTGCCATGTGAGGCAGAACTTACCATGCAAATACCATGCACATTAGAGGTTTCAGGTTTCAATCTCAACAAAAGCACCATCACTACCAGCAGCAACAGCACCAGCAACAGCACCAGCAACAGCAACAGCAGACTTTGCCGGACCGCCAACCCCCTTCCCAGCATGATAAAATCTGCAGCCCATCTAGCCACTGAGCCTGCCACGAAATTTGCCCTGAAAAAAAGGCCACCAAATGCTTCCCTCGCACTGCACTGCCCAGGAAAGCGGCTGAATAACATGGAAGTTGCGGTATAGAATCCAAAATGCTGCAGATGTCATTCAAATACCTCGCAGATATGCCAGAAATTTGAAGGTCTTTAGGTTTGTTTACATGATTCCGACATGCTGTGAATACACGAATTAGAGAAATTGTTTGTTCCAAGATCCTGCGCATCTTTTTCGTCCAATATGCTGCTGTCAAGGCCAGTGCTACACGGTGCTACAGTGTAGTTGGACAAAGGCTGACAGACAGCGTGTAGGTTCGCAAGGTTGGATGTGTTTTGTGACTATTTCAAGTGCGCCCTTCCAATGGTTTTCACATGGAGTGATAATCTATGGTTGTCAATGCAGCTGTGCCATGCAGAGCTTTTAAAATTGGTAGTTTTACCTCAGCAAGGAGCTGATTTTGAAGGTATTTGAAATTGACGCAACTACTTTTGCCAAGCACTTACTCTGACCCTTCACCTTGCGCTTCATGCACATGTGTGGTGGCAAGAAAGTTTTCAAACTTTGCCAGCTTCGATCTGAAACTTGGGTGCCTGCAATGCTTGGCACATCCTTCCAAATGGGAGCACAACTGGAAGTGACTTTTTTCACCTTGTCAACCACAGCATATATGTAAGTGCAAGAAAGAACATCTCTGCCGTAGCATCCAGAATGTATGAAAGTGCAAGAGAGGACGTCTCTAACGTAAAATCAAGTCTGTGCAAGTGCACAGGAACGTTTTTGCCCCTCCCCACCCCACCCCACCCCAACCCACTCTGAATGTCTAGTGGATACGAGTCGGACGTCCCATTAAGTTTGTGAAGACGTGCAAAAGAACGTTGTTAGCCCATCCCACCCCACCCCAACCAGTCACAAGAGATGGAATTAAAAAACGTGATAAAACACACGGCACTCGATCAGCCGTGGGCCATATAGTTTGAGCCCAAACTGGTGTGCAATTAAAACAGCCTCAACACAGAAATGTAGGAAAAACCGCGCACTTGTTCTGCTCTGTCCACATAATTTGCACCTATACATCTCTGACCCTGCCACGCATGTGCCTTACATTGTCTTTCCAGCGCCTGAATGTTTTTGTTCCAGGAAGATTTTGGGTCAGAACTTTTATTTTGTTACTAGCAATCAGTAGTCATACTTTTTTTTCTCTCCCGGTATGTAGCCTACAAAGCACAGCTCACCAATCCAGCCCGACCTCCTGAAGACTGTGTGGCTGTTGGAATCCAGGTTTGTTGCGCCGCATTCCGTGCGGATATCGGGCAGAGATCCTTACAAGGAAAACTCCACGATCAACGGACTCTCGGAGCAAGTTCTGGCACCAAACGGATGACGATGTGACGACGATGTTAAGTATGGTAGATGTTCGATGTTCTGTCGTACTGGGGGGTGTGTAAGATGTGGTTTTAAGTCTGAGGCTGTAATCATTCTGGTATTTGATCTGAGGGTCAAGAAAATAGACTTCGATAGTACAAGTATATATATGATAAGATATGGGTTTGTGAAAGGTCTTTGGCACAAGCGTGAGAAAGTTGAGGGGATCGATCGACTCTTTCTGCCATGGCGCAACGGCTTTGCCATTCTACTAAGGTTTGTTTTTTCTACTAAGCGTAATCTACAATGGCTGCTCCCTGGCAAATGGTGATGGCCAGGGAAGATTTTCCTTACCATTATGGGGCCTCCTTTTGGAGATCAACCATTCGCCTATTCATGGCCAGTTCAATACAGCAAACACAATGGACGCTCCCTTCATGTCGATGTCTTGCTTGTGCTGCCAACTCTGCCGGAGATCTCCTTCATTCTGGGTTAGGGGCGCCCAGACAACGTTTCTTTCACACTTTTATTCCTCCTGTGTTGGCAGGGTGGCGTGTTTTTCTCCTTTTCGTTCAGCTCACAACCAATGCTGGGAGCACCTTGCCAAGATCTGTTCGCGTACTCCTGCCGAATCGAAACTCACGCGTGGGGGCCGCCAGTGGCTGACCGGGAGACCGTGGCAACCTCCATGCAGACCAGGATGATGACTCTTGATTGTGTCGGCACATGCCTCTTCCTCGACATGCAAGCGGCCACGAACCCCACAGTGTGGCGGAGGGGAATCCTCCTCAAATCAAGTAGTTTGCATTCAATTTTGTGGATACCTCGATTTTCACCCTAGCAAGGTGTTGTTGTTCCCTTCCGAAAAGGGTGCAAGTTGCAAGTTAGCGTATGATCCTTTTTCCTTTGTTACCGCAGATTTCTTTCCAGCAGCTTAAGCTCTCTTGGCATGCGCTGCTGACGTGTAGTCCAGATGCTTTACTGTCGACTGCGTTTCGCTGGTCAAAATGGGTTTGTGAAAAAATGGGACACCCCCAAATTTGATAGCATTGTGAATCATCATTTTCTCCATAGCCATTTGAGGGTATCCCTTATTTTCAGACAGACCTATGTTTTTTTCCAATATGGTTTTTGTTTCAAGAGTTCCAGGGTCAGCCGTCACTGTGCGTCACCAAGGCGAATATGAACTCGTTAAAATTGTGGAGGGGAAACCTTCGTACAAAAAGGCTCGGTCGATGGAGGGTCGCTGCATCAGTACACAGATATTCAAAAATGGTAACCTTAGCCTTGGAGGCCTAGAAGACCTACCCTTAGATGCTCTGGTAATCAAATGTGGCAATGGAAAGCGCACCACTTGGCTTGAACTCCATTTAGTCGGGGATTTTCCGTTACCACCATCACCGGAGGGTAGCTGTAGCAGGTCGAGAACGACCACGTGATCCGCTTTTGGCCGGCGGAAGAGCGATGGATCATCGACCTGGAAGCTGGCACCTGGGCTCAGCTTGTGTCAGGTGCTACAAGGTGCTGCCTCGCTAATTATGTCTGTTGGTTTATAGCTCCCATTAAGTAGATAGATAGATAGATAGATAGATAGATAAATAGATAGATAGATAGATAGATAGATAGATAGATAGATAGATATAGATAAGATAAATGATGATATATGTAGATGTATCATAAACCCTAGTTATTGGAGTTACCTTTGCTAATGAACCGGGGCACGACCTGTAGTTATGACCAAAACTGTAACCAACTGCAACTAGTTATAATTCACCATAACCTGACGTCCATATACTTCACCGGGCCAGCGGAGCAGGCTTCCATGGTGGTGACGTGGCCAACGCCTTCGCAGATGCCAAAGGCAATTTCGGCCACACATGTGGTGGGGGAAGGGTTGGAGATGTTAAAGGAATTGAAAGCAACTTGACCAATTTGACCAAGAACTTTGCAACTTTTCTGCATCAAAAGTCCTTTCATTCTTACGGTTGCTGCCAGCGTTGCTGTTACTCCGCAGCCCTGAAGAAGTCGTCGCCAGGTGCTGAAAATCCCGGCAACAGCGAGTTGCCCCTTGGAGGATGATATCCAAAGATGGGACGGATTGGATTGGCTTTGACACACTGCCTGGAACCATCGATGTACATTTGATGCACATGACTGATCATGACTGAACTCTGGAGCCTGGCAGTTTGGATATGTTTGGATCATGTGGCAGTTTGTTTTAAGTTCAATTGCAAAAAGGGCCTGCTCGCAAGATGAGAGGGGACGAAAGCCGAGGCTGTGGTATGTGTGGGAGACAAGTCGTGGACGACACGTCCCGGATGAGGATGTCATAGCGGAAGCGATCTGGTTGCCACAGGCATTTCTGCATGGATGCCCTGGAACTGTCAGAGGATATCTCCCTGATGTCGTGCAACGATCGTCGCAACAGATCCTGTTTTAAAATGATTGACCGATTGATCCTACTGAAGATGGGTTTGTTTTGATATGTTTTATCCTATGCATTTCTCTAAACATAATGTTGTGTTCAAAAGGTGCCTAGTCCTGAAACTTTGATCTTTAACCCAAGGAGAGAGCTTCTTCCTCTGCTCTGCCACAGCGTATCCCTCAAGGATCTTCAAGGTTGAATATCAGGTGTTCTTTGTTGGACGTTTCATGACCAGCAGGGACCAGCTGCAGGTGGATTGGTCCAAAGTGCCCGGCCTTGATTAGGCGGTCTCGGGTGGGTCGGACGTCACGTCAAAGCCATGGTCGACGCACTCACGCCAGGTATCCCCAGATTGGTTTTGTTGGGAAAATCTCCGGCACATCTCCAAAACTTGGAGCCAAAAATATTGTTTCCTGTAGATTTTCGCCTTAAACCCAGCGGTTGAAGGTAAACCTCGATTTCATCAAACAGCAATCCACCACGGATCCTTTTTGCAGGTTCGCAGACAGCTGGGCCAGACCTGGTTCATCTTGCAGTGAATTTGTGGGCACCACGCTTGCTTTTTGTGAAAGAATGAGATGGGGTGCAAGGGTAGTAGATACCCAAGATGATTGAAGCCTCGAGAGCTATTCTCGCGTTGAATTCTTGCTGAGCGAGGGTGGTGCATGGTCGCCTTTTGTTTCGAAGGGCCGACTACTGCTCCCGTGCAGAACAATTCATGGCTGCAGACAGTGCAATGAAATTACGCACCAGCATAAGAGAAGAATTTGGTTATTTCTGCAGATTCTCTGTTTGGCGATCGTTTCGTAGTGTTCTCGTTTGGTTCGAAAAAGAGAGGAATAAGATCTGAAAACATAACTTTATGCTCTTCTAAGAGGCCATCCAGTTTTTAACAAAATCTTCACCAAGATGTTGGTGCAGCTGTAGACATCAGGCACTCCGCGCCAAGCGCTCGTGCATCAAAAGCTCACAGTGCGCAGAGATTGGGATCACTTGGATTAGAACCTAAGCAACGTCTAAGCAACTTAAGTAGACCAGTGGCACCTATGTGCATAGAGGATGATGCAACCCACAATGAGACATGATATGGGCAAATCAGGAAAGACCGTGAAAGAACCGATCAACAATTGGTAGGTTTAGCTGAGCGCCATACAAGCCTTTCCATTTTTGGACATGATTGGGGAGATTCATTTCGGGCACCAGTAAGCTGCGTACAAAAGAGGCGAGGCTAAGGACTTGTACATCTCCCAGGCTGGCAGGCTATTCTCCCTTGTTTTTTGAACAGTTTCTTGCTGAAATTTAGTCTCAAATGTTCTAGCAGCGCGCTTCGGATACCCCCCACAGACTCCTAGAGTCTCCAAGTCGGCATCAGAAGCGACCTGCCTGGCCAGGCTCTTAGAAGCTCTCGCTATCTCAGTGCTGATTGCTGAGATGCCTCGCCACCATCGGACTATTTCGACAGCTGTGCTCTGTAGCAGGATGCTAGGGCACCCTTCAACACTGGGCACCAACCCGTTTCCAACTCCTTTTCAATCCATCAGAGAAGTTTTGACCAACTTTGGATGACAGATTTGTGGGCCAACTTTGCATGACTTTAAGGCGCCCAATCACCATGGTGCGAGGGAAGTCAAACCAAACGCTACGTCCAAAGTTTCCTTTCTTTGAGCAAAAGCTCTCAAATCAACAGTTGTTAGCTACATTCCCTGACGGCTGTTTTGCTTTCCTGTTGATGGCAATATATGACCAATTGGCATGAATCCGGCGACAATACGTGTTGGAAACTTTTTGAAGTCATGCCTGCCGCACCGGCATCATGTTTAACAGGTGCAAACGCTAAGAAGGAACAAGAAGGATAGATGTTTCATCTTTCGTCAACAATTTCATCAGTGGTGTCCGACGCATAAGTGACTCCTTTGGAACATGCTTGAGGTATTTTCTGTTGCCACAGGCATTCACAGGCTGTCCATGTCTATCCGGCCCAGCTGCATAGCATGCATCGTTTCACCTCTGAAGACCATGGCCAACACTGGGAGAATGGAATGCCCTTTCCATGGCCTTGTCTGAAAACGGTGTACGGGCCCCATTCCATTTGGTTGTCAATCATCATTATCCAGTATTACTGTTATTCTTATTACTAGTATTATTATTGTTATTTTTATTATCATTGGTTTTATTGTTATTATTGGTAATAATAATAACAACAATAATAATAACAATAAAAATAAAAATAGAACAATAATAATAGTAATAGTAACAATTGTTATTATTATTATTATTTTTATGATTGTTTTTTTTTATTATCGTTATTAGTATTATTGTTAGTATCATTCGTATAATTAGTATTGTTAGCATTATTCGCCCAACCCTTTTGTGGCGCATCTTGGGTTTAAGGTTTAGGTTTTTTCCGGTTTAAGGGTTTCAGGGTTTTCTCGCGAAAGGGTCTAGGGTTTTAGGGTTTAGTTTAGGGTTCTATGATGATGATCATATGATGATCATTGTGATGACTATGTACAAGAGGCGCGCAGGTCCCTTTGCTGTCCGCTGTAAGATAAGACGTACACGCAACGAAGTTGCTCAAAAGTCCAACAAATACCACGCTTTTTGGCTTCCCAACACATTGCCGCGAAGAGGCGCGGGCAAATCGAGGTGTTTGGCCGTATTAGTAATACTATTTATATTATTCATATTGCTATAGTATTCTTAGTCTTATTAGTATTATTAGTATTATTGGCATTATTAGTAGCATTAGTATTCTCAATATTATCGGTATGATGAGTATTGTTAGTAGTAGTGGTATTGTTAGTAATATTGATATTATTGGTACATATTTTAGCAATATTAGTATTATTTGTATTATTGGTATTATTAGTGCCCGCAAGACGGTGGGTTCGCCGTCGCTGTACAACGCATTTTCGCCAGTATTCTTCTTGGTGCGTGTCATCGTTCGTGTCAGAACTTATTGTGTTTTGTGGGTCAAAATGCACATGGGGCCTTTGCCTTTCGTTGTCGTTGTTGTTTTTGCGTTTCGTTGCGGAATTGGGTTGGTTTCGATTTTCGTCGGTTTTGTCCTTATTTTCGCCTATGATTGTGTGGGTTACGCGGCAGGCGTGTTCAGTTGGGGCGTGGTGGGGTGGGGCAATAACGTTTAAGTAGACTTGCGCACAGACGTGATGCTACGTTGAAGATGTGCTACGTCAGGCATGGGGTTGGGGTGGGGCAATAATGTTCACGTAGGTTTTTGGCTGGGGAGGATGTGTCTCCAAAGATCTTGGGACCGTTTAGATCTTTAACCATGAAGTTCAACCAGTGCTGAAAGAACACTTGAAAACTGGAGCCATTTTGGCCCCTGACGGAAGCTGTGGGTTCAAAAGTGCTGCAGCCACTTTGAAGCAGACATCATTAAGTGGATTATCCCACTTGAGGAAAATTTCTTACACCAGTTGGAAACGTGAAACGAGGAGATCTCAATGCGGCTGACACTCGCACTTTGCAAAAACTTTCTGGCTTAGCCAAGCCGCTGGTGAAGACCAAGAAGAAAACTTTGCAAGTCGCAGCAGGCGACAACATGGCAGAGACTCGGCTGGGACACTTGAAACGAACTTGCGCCGTCAGAGCAAAGTGGGAAGAGTCAATAAGACATCCCACAGAAAAAATGTGGAAGTTCTTGCGGCTTCTGCCTTGCGCAGAAAACCTGGCTTGGTGACTGTCTTAGCCGCACTGGCTGAGTTTCGCAAAGACTGCCTTGTGACTGTTTCAAGCCAGAAAACCAAGTGCGGTTGCACGACGCTTGAGTGAAACAAAACGGAATCCAGAATCTTCACTGAAGCCGACGGCGAACCCACCGTCTTCTGCGTATTCGTATGATTAGTATCATTAGTGTCACTAGTATCATTCGTATCATTAGCATCATTAGTATCATTAGTATCACCAGTATCAGTAGTATCAGTAGTATCATTAGTATCATTAGAATCATCAGTATCAGTAGTATCATTAGTATCATCAGTATCATTAGTATCAGTGGTATCATTAGTGTCAGTATTATCACTAGTATCATTAGTATCATTAGTATGATTGGTATCATCATCATCATCATCATCATCATCATCATCGTCATCATCATCATCATCATCATCATCATCATCATCATCATCATTCTCGTCATCAGCATCATCATCATGATCATCAGCATCATCATCATCATCATCATTATCATCATCATCCTCGTCATCATCATCATCATCATCGTCATCACCATCATTATCATCCTCGTCATCATCATCATCATCACCATCATCATCACCATCATCATCATCATCATCATCATCATTCTCGTCATCAGCATCATGATCATCATCATCAGCATCATCATCATCATCATTATCATCATCATCCTCGTCATCAGCATCATCATCATCATCATCATCATCATCAAAAGTTATCCCGATGAAAACTGTGAGTTGGGGGTGTATACCCTATTTCAGAAAGGGCCGCGTCATTCTCACTCATCTGCTTCCTGAGAAACCATTCTATCATATTTCAACGTGAGCCAAGTTGCCAAGCGCAGAAGATACAGAAGGGCTCAAGGTGTTGCTGCCGGCCTTCAGAATATTTTCAGCGACCCCCAGAACTTGTAGAGCGTAGGGATGGTCGTCTTATGCGATCCCTTCACAGGTAGGGCAGAACTCCAGATGTCCGTCAAGATCTTACTTGCGATCTTGATAGCGCCAGCTGCCAATTTCCTCCAATTTCCACATCCAATTCTTTCATCTAATTTCTATAATATCCATGATCCGAATATTGCATCATATTGCATCATATTGCTACACACTCACAGCTCCTGGTGTATTGTTGTTGCCCCGCTGGCAGTCGGGAAACTCCAGAAACAAAAAAAACCCGCGACAGGGCGTGTTTGTAGCAGATGGATACAGGTCAATGGGGTACCCTTCGGTGTCCTCGAACATGGCGGGCCGCTAGGAAATCCCTGAACTATGGCTGGAACTTTATAGCTAGAAAAATCATCGAGTGCTGGTGGAGTTTCCAGCGGCCCGCCATGTTTGGACACCGGAGGGTACGCTCGAATTGGTTGATCATGGCTGATTTTTTGGCTGTTAAAACTACCAGCTTGACGCTAAACTATACTGGATGTATTGGTTCAGCCTTCCATGACTGGACTGGTCTAAAGTTCGCTGATGATTCGAACTTTGCTAGGTCACTTTGATCCACGCAAAACATGTATGGTTCAAGCGCTCATGCAGATGCGAGAAAGGGGCGTTGGACACAAATGCGACGTCACAGAGAATTGAATGGATCACAAAGACAAAATGTGATACACAACCACTGAAACGTCTGAAAAAATCTCAACACTGAGCAAATTCCATTTCAGGCTTTTGCCGAGTATTCGTACATCGTATGGTCCAAGGTTGACTAAGGTTGACAACTTTGGATATCCTCCATGCGGAGCTCCCAGGTGGCGCGCTTTGTTCAGAAACACATCACTGCAGTGCAGTTGAGGTTACAAATGAATAGAACCATGGGATTAAACCCCCCAGAAGTTCGGATATATCTCAATTATGGTGAAATCTGTCCACTTACAGCGAGCAATGACAGCGATCATGGCTGTGTTTTTTGTTGGCACGTGACCATGCATCGGCAGCTAGCTTTTTTTTAATGGGTTTTGGCAAGTTGCAACCTAATGGATGTTAGTGGCTTTGATATAGATTATGAATCTCTAAATCAACATGTATTCTTAATCAAATCTGAATCTATTCTCAGTCGAAATCTAAATCTATTCTTAATCTAGCCTAAATCTATGGTTAATCCCCGCGTGCCTTATCTTATCCTATCTTAACCAATCTTTCCCCATCTTATCAATTCCTTTTTATTCTCATCCAGTCTTGTCCAATCTTAGTAATTAATTCCTATCCATTCTCATCCAATCTCATCCAATCTTATCCAAACTTATCCAAACTTATCCAACCTTATCCAATCTTACAATTTCCTATTTATTCTCATCTAATCTTACCTAATTTGCTCCAATCTTATCTATTTTTTTCAATCTTATCCATTCTTATCCAATCTCATCCAATCTTATCCAATCTTGTTCAATCTATCTAATCCGTCTAACCTTTCTAATCTATCTGGTCTGGTCTGGTCTGGGCTATCTGTCTGTGGTGCTCTCTCTCTCTCTCTCTCTGATCTATCGATCTGTCTATCTTTTTCATTGATGTACCTAAACATCGACAGCCAAGGATCTGGATGTGGAAGCAGGACATCCCAAAAACCCAATCACACCGGTTCTTTTCCATACAATTCCATTCTGGGTAGGTTTTTCATTCCAAAATTGTTGGTGAAATCAGGGAGATCAACTTGGAACTTGAACACCACAAACTGTGTGTCTGTGCGTGTGCGCTGCGTGCCACTGGTCACTTGCCACAGGCGCTAGCCCTTGTATCTGCAGCTTGGTGGCAGATAGCAGATGGTTTGGTGCATATTGGTGTCTTATTATCCCATGTGTTTTGCTCTCCGTTTGCCTGTAGGTCCAAGGGTTGCCGGCAACCGCAACAAAATCATAGAGCATTCGGTTGCTGGAACCAATGAGGGTTCGGGGTTTAGTGTTTTCAGAGAGCTTGGAGCGTAGATCCAAGTTTGAGGCAGTTCGGCACACATCTACAGTTCCCGATTCAATGAACGAAATGTGGCACATTGACTGGAATTTGTTGGTTATTGCAAAATTACACCCCCAAGATGACACTTTAGTTGAGGAAATTATGACAAATTTGCACTATTGCATCCGCTGCGCTCGTTCTTGGGGCCTTAAGGGTTGCGATGAACAGAATAGGAATTTCTGGGTCACATCGGTTTGTCTGAAATATATGGTTCCCCTGGATCCTCTGGTGAATCCTCATCTTATAAAAAAAGTGCTATTTGGGAGGCAAGCCCATTTTCAGACACAGCCACATCACAGGATTGCTACTATCAATCCCAATTCTTCATGTAGAGGTACTCTTAGCTGTCGGAGCACATGGCTCTGAAGAGCGAGAGTGCGACAGGCCAGGGAAAGACTCCGCAGTGCTGCCATTGTTGTTGATGACACCTGTCTGTTTGCCATTGTGCCTGCCACTTGTGTGCGATGTTATGCTAGAAAACACGAGGGCCAGCGAGGACTGTAGCCCGTTAGTTCCTTTGTGCTCAGACCTGTTGAAAGGGACGGACAGCCGAGTTGGTGACTTATCCTGACAGAGACTGGAAGACGAGGACTTTGACAGAGTTCCAGTGCTGCCAATGCCCCGGATCGTGGAAGGGCTTCGGAGTCGTGCCAGTTGGATGATGAGGGACCTCAAGTGGTCGAGGCGTGGTGAGTCTGTGATGAAGAAGGCTTGGTTGAGGCATGCATTCTCAACCTTGATCAGTATTGTGTACTAAACGGCCATCATATCATGATATGTTTTACAGTTGGGATGAATTGCAAACACCTAAAGTCAATAGTGCCTTGCTGCCAGTGGTGCTTTGCAAGCCCATTATGGTAGTCTCAAAAGTTCCACCTTCAAATTGGGGGGCAAGATTTGACCTGGGACACGAGAAAGCATGTGGAAGGCAGCCAGTGCTTTGAGAGGGAGAGTAGATACGGATGGAAATACAGATATCGCTGTTAGACCATTTTGGTGAGCGATATAGTGACAAAGTTTTCTGGCAAGTGTGTTGTTTCTAGTCCACAGTAGGAATGGAAATTGTGCATGCTGTCTTGTTCACATCTAACAGCTCATTTGGGCACAGGCTTTTAACAGATGAACCCAAGCATACTCTGATCTGCAATGTGTCACAATGTGTCATTCACTGGTTCCAGGTGATGCAAAAGAAAAAGAGTCGCGACCTTTGGAGTTCCCCATTCAGAATCGATAGGGTGGGAAGACCGCAGAAACGAACAACTGATTGAAATACTCTTGATTTGTTTGCGCCGGATCCTTTCAGAAGAGAAAAACAGGTCTTTTTGCTTTGCTGAATTGCCACATGTGAAAAACGCCCTGGATTCCGATTTCGTGTCCCAAAGCAACTCCGACAGAATGGGGAACAGTTTGGCCTTCTCACTTTCCATGTCCCCATGGCACCACAAGTTGCTTCAGGTATCTCGACAGATGCAATACAGGCGGGTGCAGTGGCAGCGTTTAACGATACATCTGGGGGTCTGAAGAAAATGGGGGATCCTCAAGTCACCATAGGTTTCCACTACTAAAATGCTTTTATGACTTGGATGATTTGGGGGTACCCCTATTCTAGGAAACGCCCATCTAGGGTGGAAGCATTGGAAGGATTTGGGTCAGAGAATCTGGTCTTTCACCTAATTTGGCATCGGTACTTGGGGTTCCTAGAGAAATGCCGCATTGAAAAACTCTATCTATGCTGGATTTCTACGGGGGGTTCAGATTTTTGGGAGCCTGCAGCCTGTTCAACCCGCAGTCGTTGACAATTTCTAGTATGTGAAACCAGGGACGCATGAAACCATCTGATTCTTGGGTTACCAACTTGACCCAAACCCACCTTGGCTTGAATCCATTGGTTTCTTTCCTCAACTTGTGAGTGTGGCCTTTGACTGTGGCCCTTCACTCAATCATTTCTTGGGTGTAGGCCAAATTGGAGTAATGGCAGTCGTGACGCTGCACTTAGCCTTTTGGCTCATTGATCGATCAACATCGTAGTTTTGGAGGAAGCAACTCTTTTTCCCACGCTAGAGACACGTCACTTTGAATGAGCTAAAGCTGCAGAGCCCTGAGTACTTGAAGCTGTTCTTCCAGGAAGTCAATGCCTAGAAATTTAATCCTCAGCTTCAATTGCAGCTGTATCTTTGCAAAGGCCTGGCAGCGCGCGACGCGTCACTTCCGATCAAAAAGATGTGAACACGGGCATCGATCCAACAAATAGACACAGGAACCACACAGGAACCATGCTATACATATTGGATCATATTGGCCATATTGGTATGATCTACTATGATCGACTGTAGTTGGGAGATCTTGTGGCTTCAGATGGCTCCAATGTTGACCCATCTCCAAATGTTCTCAACTCTCTCAGCAATGGCATGGCCGGGCGAAGTAAGAAACGCTGCTTCCATTGGCGTTTCCTGTCACTTCCTCTGGGATTTCTCACAGTCCTGGCGGTCTGGAAGGTGGGAAGGTGGGAAGGTGGGAAGGTGGGACGCAATGGTAGATGAGTTGCTTTCCCATCTCAAGAAAAATGGCTGAAGATTCAGATGCTCGTACACAAATTTCATGGATTCCATTGTGAACATCGTATCGCTTCCCTGCCTTTTTTCAGATGACCATGCGCGAAAATGGAGACCTTCCTTACTCAACGATCTGCAATTGACCATCATCGACCGGACCAGTTGGTTTGCAATCCAGAAAAATGCAATTTCTGTAAGGTCAATGGTATCAGTTTGTCAACAAAAATCAATCAAAAAAGAATATGTCGATTTGTATCACAACGTGTTACATCAATTTGTCAGGCAGTTACCCTGGCAGAGCCACTTGAGCCTCCCAGAAGTGCGGTGCTCAATTTGGAGGACTTGGATGAGGGCTGCAGCGATGGGCTGGCGTAGGCCATGGTACCAAGAGAGTCTGAACTGAAGATAAATTATCTTGATCTACCCTCCAAACATGGCTGGCCGCTGAAAAATCTATATACCTGCTATAGTAATCTGCGATTTTTCCATCTTTCCGCAGCGAACTAAACCTCCATGGCTAGGCCACGGGGATTTCCCTGCGGACTGCCACATGTGAGGAGACCGCGCCCGCTGGAAACGAGCAGTTTGAGGAGGTGAGCCAAGCGCTTCGCAGCCAAGAGATCCTTAGGCTTCAGCAGCCCAATGGAAAGCTATGGACATGTCACCTTTGGATCCAATATATGTATATATAGTATCATAAAAATGAACAAATAAATAAATAAGTAAATAAATAATATATATATATATATGTGGGTATAGTCCATTCAAGATTTTTTTTACAGTGTTTTACAAGAGTGGCTATTGGCCCTACTGCAATTGAAGCAAGAGTTCTTTGCAGAGTGTTTTATAAAGGTGCACGTTTCATAGAAGTTACGCACGTTTCATAGAAGTTATGCACCGTTCATAGAAGTTGTGCACGTTTCATAGAAGCTTTGCAGGTTTCATAGAAATTACGCACGTTGCACAAGCCGCCTAATAACGTTCTTGTTCAACCGCGTCCCAAAAAGACGTCCCACATTGAAACTCTTAAACGTACTATACCGATATATATATATATATATACATATGAATATGTACAGTATTTACATACATGCATTCATACATACATGCATGCATGCAGACATACAGACGTACATACATACAGACACATACAGACAGACACATACATGCAGACACATATAGACAGACACATACAGACCGACACAACAGACAGACACATACAGACAGACACAGACACAGACAGACAGACAGACCCATACAGACAGACAGACACATGCAGACAGACAGAAAGACAGGCAGACAGGCAGGCAGACAGGCAGACAGACAGACACATACAGACGGACGGACGGACGGACGGACTTACGTACGTACGTATGTGCGTACGTACGTACGTATTCAAGAGTAGTATATCCACAATATGGTTGCATATTACTACATACATGTGTAGCAATGTTTCCATGTTTCCATGGCAGTGAACAGGGAATCATGTATATACAAAGACTCATGAATCTGTTGTGCAAAAGGTGCCTTTTGTCCTGCAAACACTAGTGAGGTTTGACTAGATGTGTGCATGAATGTCTACATAGATCCATTATATTTATATTTATATATATATGTTATATGATCGAGGGAAGTTTAGAAGCCAAACTTCCGACAATATGGACAGATGGAAAAGCACAGCCAGGAAGAAAGTCAGAAGAGAGAAGATCAGAGAAGGAGAAAGTCAGAAGAGAGAAGATCAGAGAGGAGAAAGTCAGAAGAGAGGAGATGCAGGTGGGCGAAAAGGTAGGAAAGTAGCGAAACACTGTGTTTTTCCAATGTTTTGTGGCTCCGGAGGGTCGAAAAGTAGGCTCGCTAAAGCGGCGGGTGCGGAGCCATCTGGCGAGATGAGAGATCAAAAATTGCACGCCGCTGTGGCGCGAAGCACATTTTGAAGTAAAAAGGTACAAGACACCTCATGCTCGGACCACTTTTGGAAGTTGAGATGTGGAAAAAGTGCACGTCGTTGTGGCGCGAAGCACATTTGGAAGTAAAAAGTGTTAAGAACTGGCGGGCTCGGAGCAGTTTTGGAAGTTGAGCTGTGGAAAAAGTGTACGGCGTTGTGGCGCGAAGCACATTTGGAAGTAAAACGTGTTAAAAACTGTCACGTTCGGACCACTTTTGAAAGTTGAGATGTCGAAAAAGTGCACGGCGCTGTGGCGCGAAGCACATGTGGAAGTCTAAATGTTGAAAACACCTCAGGTCCGGAGCGCTCTTGGAAGTTGCGATGTCGAAAAAGTGCACCGCGCTGTGGCGCGAAGCACGTTTGGAGGTGAAAATGCTAAAACCACCGCACGTTCGGAGCACTTTTGGAAGTTTAGATGTCGAAAAAGTGCATGCTGTTGTGGCGCGAAGCAGATTTGGAAATGAAAATGTTAAAAACATTACATGTTCGGACCATTTTTGGATGTTCACATTTCGTTTTGTGTGGCAGGCGCAAAGGATTTTGCACCTTGGCAAAAAGTGAGCTAAACGTGTGGGTTTTGTAGCATTTCACAAACGATGGCATGCGTGGGCCATTTGAAGAGGATCTGCAAAGATGCAATTTTCGTGGCAGGGGCAGTACAAGAGACATTTCAAGCAAACATGTTAAGAGGTCAGGGCGCTGATTTCCTGAGAGGGGTTGCATTTTGGAGCATCAGATCTTCAGGTATGCTAAGATGATTTTGCGTGACAGGTGCAGCACTTGGTATGACCCGGACTCACTTTTTCGTGGCAGGCGTAGTACTTTAGAGAGATGGAGTGGAAAAATCGCAAAACGCATTGGTACGAGAGGTGCCCGCTCAACCTTGCATTTTTGAAGGAAGTCTCGCAGAATTGCTTCGTTTGTGATGCTGTCAACTGGGAAAATGGAGGAAGTCTCGCAGATTTGCTTCGTTTCGGAGCGTTACACTGCACTACACTACACTAAACTACATTACACTACACTAGACTACACTACACTACACTACACTACAGTCAACTACAACAACTACAGCTACAACTACAACTACAACCACAATAACCACAACAACTACATTACACTACACTGCACTGCACCACAACTACAACTACCACTACCACTACAACTACAACTACAACTACAACAACAACCACAACAACCACAACAACCACAACAACCACAACAACCACAACAACCACAACAACCACAACAACCACAACAACCACAACAACAACAACAGCAACAACAGCAACAACAGCAACAACAGCAACAACAGCAACAACCACAACTACAACTGCAAATGCACCTACAACTACAACTACAACAACTACAACCACAATAACCACTACAACTACGCTACACTACTCCGCACTACAACTACAAGTACAACCACAACTACAACTAGACTACATTACAGCTACAGCTACAACAACAACAACTACAACCACAACTACATCTACATCTACAACTACAACCACACCTACAACTACACTGCATTACAACTACACTGTGCTGCCTCCAACCACTTGTCGGTCCATCAGTGGGTTCGCTCTGCCATCCATCATTGACAGCAACCAACCTCTCCTATAGGTTTCTTATCTTTGAAACTTCCGCCACCGCCTTGTGCGGTACTACTGGTATTATGTGTTATATGATATTATATGTGTATCTATATTATATATATTCCCCAAGCAGCGTGTCCACACTGAGGGGTTCTTACGGTAAGGGTAAAGGCTTGGTTCGGTCGAGGTGCGCGCCATTTTCCTGTAAATTTCCATATAATGTCCATCGTTTCGTTTCGACCGCGCAGGCTCGCACAAAGTGCTGCCCGTGTTTCGTGGTCGGATATTGGGGGTGCATATTTTCGTATAAAAGTTCCTCTATGAGATGTCCATGTGCGTTTCGACGGCACAGGCTCGCACGGATGTTGCGCCTAAATGCTGCTCATGTTGAAAGGTGTGGTTTTACCTGCGTGCCGTGCTCGTTTTTTGAGCTATGTCCATGTCGTGTGGCAGGCGTGGGACATCCGGGACATCTGGAGGTCCGAAACGTGTTTTTTTGTGGCAGGCGCAGGACAAATGGCACTTTTTAAAAAGTGTGGCAGGCGTGGGACATTCTGCACGTTGCTAAAACGTTGGCAGGCGTCAAAATGAGAGATGCTTTTGGAGCTGATTTTTCGTGGCAGGCGCAATATTCGGTGAATTTGGACGACGTTTTGAAAGGGTCGAAAGTCGCGTTTTGTGAAACCCTCGTCGATTTTGATTTTGGACATGATGATGATTTCGCGTGGCAGGCGCAGGACTTGGATGACCTCGGGCTCGTTTTTCGTGGCAGGCGCAGTACTTCGTGGACCTCCACAAAAAAGTGGCTGCGACCAAGGTAAAACGGTTCAATGTTCGTTTCTCGTGGTGCGCGCAATGTTTTGTGAAAATCTTTGTGCTTGCGCGACCTTCTTGTCACTTTGTGCGCATCGGATCGCTCTCGCTGTGGCGCGGTGCGAATTTTGCAACTTCAGATGCAGAGGTTCGACCTTCAAAAACTGGTGTGAAATTGCAATTTTGCAACTTCAGACGCAACCCTTTCGCACGAAATGAAATTCGAACGTCAAAAACTGGTAACTGGTGTAAAATTGCAATTTTGCAACTTCAGATGTAACCTTTTCGCACGACATGAGGTTGGAGTCGCAAAAGCTGGTGTAAAATTGAAATTTTGCAACTTCAGATGCATCCCTTTCGCTCGAAATGGAGGTCGAACCTCAAAAACTGATGTAAAATTGCAATTTCGCAACTTCTTGCAGAGAGATCTCTTAGAGACATCTTGCAAAGAGATCTTGCCAGGACACCTCTTGCGAAGATCTTGCGCAGAGACATTGCATAGATCTCTATTGCAGATATCTTGCCAAGAGGTCTCTTGCATAGATCCTCCCAAGAGACCTCTTACAGAGATCTCATACAGAGATCTCGCCAAGAGACCTCTTACAGAGAGCTTGTGCAGAGATCTTGCCAAGAGACCTCTTATAGAGATCTTCTACAGAGATCTTGCCAAGAAGTCCCTTGCATAGATCTTGCCAAGAGAGCTACTATAGAGGGCTTCTACAGAGAGCTCCTAAAGAGATCGTGCCAAGAGACCTCCTATAGAGATCCTGTAAAGAGGTCTTGCCAAGACATCTCTTTTGGAGATCTTGTACAGGGGCAATGCATAGATCTCTATTGCAGAGATCTTGCCAAGAGGTCTCTTGCATAGATCTTCCCAAGGGACTTCTTACAGTGATCTTAAACAGAGATCTTGCCAAGAGACCTCTTACAGAGAGCTTGTACAGAGATCTTGCCAAGAGACCTCTTGTAGAGATCTTCTACAGAGATTTTGCCAAGAGGTCTCTCATATAGATCTTGCCAAGAGAGCTACTATAGAGAGCTTCTACAGAGATCTCATTAAGAGATCGTGCCAAGAGACTTCCTATAGAGATCCTGTACAGAGACATTGCATAGGTCTCTATTGCAGAGATCTTGCTAAGAGGTCTCTTGCATAGATCTTCCCAAGAGAGCTTCTACAGAGATCTCACACAGAGATCTTGCCAAGAGACCTGCTACAGAGATCTTGTAAAGAGATCTTGCCAAGAGGTCTCTCANACAGAGATCTCACACAGAGATCTTGCCAAGAGACCTGCTACAGAGATCTTGTAAAGAGATCTTGCCAAGAGGTCTCTCACATAGATCTTGCCAAGAGAGGTGTCCAGAGAGTTTCTACAGAGATCTCAAAGAGAGATCGTGCCAAAAGACCCCTAAAAGACACCTTGTACATAGATTTTGCCAGGACACCATCACCATCATCCACCTCATCTTCCGCATTGTCATCCTCATCCTCATTGTCCTCAACAGCATCATCCTCAACATCATCATCTTGTACCTCATCATCCACAACATAATTCTCCTGCACCTCATCATCCTCAACATCATCGTCCTCAACATCCTCATCCTCAACATCATCGTCCGCATCACCATCATCATCATCATCATCATCATCATCATCATCATCCTCATCCGCATCATCATCATCATTATCATCATCAACATCATCATCATCATCGTCATCATCATCATCATCACCCTCATCGTCATCCTCATCCTCATCTAATGTCATAGATTGTCATACATTATCATACACTATCATACAGTGTCCTCACACCCCCACACTGTTTGGGGTCTCTTGCCGGGATAATATTTATGAATGTATAAGGTGCATGCAGATATTTCAGGTTGAGAATTCGGAAATAACGTCACATGCAAACCACCTTGTTACTGCTGTGGCAATTGGAAACGGTAAGTCCTGTGGCAAGCATGTATCTCCAGCATGTGGATTGTTTTGGATCCTGTTGTATCTTCTTACATCTTGTTTTCATTTTCCCATGATTTTCCATCATTTTTCATCAATTTTTCCTTTTCTCCACCGTTTCAATGGTGCATTTGACAACTCCATCTGTGGCACTGTAAGGTATCATGATCTCATCATCTGAGGACGGTCGCTTCACCACTGAAAGCGACAGCCGAGCCCGTGCCGCCAGCGCCGCCAGCGCCGCCAGCGCCCCCGCCCGAAACGGGGCGAGCATGGCAACTCTGCGCGCAGCAATTTGAAGTTTGTCCATGTGAGGCTCCCGAGAATCAGCTGAGAACAAACGGTTTCTTTCTGAAGGGTCCATGAGTTTTTGCTAAGGTTCCTAGATGCATCAATCACATAGGATGTAGGACTCTCATGTTTTTCCCCAAACAGTGTGTCCACACTGAGGGGTTCTTACGGTAAGGCTAAAGGCCTGGTTCGGTCGAGGTGCGCGCCATTTTCCTGTAAATTTCCATATAATGTCCATCATACCACCGCGCAGGCTCGCACAAAGTGCTGCCCGCGTTTCGTGGTCGGATCTTGGGGGTGCATATTTTCGTATAGAAGTTCCTCTATGAGATGTCCATGTGCGTTTCGACGGCGCAGGCTCGCACGGATGTTGCGCCTAAATGCTGCTCATGTTGAAAGGTGTGGTTTTACCTGCGTGCCGTGCTCGTTTTTTGAGCTATGTCCATGTCGTGTGGCAGGCGTGGGACATCCGGGACATCTGGAGGTCCGAAACGTGTTTTTTTGTGGCTGGCGCAGGACAAATGGCACTTTTCAAAAAGTGTGGCAGGCGTGGGACATTCTGCACGTTGCTTAAACGTTGGCAGGCGTGGCTCAAAATGAGAGATGCTTTACTTTTGGAGCTGATTTTTCGTGGCATGCAGGCGCAGTATTCGGTGAACTTGGACGACGTTTTGAAAGGGTCGAAAGTCGCGTTTTGTGAAACCCTCGTCGATTTTGATTTTGGACATGATGATGATTTCGCGTGGCAGGCGCAGGACTTGGATGACCTCGGGCTCGTTTTTCGTGGCAGGCGCAGTACTTCGTGGACCGTGGTGCGCGCAATGTTTTGTGAAAATCTATGTGCTCGCGCGACCTTCTTGTCACTTTGTGCGCATCGGATCGCTCTCGCTGTGGCGCGGTGCGAATTTTGCAACTTCAGATGCAACCCTTTTCGCACGAAATGGAGGTCAACCTTCAAAAACTGGTGTAAAATTGCAATTTTGCAACTTCAGATGCAATCCTTTCGCACGAAATGAGGTTGGAGTCGCAAAAACTGGTGTAAAACTGCAATTTTGCAACTTCAGATGTAACCCTTTCGCACGAAATGAGGTTCGAGTCGCAAAAACTGGTGTAAAATTGTAATGTTGCAACTTCAGATGGAACGCTTTCGCACGAAATGAAGGTCGAACTTAAAAAATTGGTGTAAAATTGCGATTTCGCAACTTCAGATAATTACATTTTCTATGTGTAAAGACTTCTGTGTGTAAAAGCTTCTGTGCGTAGAAGCTTCTGTGCAGAGATCTTGCCATAGAGACCTCTTATATAGAGGTCTTGTACAGAGAGCTCTTACAGAGATCTTGTACAGAGAGCTCTTATAGAGATCTTGTACAGAGAGCTGTTAAAGAGATCTTGTACAGAGACCTTGCCAAGAGACCTCTTGTAGAGATCTTGTACAGAGACTTTGCATTGGGATCTGTTGGGGTCTTGCCAAGAGAGCTCTTAGAGAGAGCTTGCGCAGAAGTCTCGGGAACAGATCTTGCCAAGAGATCTCCTATCGACAGGTTGTACAGAGATCTCATAAAGAAATCTTGCAGAAAGATCTGTTAGAGAGATCCTGCAAAGAGATCTTGCCAGGACACCTCTTGTGAAGATCTTGCGCAGAGACATTGCATTGAGATCTGTTGCAGACATCTTGCCAAGAGNTCTTGTGAAGATCTTGCGCAGAGACATTGCATTGAGATCTGTTGCAGACATCTTGCCAAGAGGTCTCTTACAGAGATCTTGCCAACAAAGCTCTTGTAGGGAGCTTGTACAGAGATCTTGCCAAGAGACCCCTTACAGAGAGCTTGTACAGAGATCTTGCCAAGAGAGCTCTTATAGAGATCTTCTACAGAGATCTTGCCAAGAAGTCCCTTGCATAGATCTTGCCAAGANAGAGCTTGTACAGAGATCTTGCCAAGAGAGCTCTTATAGAGATCTTCTACAGAGATCTTGCCAAGAAGTCCCTTGCATAGATCTTGCCAAGAGAGTACTTCGGGGAGCTCTACAGAGATCTCATAAGGAGATCGTGCCTAGAGACCTCCTAGGAGATCCTGTAAAGAGGTCTTGCCAAGACACCTTTTTTAGAGATCTTGCACCGAGACATTGCATAGATCTCTATTGCAGAGATCTTGCCAAGAGGTCTCTTGCGTAGATCTTCCCAAGAGAGCTTCTACAGAGATCTCATACAGGGATCTTGCCAAGAGACCTCTTACAGAGAGCTTGTACGAGATCTTGCCAAGAGGCCTCTTTTAGAGATCTTCTACAGGGATCTTGCCAAGAAGCCCCTTGCATAGATGAGAGCTACTATAGAGAGTTTCTACAGAGATCTCATCAAGAGATCGTGCCAAGAGACTTCCTATAGAGATCCTGTTCAGAGACATTGCATAGGTCTCTATTGCAGAGATCTTGCTAAGAGGTCTCTAGCATATATCTTCCCAAGAGAGCTTCTACAGAGATCTCACACAGAGATCTTGCCAAGAGACCTGCTACAGAGATCTTGTAAAGAGATCTTGCCAAGAGGTCTCTCANACAGAGATCTCACACAGAGATCTTGCCAAGAGACCTGCTACAGAGATCTTGTAAAGAGATCTTGCCAAGAGGTCTCTCACATAGATCTTGCCAAGAGAGCTGTCTAGAGAGCTTCTACAGAGATCTCAAAGAGAGATCGTGCCAAAAGACCCCTAAAAGACACCTTGTACATAGATTTTGCCAGGACACCATCGCCATCATCCACCTCATCTTCCGCATTGTCATCCTCATCCTCATTGTCCTCAACAGCATCATCCTCAACATCATCATCTTCTACCTCATCATCCACAACATAATTTTCCTGCACCTCATCATCCTCAACATCATCGTCCTCAACATCCTCATCCTCAACATCATCGTCCGCATCACCATCATCCTCATCCTCATCATCATCATCATCATCATCACCGTCATCATCACCATCATCATCATCATCACCATCACAATCATCCTCATCATCATCGTCAGCATCATCCTCATCCTCATCATTATCATACATTATCATACATTATCCTCACACTCCGGGGTCTCTTGCCGTGATAATTTTTTGAAAGGCTGGGCCTCTTGATGTAGTGGGTTCAGTGTCCCTGATGCCCTGTTCACAGCGGCCAGGGCCGGATGAGAGACTTGGCCAAGGTTTGATAAAAAGTCCATCCTGGAAAGATTCCTTTACTTCGGATTCTTATACCTCAATCCTCCTCAATCTAAATCAAACTTACCATAAATCTAGGGATTACATACTGGTAGGTGCACGCGCCGTGCATCCAGTGCAATACTCCACTGCATCAAGATACCAGCCATGAGTGCAAATGTCTGTTTGGTGACATGCGTTTTGGAGGCCAGTGTCTCCTCCCACATCAACCAGATGTCTCAGTTTTGACATGCATGGGACAATGGGACAATGGGACAATGGGTGGCCACAAATCAACAAACATAGCCTGAGGATGGGGTACTCCTTCAAGGCATCAGATTTTTGAAGCCAGGGCCGAACCATGGAAGTGTGACTCGGATATGTATGCTGTGCTTTTACAGGGCGGAGCCAAGATCCAATGAAAA
>BGPT01000411.1:147386-185280 GCA_003297045.1 Symbiodinium sp. clade C Y103
TGGCATTCTATCTGGCATTCTATCTGGCATTCTATCTGTCATTCTTTCTGGCATTCTATCTGGCATTCTATCTGGCATTGTATCTGGCATTCTTTCTGGCATTCTATCTGGCATTCTATCTGGCATTCTATCTGGCATTCTTTCTGGCATTCTATCTGACTTTCTTTCTGGCATTCTATGACATTATTTCTGGCATTCTTTCTGGCATTATTTCTGGCATTTTTTCTGGCATTCTATTTGGCATTCTATCTGGCATTCTTTCTGGCATTCTATCTGGCATTCTTTCTGGCAGTCAATCTGGCATGTATACAGGTTGAAGTCCGGCAGTGCCCACTGCNTGGCATTCTATCTGGCATTCTTTCTGGCAGTCAATCTGGCATGTATACAGGTTGAAGTCCGGCAGTGCCCACTGCGATCTGGAGCTCGCGGCTGAAGTCTGGCAGTGCCCACTGCGATCTGGCAGTCGCGGCTGAAGTCCGGCAGTGCCCACTGCGATCTGGCAGTCGCGGCTGAAGTCCGGCAGTGCCCACTGCGATCTGGCAGTCGCGGCTGAAGTCCGGCAGTGCCCACTGCGATCTGGCAGTCGCGGCTGAAGTCCGGCAGTGCACACTGCGATCTTGCAGTCGCGGCTGAAGTCCGGCAGTGCCCACTGAGATCGCAGCTGAAGTCCGGCAGTGCCCAGTGCGATCTGGGTCTGGAGCTGGCAGATGAAGTCCGGCAGTGCCCACTGCAATCTGGAGAGGACGCGGAGGAGAAGGAGCCGGAGGAGAACGCGAGCTCTGATAAAATCTAACAACCCTCACCTGGCAGGTGGGGGAAAACTTAAAAGAGAATTTCCGAGTTCCCGCAAGAAAGCAGCATTCCGGCTTCCCTGCTGACTAAGAGGCAAACTCATTGAGGGATTCATAGATTGAGGCGAATTAGTCCATAAACATACAACTGCAGTTTGTGCGCAGCTGTGCGAAGTATTAGGAAGATGTTCAGGGGAGGAATCCAAGGGGAGGAATCCAGGCGGTGCCATTGGCTCGAAGGCTGGAGAATCCGGACCGATAGTCTGAGGATCCGGGCTTAGCATCCTTTTCTCCAACACAGCGGGGGGAAAAGAGATAGACAGGTAGGCGGCATGGCGTCGGGGCCATCCGGGCTATCTGGGGGATTCCGGAGGAGCGCTGTCCCTCCGAGCACCTCAAGGGTGGAGTCACCAAGAGAGTCCGAGGGCAGAGGCCTAGGCTGCGAACAATTGGGCGGCTAGACTCGAGTTGGCCAACCTCCTGGAGTCCAGGTGTGACCTTCATTCCCCGGTCGAGGAAATCCGACGAGGAAAGGAAGGAGGTCATGATCTGAGATTGGATGGATCGTTAGGTGCTGAGTCGGCTTATGAACCGACCAGTCCAGTCTCTAGGACTGAGAGGTCGAGATCGCCAGCATCCAAGGGAGAAGCTTTGGAGGGCATTCCCAAATATCTTTTCGGGGGCCAAGACTTGGATGAGATCATCCAGGATCAGAAAGCTATCCTTAGTGCCTTGAGCTCGGATAACACAGAGATAGCTCCCTGGGCTGTCAAGGCAACCGCCGGTGAAGTCCCAGGAGCCACCCAAGTCCCTGGAGATGAGCCCGAGTTCGGTCGGAGAGCGTAAGCCCCGCCGCAAGGGGTTGAAGTGAAATTGCCTTCCAAACGGAAGCAACCCTCGATGCCAGACGAGGAGACTCCAAAGCAAAAGAATCTTTCTCAAGGAGAGTGACGCCGCCCCAACAAGGCTATGTCCCAGGTCAACCGAAGGCTGGAGGAGGGAGGGAGAAGGAGGATCTTGACACCTTTGTGAAAGATGCCATCGAAATCTTCGAGGACATGGAGGCAGTGGGACTGAGCATGGACTTGGTCAAGTATGTGCGCTCTGGGAAAGGGGTGGATAGGGAGAAGTTCCTCCACACTGGCCCCAACGTCCAAAAGGACTTATGAGTTGGGGAGTTCGACCCCCCACCACTCAGTCCTGAAGTCCCACCACTTGAGCGACTGCGAGTGGTGGATGCTCATTCAGAAGCGTGTTGGGTTCCACACACCACAGACCCTTCTGTTTGCAATGGATTTCTTCGGCAAGGCGTTGGGTTTGATCCCACCACAACTCCCTGGACGAGGGCTAAGAGACTGGCAGTCAAATACGCCAAGCCGATTATCAATAGGGGTGCTCTCCTCGGAAAAACCACCTTGTTGGCCCTGGAAGGGATTGTGCTGGGCGAAACCTGTTCTCTCCGTGGACAGAGTCGTCGCAGGCAAGCTCCGTCTTTGCCTGCAAGCATACCCCCCTGGCCAACTTGGAGTGGGAGAAGGCGAGGTGAGTCGTCCATTGTGGTAGTGGACACCCGGGAGAG
Source organism: Symbiodinium sp. clade C Y103 (assembly GCA_003297045.1). NCBI lineage: Eukaryota > Dinophyceae > Suessiales > Symbiodiniaceae > Cladocopium > Cladocopium sp. clade C. The sequence goes on from BGPT01000411.1 coordinate 149,757, forward strand.
GGTACCGAAGCCAAGGATCCGAGAAGCCGCGAGACGGTTGAGGAAACCTTGGAGCGTGAACCCAACCCTGAGGAGGAAGACAGGAAGAAAGAGGCGCTACGAAGTTTTGGGAAGTTCGAGGGAGTCTCTCCCCCTGATGTCGATCCCTCCTTCCTGGAGAAGAGCATCATCAAAAATGGGAAAGTCCCCTCCGGTACCCTGGAAGAGGGGGAGATGCTCGAGTTCAAGCGTGAAGAGCTGGAACGGTTCCTGGACGAAAATGACCCAACCTAGGATGTCTTCGTCGAACTTGTGTTCGACCGCCGGCGCAGAAACCTTTTGTCAAGGCCGAGCCGGAAGAGAACGATGCGCATGGGGCCCCTGGAGTGGTGGAGCCGACTGCAGGTGTGGAGGCGCCTGACGTGCCGCTCCAAGAGGAGGAGCACGACAAAGAAGGGCTTACTACTTGCTTTGTCCTGCTCGACAAAGCGACGGCCACCTCGCGACTGCATTTGCCCGCTCGAGGACCTGAGGAGGGAGTTTACCCCTTGGTGGCCGCCCCGCGTTGTGGACTGAAAGGTGCATTTGCATACGTCCAGGCGGGAGAGGCCATTGACCCGGGTTCCGAGCCGTGTGCACGCTGCTTTGGACGAAGATCTGAGCAGGCCTGTAAAAAGTTGTGTAGCGTGAGATTGGTTGTGGACGGCTTTGAGAGCAGATGCACCCGTAGGTGCTCGGTGAGCTGCTCTGAGGCAAGTGTTCACCTGTGCCACGTGCATGGATACTGATCTCCGCCCTGCAATTTAAGAAGACGTGGGTGATGACATACCCCGCAGCGAGGAGCGACCTCGTCTTCAGATGAAAAAGAAGATTTTTGTGAGAGGAAAATGTTTTTTAAACCGAGCAGTTGAGCAGACCGAGGTTAGATCCGTTGTCCAGGGTGGCATCATGATGTCAGCTGTTGGTATGTTGCAGCTGTTGTGGATCAAGCCGTGTGCGCAGCCCGGGTCGCTTGGTATGACAAGCCAAGGAGATATACCCGCAAGCCTCAGACGAGTCGCCATTCGGTTCGATCTCGCCGAAAGTGATTTCTTGGTCATGCAGAGCCACGGGATTCATTCCTTGAACTCCCTTGCGTTTAAGCTGCCGAAGGCTGAAGACCTGGAAGTTTTTCTCCCGGATAAGCTCCTCAGTTTTAGCGCTTACACGCAGGACGATGGGGAGGCGGCCACTTTTTCCAAGATCGCCGGCATTGAGGTGGGGGGATTGGAAGATGTCGGACGATGCAGCGTCAGTTCGACGTTTGTGGACGTTCGCACGTGAAACCGCTCGAGGTGAAATCGAACGGATGTCCAGCAGCGATGAGACGCGCCGCAAGATCACACTCGTGGAGTCGGTGGCCATGGAAACGGCTGCCTTGTCCCGCCGACTGGGAGAGACCGTCCTTGTTCACTTTGAACAAACTTGGACGAGCACTGCAGACCCCTGGCGCCACTTATGATATCATCCCTTGGGAGTCGTATATCTCCAAGGAGGAGGAAGACCGGTTGATGCGGGATGGGAAGCTTCCCAAAACCCAATTCACCGAGCTAGTCTTCCGTGAAGACAAGGTGGTTGCCAAGGAGAAATCTGGCAATGATCCCCCAGCTGGAGTTGACCCAGTTGGGAGTATTCAAGTTCTTCGTGCCAGGCCCGACATCAGGGCCCGAGCGATGGATATGCTGGAGCTGGCAAAGTATACCACAGTCAGAGCGCTGTCGGATAAGTACTACAGCGGCTTGAATGCGCCGGTGGCTGAAGGCATGAGGTGCCCGACGATCAACGAGCTCAGGCGTTGTGATCGAGAACTTCAGGTGATTATAAATCGCCATCTGAGCCGGGGCAGTGGGTCACTTGAAGAAGCACTGACATATTATGCCAACAACGAGTCTGATCCGTTGTGGAAGCTTCTGGATCCGGTCCTGAAGAACCTGCCCGATCAGGGAGTGGATCAAAGCGCAGTTCATCAGCCGAGAACCAGTGTGAAGCGGAAGAGTGAGAGCCTGGAAGATGATGACAGCGGCCGGCCTGTGGAAACGAAGCCCAAGAAGCGCATCAAGTGCCTCGTGTGTGGGAAAGTCCAAAAAGCAGAGAGACCGGAAGAAGCAGAAGCAGGCGAAGAAGAAGGCTGAGAAGGCCAAGAAGGCCGACCAGGCCAATCCTTCCTAGGGACTCGGCAGTCCTGCGATCCCGCCGACTTCTGCAACCGTTTTCACCCGTGAAGATGTCCGTTCTCAAAACTGGGGACGAGTTAATGGGGAGTTTCATGATTTTTCCACCCTGGGACATTCTCAGGGGGCGCTGTGTTTTTGGTGACAGGTCCAAACTCCTAATGGAAGTTTTGGAAGCTGATCTGTCTCACTTTGCACCAAACTGTGCTACTTTTAGTAGAGCTAGGGAGATACCTATCCCTAACGTAAAGAACCCACCTATAGCCTATAGGCCCCTTAGGAGCGAAATGTTTCCCAAAGGAATCCCTTGCGAGTTGAAGAAGCTTCCTAAGAAAGCTCTGAAATGCTTGGAGAAAGACATAGAGATGGCGGATCTTTCGGCTGAGCTGTGCATGAGGATCTACGAGCAAGGCGATGCTTTCAGCCTTGAGCATCCGGGGAACTCCATAGCACTACATCTTGACAGCTGGAAGAAACTGCAAAAGATGAAAGGAGTTTTGACAATCTTTACCACACATGCATGTTCGTAGGCAGTCACAGGAGGAAATTCCAAGTTCTGATCACAAACAGAAGGCATTTCCTTAGGCTCATAGACCGCCAAAGCCATGGCACAGTCTGCGTGCGCAGTGGAGAGAAGCATCTTAAATGGCGGCCAACTACATTTGGAGGCAGGGTGATTCAGTTCCAAACCGGAGAATGCCCGGTTGGATTCTGTGACGCTTATGCCTCCTGTGCCGGCGACTTCCTGAGTCCATCCGGGAAGTTCGTCGATGTCTTTTCAGGCCCAAATGCCCCACTTAGCTCTGCCATGGGCAGGGAGCTGCACGCGGTGGTGCCTGGAGGAGTCTTGGACACCAAGAAGGGCATTAAGAGCGAGCTGCAGAGTGTGGCGCAGCTGATAAAGTCAGACGGCTGCAGAGCTGTGGAATCGAATGAACCGAGGGAGCACTTGCCCGCTCGAGTCGCGAGCGTTGGGAGTGAACCTGCTGTCCCCGACGAAGGTTATAACCGGTTGGTGGTCACCCAGGCCGCTAGACAGCCGGATATGGGCAGAGAGTTCAGCTGATCCCGGATGGTGAGAACAACCCAGTCCACCACCTGGAGAAGGCTTTGCTCTTGGAGCATCCCTTCAGTAAAGAGACCGTACTGAAGGAGGATCATACCCTTGCGTTGACGAGGGCTACCAACCCCACATCCCTGCAAATAAAGCGGAAGCTGCAAACTCTGGGAAAGTGGAAGCAACTTGCACAATCCAGTACAATCCGACTGGAGCAAGAAAAACATGAGCGGCTGGCTAGCGAGTGCTCCAAGAGGTTGGGGAGGAAGCCGCGCACTGCTCTCATGGAGTACCTTGGCCGTAAATACAATGTCGAGGACACTCATGTCCCAAAGCTCTGCCTCACAGGAATGCCTATCGTGGGAAGAGCTTTGGAGTCTCCATTTTTCATCCCATATCATGTGCCAGCCTCAGCCGCCGAGAGAATTCAAACGATTCAGATGGCCATGGTCGACTATCTGCATGATGATCATGGTGGCAGCTGCGGCCAAGATATACCCACACTTGGTCATCGCCACTGAAGACATGGCAGGAGCCTATCGGCAGGTACCGCTGTGTGATTCGCAAGTTGGTCTCTCCATCACAGCCGTGTAAAACCCTTCGACAAGGCAGACATCGCTGTTTGAGATATTTGGCCAACCTTTGTGCGCTACCCATGCGGTCCCCAACTCTTACAGGTTGGCAGAGTTCGCAGGACGGCTATTGACGAGGGGCTTTAACGTCCTTCTTGATCACTTCTTTGATGACTTCTTTGCAGTTCTTCACCAACCTGAAGCTGACACGGCCATGTTTTGTATCCGCGAGGCGTTTGCTTTGCTGGGTCTGACATTGGACGCCGAGAAATCTCAGCCACCATCAGAAGTGGCCATGGTTCTGGGAGTGGCGTTCAACACCAAATCCCTGGAACAGCAGCGAATCCTCCTGGTAGAGCCCAAACCTACCAGAGTCCGGAACCTGTGCTTCCTCATCAACCAAGTCATCCAGGCCAATTCCTTGAGCCCCAATCTTGCGGCGAGCATCCTGGGAAAATTTGGTTTCCTTTGTTCAGCCATGTTTGGGAAAGTTGGTCGCTGCTGCACGGGTGCTCTTCGAGCTAGACAGTACCAGCTGCACGCTGACTACACCCTAACGGCCGACATCCTGACGTCCCTGAACCTCATGAAGATCTTTGCCAATACGGCGCCGACACGTCGACTTGGAGTCGATGATTCTAGGCCGTCGATGATCCTGTATACGGACGCATCTGACGTGCCTGAGCGAGAACCCAGGTGGATACTTGGTGCGGTTCTGATCGATCCGATTGATGGCAACACAATCGAGTATACCCACCATGCTGTCTCCCATGATATAATAGATGCTTGGGTTCCCACGCAGACATACATGGGTCAACTCGAACTGTTAGCTGCCCCGTTGGCCTTGGCAACTTGGAGCTCCAGGCTGGCTGGCCGACGAGTCCTTCTATTCATTGACAATGATGCTGCTGCATCCACCCTTGTGCGGGGTTACAGCAGCAAAACGGATTCAACAGCCATCATAGGTCAGTTTTGGTTGCTTGCTGCGCAAATTGCTGTGGAAATTTATTTGGACCGAGTCGAATCAAAGTCCAACTTAGCTGATGGTCCAAGTAGACTTGAGCTCCACTGCATGCACCTTTTGAATGCGCACTTTGTGCAACCATCGATCCAATTTTTGGATACTGTGTCTTTTGATTGGTTCAAGAGCGCTGACACATTGCCCTCTCATGTGTCAGTTCCTCCACAGTTGTGAGCACAACCACAAACGAGGGGAAAAACGCCCACAACAGAACTGTGGGACAACGGGCTTCCCTTCCTGAGAGATCATTTTGGATGTTTCGACCAGACACGTCGCTTAGGTCTGAGATCGATCAAAACCAAATTGATCTTGGAGACAGACGCTATCATTGAACCAGAAGGAAAAAAAAGGATGCCAGCGGACATTCCAGGTTTTCCTTCAAATGGAGCATGATGTATCCCAGGAATATATATAATAAATATGCAGTATATGGATACGTATATTGGCTCACCAACCCTCTTTCTGGAAGGCTGACCAAAGAACAATGGACCAAGCGACCCAATGACTCAACAAACACAACATGCTGGTGAACAGATGCACCAACGAAGTATCCCACTCAACCATCTGTATACGATGCAGCTTTGAAGCTCCTGCCGGCGCAGTGCCAGCGAGATTCAACAATCCAGTCGGTCGACCAATGGGTTCAGTCACTCCACGCCAATCCAATTTAGAATTCGATCAGCAACACCGACCCATTGATTAAATGATTTAATCCTACACCTTACAGAGCCGTTTCCCAATTTCTGACCTTGCACGGATTCCACCTGGGCCCCAGGTGGAAATTGACTCCGCCTTCTACGCCAAGATCTCTCCTGCCGTGAAGCGGCTGGATGAAACACCCAAAGTGGTGTCTTGCGATATCTTGCTGGCGGTATCTTGGTGCCGAAAAAAAACTGGTGAAGCGTGTTTGGTGATGTCGTAGATATAGAGAGGCATTGGTCTACCAAAACACAATTCGTAGGCATCGGCATCACCTGGAATGTCTGGAATCTTGGGACCAGAAGTTGCTTCACCAAGGCCAAAGACAGAGAACTTTGGGACCAGAAGTTGTGGATAGCTGTTGAGGGGATTTGCACGAAGATGGCAAACATTCCAAAAGAAGGCAAAGGCACTTTGCAACAGGACTGGACCTAGACCTTCCCATGAAACCCGAAAGGTATCATGGGCGGATAAAGGCATCGGAACATCACATGAGTCGCTGACAAGGTGTAATCAGCACAGCTCCCCACTCCCCAAAATGGTGAATGTCAGCTGGGTTTCACTAGTAATATCCTCAGTTGCTCACTTTGAAGATTGTATCGTGGCCTCCTAGGTTGATGATGAACTATTCCAGGTTGCATTGCTCATTCATCTATGTACATATCACATCCTACCACATCACATCACTGCGTTTTGTCATTGTGAAGGGGCTCCAGATGGCTCTTTGGACGCCTGTGGCGATCATGATTTCAAGAAATTCATGGTCGATGGTGTCGTATTTTGTGAGGAGCCCTTGCGACTCATGGTTGATGCTTGGATCAGCAAGGGCTTTGAGGAGAACTATGCGAATCTTTACGAAGCTTGATGGAAGTCGTGCGAAGCTGTTCGTCGCGTGGTTTGTCACGTGGTCACCCGCACTGTGTCACCTGGGATTTTCATGGATTTTTCATTTCCTACACAGTGGGCTGCATCCGAGCTCAGTAAGTGGGCAATATACATATTATACCCAAAATGTACTTACAGATATGGAATATCCCCAGTTGTGTATATGTATACCTTTATATATATATATATATATACATGATTTATATCTACGAATTGGAATGCTGGCACATCCAAGTAGAACTGGTTGGTTCGCCCAGGAAGATGGCTGGCTGGACGAAGCCTTTGTGAATTTCATTGGACCGGCACCTTCTGGTACGAAGTGGGCCAAGATCAACGACGCTCCGACAAGACTGACATTTTTGCAAAACAGGTTGATTCGTAATAGTAATGATGTAATCATGTAATATGATGTGATGATTCATACAATATCTAAAGAAATAGTATATTGAAAGAAATAGTATATTATAGAAAGGAATAGTAAAGATATTGTAGAGTTGTTTACAGGTGGATAGTAAAATGTGGCCTATCTATGCTTTGCCGGTGTATGGAAATGTCAAACTACCCCCACCCACCAACCCACCCACCATACGCACAGACAGACCCTCCCACGCACGCTCGCAGAATCAATTGAGACAAGGTGTGCAGGTATGCCTTATTCAATTCTTACTGTGCACAAATGTGGGCAGCTGGATTTCCTGTGCAATCATCAGACCCACCCAGACCCAGAAGTGCCAAGCTTTTTAGTTCCACGAGTTTCACATGCCTTGTGGATCACAGAGCGGGGAACACAAAAGCCGATCGCAGCGCAAAATATGTAGAACACTTCTGAATGACTCGTTCCCTGCTAAAAGCCTTGGCGCAACGATGTGGACGATATTGAGCTCGCATAAGACAGGTGATGATTCTGCGATGAATGAAAGGTGACAGTCGATTATCTGGATTTGATCATCTGGACAAGTCCAGCCTTCAAACATGTCGGACATTCAAATCAGACTTGGGTGAAAATCTTTCCATTGAATTTCATCGATTCTTTGTTCATGCAACTAAAAGACACAGACGATCTACTTTGCAGATACGATCGAGACAGAAGACATACATCTACAGGCTGATTTTAAAGATGCAACACAATTTGAATTCCAATGCCACCATAGAGCTGGGCAGAGTTTCTTCTCAGATTTGGAAATGCTTGAAGCTTCATGGGGATTGGGCAAACCACTCCCCAAAAAACTGCAGATTGGGATCACTCAGTCATCAGATTGGACCTGGAATTTGACACCAATGAGATACGTTTGCTCGGACACTCCTCGGAGACTCAAAGCTGATCATTTTAACAAGTGTTCAAAGGTGTTCAAAGAGTTGCGCATCTTTAGTTTTCTTTGACATGCCACGTACCTGTCTCTGTCTGTATTGCGCTGCTTCGTACCTTTGCAGTCAAGACCTACACACAGTGCACGAAGTCGCACCGACTCCGACTCCCCTTGAATGCAAGAATTACTATAGGTGGGTCCAGCTTAATGGCAAAGTCGCTCCAAGCTGCGGTTCGGTGGGTAGAAACACTCACAGAAATTCTCTTGTTCTCTTTTTCTTGCGAACATGCATATTCTCAATAATGGGTATCCAGATTTTTCATGTGACTGAGGCGCATCTTTTCAATGCTCACCCAGAGCGTTCGTTGGGTTTTGCACTTTGGTGATAGTAAGAAGGTGAGAGCAAACCATAGTTTCTCCATGATTTGTTTCTGTCCGGTGTAAGCGTCTCTTTTGAAGACCTGCCGATCTCGCTCATTTGCCGTGGGATTTCGCTTTGATCCCATTTTTTACCTGCTCTCCACTCGTTGTCACTCCTCCCGCAGATCTGTGTGCATTACTGCTTAATTTGCAAGCCGCACCCAAGCCCAGCCCATAAGGAACAGTTGATTCGCTCAGTTCATCTCTTTTCCTCTCGACCTGTGGTGGTGGTTCATTTCGGCATGGCAACGCCAAGCGAGTGGGATCCATCTGAGTATCCAAGATTCTCAGGCAGAATTTGAGAGTTTCCTCACATTCTCTACATTCTTTGAGCCAAAAGGATAGAACAGAAAACGTCGAAACTGTCGAAACCCATTCTCTTGCTTCCAATCTTAGCATGCCAACATTGACTGGGTGCCATTGATGAAAGCATAGCTACAGCGCTATTTCGAGGAAGAAGCCTTGAGAGAAACGAAAGAAACCCGCCAGGAAGTTTTCGCAGAGGCCACCCTCCACCGATGTTGAGACTCCGGCCTCGGTGAGGAATGCCATGAGCCAAGGACTCGTGGTTTTGCATGCGGCTCCATTCCCGCCCGAATTCTTTCGGCGCTTCGACTTGAACAAGTACCGATCTTTTTTAGTAGCAAGGGTGAAAACAGGCGCGCTTCTCCTTTCTCTCTGGTGCAGGGCAAACTTTACATGGATCCAGAAACATCTAAAACAGCATCATGGTGGTATGTCTTGTGATGTTGTAGAAATCGACCTCACTATAGGTTTAATCAGATTAAACTTCATAAATCATGTTTCATACATTTTCATACCGGATTTCACCGGATAAAGTATGATCTCCGATCCCGTGGTGCCTCGAGGCGTCCAACTGGATTCCGACCAGTTCGTTGCTCCCGGGGTAGACGACCTCTTCCAGCTGGCGAAACGAGAAGGCTCCGAGACGTATCCCTTGCCGATTTTGCCCGTTCACTTCATGCGCAATGAGGAGCTACCGATGTTTCCAAGCGTCAACGGTGGCTTCACCATGAGTGGTGGTGTCAGCCATGTCTTTGATCGATATTGCAAGCATGGGAAGCTTGGTGCTGACAATGTTCCACCAGAAACGACAAACAACATTAAACAAATTTAAACAACATCAAACATAGAATGACTTTCTCTTTGTCCAGATAGCTGCTGATAGCCAGGGGCTCTAAGCTTCACAGAGGCAGAGATTCCCCCTGGCATTTGGGACCATCTGGGTCTATTTGCATCTTTCTTCATTGGCTTGCAGCAATTCGGAGGCACAGTCATCTAACGTTGAGGATTCATAGACCTCAAGAGACAGATTCTGACAGATTCTGACAGAGAATTTCAGAGATGAGTAATTCGGTAGGCTTAGAGAAAAAGGTAGGCCAGGTAGGCGTGAGGAGATGCGACCCAGAGAGTAGCTGAAGGCCCAGCTCGAGCAGCTGTAAGAAATTACTCGAAATTATACTGACACTAATCATGATCATAAGAAGACGTCCAGAGAACGTCAGAGAAGAAATGGCCCAGAGAAGAAGGCTGGAGAAGCAGAAGAAGACCAAGAAGAAAAAGAAGAAGAAGCTCAGAGAAGAAGTATCTCGAAGTAGCCCAGAGGAGGAGAAAGTCAGAGAAGATGTAGCTCAGACAAGTGTGAGTATACCGGGACTTGAGTACCTCTGAGAAGACTAACTCAGAGAATAGATGACTTAAACATTCTCGAGAACTAGAATTGCTCAGAGAGAATGTATTTGAGAGAAGAAGAGGCACTTTACTCATTGTATCTCATTGTCATACGATCATGCAGTTTGTGAGTGGGCAGTGAGTTCGTATTCTGCAGGTTTCAGTCATTCAGTCATTTATGCAGTCAGAAAACCATGTCGATGAACAGCCCTGTGCTGAAGCCAAGGATCTGCAACGTGTCCACGCGCTGGGGCCATGCTCATCCGACGTGGACCTTTTGGGCATTGCCCTTTTTGGGGACATGGACTCCTGTCCAAATACCTCAGCCTGGGATGGCAGGGACTTGATCAATACACAGTGGAAGCTGATGAACTTACCCTCCGGTGTCCTCAAATATAGCCATTGGAAATCCACCAACAATAGTTCAAGGATTTTCCCAGCTACACACCTCCAGCCATAGTTCGAAGATTTTCCAGCCACGTTACCAGAGGGCGCCAGCAGCCGGCCAGCAGCACGCCCCAAGGATACGTCGACATTTGCGGGATGAGACGCTTCCAGCATCTCCAAAAGTGCCTGCGCTGCGGGTGACAGAGATTGATGTGGATGAAGATCTGTTGAACATCGGCACTTGGGAAGAAAGAGGTCATAAGCCACTTGGCGGCATTTTCATGGATCTATTCATCCACTACATATATTATGTATGTATACGTACAAAATTATGTAAGTACATAGCTAGATAATATGTAGAAATTCTTGCGCTCCTCAATGTTTTTTTAAAATTGATTTAGATGCGTATTTAGGTTTATGACCTTGAAAGGTTCTCATGCGCACAACATTCTGACACTGCAATTCCATCCAAGCTACTTCACGGCCAGACTGTCTCCCTTATCAGCGGTAATATGAAACAGATCGTACTATGGTCCTACTGGTTTGGTGTCGAACAATATTTCAGAAGCTGTCTTGGATTTTTTCTTTTTTCCTACTAGTCAATCAGATCCATTTACCATCAAGTCGGGGCCTTTTCTCAGATCGTCTTGATCGAGGTGGATGTAGGTTTGCAACGATTAGGCTCTTTTCTCGCAATAGCAGACCCCAGAATCATCCAAAATTGTTTAATTTTTGTCACTCGGAAACACCAATTTTTATAGGCAAACATAAGAAGTGACGCAGGACTATATCGCGCCCCAAACCATGGTAGCATCTCCAATCAGCATTTGTGCATCCAATCTAGCCTGCAATCCATGATTTCCACGCATTCGTTCAATATTAAACATTATAACACTGAAATATAGTTTGCTAGAACACTACACTAGTGTTCAAGTGTCGAACTTTTCTTGCTGCTGATAGTTGTACATTCAGCGTTGTGCCATGCCACTGCAGAACTGACCTTTGGCGATCAGCCAAGGCAATTTTGTCCTCAGGGCCCCAGAGTCTTGATCACCTTGGCGGTATGCCTAATCCCAACTTCCAAAGGGGAACACCCCATAACTTTGGGCAGCTCAATTCTGAGTGCCGAAATATCCGAAAACTGCGGAACTTGAGGCAATGGTGTAAGTTTGACGTCATGGATCCTGCCGAGTTCCAAAAACTGCTCTCAGCCAAGGTACGGCTGGACCATGCTGGACCTGTCGGCTTTATCACATTTGTATACATTTGTCCCATGTCCCATGCTTGTAGCAAAAGCCAAAGATAAGCTAACGGACCGGCTAACGGACCGGCTAACGGATGTTCGGTTGGTGATGTTGGTGTCTTGTTGGTGTCTTGGTCCAGTCTTGGTGTGATTTCGTCAAAGGAATGGGATGTGAACTCCAGCTCCGCGCTCCGCGCAGCTCCGCGCCCAGATGGATCGCGATTCCGAGCCGCGCTGTCGAGTAAGAGGCCCTCCACCCATCGTGGCAGATCATGTGTTCCATCCGGAAGGCGCAGCACTTGTTCTTCGGCGGATCCACATGGGCAGGTGGTTGATCTATTTGAAAATCCCACTTTGGGACCCCTGGAGTCCCGGTTTTTTGTATTTTTGTTGATCTTTTTTTGTGTGGGCAAACCAATGGGGCTCTCAGTATCATGTCTTCATGGTGAAGCGACCACGCAAGTCCTCAGAAGGAACCCACATGGTAGTGATAGCTCGCTCATTCAGTAGATCCCTGTGGAGAAACTTGAAAACTAGCTTGAACACTAACTTTTGCGACCCGGCAGGTTTGCGGAGGCCACCGAAGTTTATTTTTTTGCTAGGAAAGCATGGGGGAGTACACAGTAGCAAGATCCTTTGGCGGCCCGGTACATTCTGCGGTTCGGAAAGAGAGCTTCTGGGGTGCAAGTGATTTCGCACTTGTGATCCATTTAAATTTGAAGAACATGACAATTTTCAAGATATTTCAAGCGTATCACATCAGGTCCTTGGGAGTGGGATCGTAACTTTGAGGTATTCTACACAGCGCACCATGCAGTCCAGCCGGAAGTCTCTGCCGGGATCATCGACGAGCTGCAGAAAAAGCAAAAGAAGAAGGCGAGCGTTGACCGATTTTTTTTGCAAACTTTGACAACCAGCAGTGACCAGCTTGGGCTTGGTGTTGGCTTTTAAAAGTCAAAGTTTGAATGCAGAATTCTCGGCTGTCGCTCAATATGGGAACCATTAAGGCAAAGAAGCAGCAACTTGATACTCTCTCCTAGTTACACTAGTCAAAATTCATGATCCGCAATGAGGATGAGCCAAAAGAAATTCGGTGACAGTCCCCCCCTGTCCAAATGACATATTTTGGACATCAGCACAAAACATGACCACCCCAGGCACTACCTGGACCCATTTTCTACAGAGGCTGCTTCTACAAGGTTGCGGACATGTGGCACAAGTCTGAAAATGCGGGATTGACCCCAAACTGTATGAGCGTCAAAGAACGGGGAAAGGGGAGAATGGTGAAAAGCATCAAATCTCGGGGTTTATTCCGTCGACAAAGCCAGTTTCTGAAGCTTCCAGAGTTCTGATTGGGAATCAAGTCCGGGATTTGAATGGCTTTCAGAAGTGTTCCAATGTCCACGGTGCCAAGCCAATGCATTCTGTCGTTGTAAGGAGAGGATTTTTGATTTGTAGAAGTGATTGCCACTAGGGCACTAGGATGTTGAAACTGTTCAGCTCAAAGAAACAGAGAGAGGAATTGCGAACATCATTGTATGATAGTTTCACAATGCTTCGCAAAGAGTTCTTTTTCGGGAGTTCCACAATCTGACTGTCATTCGCCGACTTTTCTCTCTATCTTGGCATAAAATCCACAAGCAACATGCTCTAGCCACCTCTGAGACACCTTTGGGCCACCTTGAAGCGCAGACCATGCAAGGATGGCAAAAGCTTTAAGAAGGCACATCCCGGTGTGCGCTGCCTCATTTGAAGATTTTGAAGGACTTGCCATTTTGCTGCGGCAAAAAGTGAGCGGCCACGGAGGACAGATTCTCGGACGTAGGCTCATTTTTCTATGGCAAAAGCTGGCAGTAGGTTGATGGATTATAAAACATTATAAGATCTGCTGTAGTATAGATCACAGCTAAGTTCACATCACATTCCATGCGAATACAAGACTGGTGTCAAACTGGTTCCACGGGCGTGTGGGCGAATTTCAATTTAGTCATAGACAGTCCGACAGTTGTCGTCCACCTTGGCGTTTTCCCGATCCACAGATATAGTCTCCGCAGATGTTGAAATTGCCAGGCTAGCGATCCAAAAAAACTTGGTCTGCTGTTCTTCTTCGCTGGTCTGGTGCTTTTATGGACTGCAACTGGGGGGACAACTCCTGGTTTCAGGGGCAAAGATCCCGAGGCAGGAAGATCCACAACAACTGACTTTCTTAGCAGATTCTGGAACCTGAATACGTGACTTGGGGAATGATTGGTTTGCAAGCTCCAAAGATGCGATCGAATCGAACATCCTGAGCCCATGACATCCCATGACTCCCTGTTCTGCTGATCTGCTGAAGATTCCTGGTGAGGATTGGCACATCCATCAAATGGGCAGTAGATGGATCCCTGCCGGCCAGGTGGGAACTGATTACTTCATACGTATATACTGATTATATACTGTATATATATATATATATATACATACATATATATATATATACATCGTGGTAGGAATTCTGCATGCGTTGAGAGGAAGGCTGTTCCTTTGAGTTTTTTTCTTTCTCCAAGAGTCAAACAGCAAGACTCAGTAAGAGTTCAGGTTTACGCCGTTTGTGCATGCATTGCGGCACTGTTAGACACTGGTTAAGGGGATCTCAAGCCCCATTTCTGCGGAAGCGCCGTACAGGTTGGCGTGTTGGGGGATGTTGCCGGAGGCATGACGCTCAAAATGGCATTGGCTCTGTGCATACGATGCTTGGGTGATGTCGTTTTGAACAGAGGGAGTGGTTTCAAGATTTGCAACTCCTGATGTTGCTCAGGCGTTTGCGGCGATTAGCGTTCCTGCAGTAGTGGCACTTCTTCGTTTGAAGAGGCGTGGCAAGAAACGCAACGTCGAACGAACGGAACCTGCAGAAACGAATGCAATGCCAAGAAGTTATTGACGTGATAGGTCTCATTTTTGATGCGTACCTAAACACAACATACTTCTCTGAGACGTACGGAACATATGTAATTATATTATATATATATATATATAATATCATAGATGACACAAGACAAATTTCCGAAGTATGGTTTCAAACGACTTGATGTGATCAGCAAATTCATGGACGGGAAGGGTTGGTCGCCACTTCACCACTTCCAAGGATTCCAAGCCACATATCATCGATGGATTGTACCAGTCAATATTATATGTGGAGGCACAATCACTCGGAAAACTCACAACTGGACAAATATCTTTTAAAGCAAGAACCTCACAGCCGTTGTAAACTATGACAATTTGGCAATCCTATGGCAATCCTCCCCGCAGAACCGGCATCCGGACATCTGCCAGTGGGACAACGCCGGTGGTGATGTTGAGAGCAGCGGTGGACAAACGCAATGCTCACCAGCTTGGCGAGGCGTGGTAAACCTCATAAGCGGTGGCCAAGACCCCTTTTGGAGACCCCTTTTGGAGACCCCTTTTGGAGACCCCAAGGATCGTTGTTTTTTTGACGTGTATCGCTTATCAATGTGTATCAATGTGTATCAAAGAATCATGTTTTTCCATGCTTTTCCACCATTTGAATCCATTTAATAGGGGAGTTCTCACATCATATGGATGCCTCAAATCCCCTCCAGTTCAGCTGCTCTTGACAGGCGCTCCGCCTCTATGGGAAGAAAGCTGAGTTGCAGGTGGCAAGCACGGGTGGCGTTGGGTCTGGAATGACTTGGTTTGAGGTATTCATGAAACTTTAGGGTTGAAATCGGGTTGAAACTAGTCGAACCTTTTTTTCTTTGTTTATTTTAGTTCTATTTTGCCTTCTTTCCAAGGAGGCTCCTGAAACCAGGCCTTGGAACTCCCCTACAACCCAGAGATGAGGGAAGAAGGCCAGCTACGCTGCTACGGCGACACAGTGGCCTTGCAGTGAAGCACCTGCTGAAAAAACACCTAGGACGGAGATGGTCATCACATCGTGAAGAACGGGGAATACCAACAGGGAATACCGGGATACTGGGATACTTCAACATACTTCAGCAATGTTTCTTTTGGGACTCTCCGACATGAAATCTGCAGTCTTAGGGATCTTTGAAATGATCATGGACCTTGATTTTTTGCCCTCAAATCAGCCAGGATGACTTGGGACATGTTTCTTTCAGTGCCCCTGTTTTCAACTCCTCCGGGTGGAGTGGCAAATGTGCAGGCCTGCAGCAGATCGTTGAGGGGCTCTCTAAAGCAGAGTCGTTTGGTCGCAGGGTCTTGGGACATGCAATGACATGCAGTCGCTGATTTCAACAAAACCTCTTTTTCACTCCTTTCGCAGGAACATCGAATGATCTTTGCTCACGGCTATTTTTTGGATTGAAAGATAAGGGCCTTTCTCGTCTCATGACCTGAGACGTTTTTGCACCTTGCAGCCACTTCTTGTGGCTTTGGATGATCAGTTCCATTTCCAAGTGATTAACTTCTAGTTTCATGATAAACAAGTGGTTTGCTGGACTCAGCTCTTACGTAAAATCAAGGGAAGTCATGGCAAATCAGGGTTTTTCAGCCTGATAGACTTGAGATGACTTGCGGCTGTGTGATTTAGTGATTTACGAACAATTGTAATCAGGGTTTGATCCGATATTTTCAGTCACACCCACGGTGCAGTACTGTCCCAAGCACAGCGGGTCAGGGACAGCTTTCAACAGCTTTCAAAGATGATGAATCATCGGCCCTGCAAAAGACCATAAAAGACCTGTCACATCTAGAACAAGTTTTTGACCAACGTTTTGAGCAAAGAGATCCTATACTATGGGGAACGATTACATGAGATGTTGGAAGGGGATCCCAAAATAGGTACGCGGCCATTGCCCACGTGTTTCTCAAACCTCACACCGCGCAGCGATCACCTCCAAGATAAATTTATCTAAGCTCGTCCACTCCAATACCTTCCCGGAAGCTGGCACTGCAGCCGCGGAAGAACCCTCGTTACTTTTGTGGAAGCCGAAATTTAGAGCGCGGAAGAGGTTGGGAGTATACCCTATATGCTGATGTCTGTATATTGTATATTTACAGGCATCGTCAGCTTTTTGAAAGGTCTGGGCCGAGTCTGGGCTCTAACATGATTCTGGGGTCATTCCACTTCCCTAGACGGCTCAGCCTTGGCCTCTTCAGCCACTAAGGCTTGCTTTGGAAGAGCTGGAGTTGTCATACAATCCGCAGCTAGGCTTTGCACATCTCACTGGTGGCATGTTTGCAT
Source organism: Symbiodinium sp. clade C Y103 (assembly GCA_003297045.1). NCBI lineage: Eukaryota > Dinophyceae > Suessiales > Symbiodiniaceae > Cladocopium > Cladocopium sp. clade C. The sequence goes on from BGPT01000411.1 coordinate 166,432, forward strand.
GTCATATAATCTCAAGCCAAGAGATTTCGGTCAAGTTTGATTGTTTGAGCTACTGATTCATCATCATGATATTATACCAGACCTCAAGATCCTCAAGGTCACTACTTCAAAGTATTCGGCTTTGTGTGCTGGTTTATGAGTCCATCTCTGTTGTTGACCATTGGAGGAAAACTCCTCCATGAACCCCAACAAGGGTAGAATCTGATGCTGTTTTGGCACATTTTGGCACTTACTTCCAGCTTTTTGCTTCAAATGATATGTAATTATCAGGAGCTGTCAGCTCTGGGCCAGAAAGAATGAACAGTTTCAGCAAAGGAACATCGAATTCATCCCCATTAAGAGCGATTCATCCGATTTGGGGTCCTGTTAAACTCCAACTCTCCAACGGCTTTCAACTCTGATTCATCACTGCCGCATCGTGGTTGCAGCCTAGACGACGTGACAGGCGCTGCGAGCTTGACTGCGACGAAACCGCTGTGGACGAGTCTCTCAATTTTAAGGCAGGGAACGACCCTAAAAAAGGAGACTAGCGAAGACCATGCAGCTGACTTGATTCGCCTTGATTCGCCTTGATTCGCCTGGAATGTTTCTCGGATCGTTTTTTAAAATACCAAGCAAGCGACGTAACAACCGGATGTTGAACTACAGAACTGATATCAGGTTGATGTCTGAAGAGTCTGAACTGATATCTTCTCCCACAAACTGCCTGTTGGCCCTGTTGCTGGCCACATGCAGGTCAGCCATAAGCACTGCAAAAAGAGATGACATTCCACCTGAAATCTTCATGCAGAAAGTCCCACTTCCTCCAGGCTGGTGGATTGTGGCCTCCAGAAGGAAGCTTTGAAAGCCCTGGCATTGGAATCAAGCAAGTTCGGGTGCTAAGTGGTGCCGCCCGAAGGTGCTCAGCTCCTCAGGTGTATGACAGATGACATAGATGACAAGCTGATTGAGGATAAATCGAATTATATAAGGCAACCGTAGGTTTGTCTGAAGATGGAGTTTACCGGTTCACCATTTCAATAGCCATTTAAATGGGAATAGGATGATAAATCATCAACTTTGGGGTACACTTGATCGATGGACCAAATACTGGAGCCAAATGGCTACATCATGGTACATGTGAGAATACTGGACCGTTAAAATGGACGATTTCATAGATTTTAATACTAAAAGGATAAATTGGTCGATGGAAGTTTAGAAGTCAAACTTCCGACAATATGGACAGATGGAAAAGCCAAGATGGGAAGAGCCAGAGAAGAGAGAAGCTAAGGCAGGGAGGAGAAAGTCAGAAGAAAGAAGATCAGACAGGAGAAAATCAGAAGAGAGAAGATGCAGGTGCGCGAAAAGGTAGGGAAGTCGCGAAACACTGTGTTTTTCCAATGTTTTGTGGCTCCGGAGGGTCAAAAAGTAGGCTCGCTAAAGCGGCGGGTGCGGAGCAATCTGGGGAGATGAGAGGTCAAAAATTGCACGCCGTTGCGGCGCCAAGCAAATTTGGAAGTAAAAAGCTACAAAGCACCTCATGCTCGGAACACTTTTGGAAGTTGAGATGTTCAAAAAGTCTGCGCCGTTGTGGCGCAAAGCACGTTTGGAAGTCAACAGCCTTAAAAACTGTCGGCCTCGGAGCGCTTTTGGAAGTTGAGACGTCGAAAAAGTGCACGGCGTTGTGGGGCGAAGCACACTTGGAAGTCAAAATGTGTAAAGCACCTCACGTCCGAGCCACTTTCGATTGGAAGTTGAGATGTTGAAAAAGTGCACGCTATTGTGGCGCGAAGCACATTTCGAAGTAAAACGTGTCAAAGCACACCATGCTCGGACCACTTTTGGAAGTTGAGATGTCAAAAAGGTGCACGCCGTTGTGGCGCAAAGCACATTTGGAAGTCAAAGTGTTAAAAACTTAGGATTCGAGCACTTTTGGACGTTCAGACCTCGTTTTGTGTGGCAAGGGATTCTGCACCTTGTCAAAAGTGAGCTAAACGTGTGGGTTTTGTAACATTTTCAAAAATGATGGCAGTCGTGGGACATTTGAAGAGGATATGCAAAGATGCATTTATAGTGCAATGCATTTTTCGGTGCAGGCGCACTACAAGAGACATCTTCATCAGAGATGTTGGGAAGTCAGGAAAGTGATTTCCTGAGAGAGGTTGCATTTTCGAGCGTCAGATCTTCAGGTTTGCTAAGATGATTTTGCGTGACAGGTGCAACACTTCGTATGACCTGGCCTCACTTTTTCGTGGCAGGTGCAGTACTTTAGAGACATGGCATGGACAATCGCAAAACGCAATGGTACGAGGCCGTCAGCTCTGCATTCAACTTTCCATTTTGAAGGAAGTTTCGCAGAATTGCTCCGTTTTTGATGTGGTCAGCTTTGAAACTTGATGAAGTCTCGCAACACTACACTACATTACACCACACTAGACCACACTAGACTACAACTACAGCTACAGCTACACCTACAACTACGAGCACAACCGCAGCTGCAACTACAACTACAACTACGAGCACAACCACAGCTGCAACTACAACTACAACTACCACTACAACAACAACTACAGGCACAACTACAACTACAACTACAACTGCAACTACAACAACAACAACAACCACAACCACCACCACCACCACCACCACCACCACCACCACCACAACAACAACAACAACAACAACAACAACAACAACAACAACAACAACAACAACAACAACAACANAACCACAACAACCACAACAACCACAACAACCACAACAACCACAACAACCACAACAACCACAACAACCACAACAACCACAACAACAACCACAACAACAACCACAACAACAACCACAACAACCACAACCACAACCACAACAGCAACAACAACAACAACAACAACAACAACAACAACAACAACAACAACAACAACAACAACAACAACAGTTTCAACATAAACTTCAACTTCAACTGCATTTTCAACTTCATTTTCAACTTCAACTACATGACAACTACAACTACAAGTGCAACAGCTACAACTACAACAACCACCACAACTTCAACTACATGACAACTTTAACTACAACTACAACAACCACAACAGCTACAAGTACAGCCGCAACTACAGCTACAACTACAGCTACAATCACAACAACCACTACAACTACCAGTACATTACACTACAGTCAACTACAACTTCAACTACACCCACAGCTACAGCTACATCACAATTACAACTACAACTAGAACCACAACTACATCTACAACTACATCACAGCTGCACTGCGCTGCCTCCAGCCACTTTTCGATCCAACAGTGGGTTTGCTCTGCCATCCATGATTCACAACAACCAACTTCTCCTATACGTTTCCTATTTTTGAAACTTCCGCCACCGCCTTGTGCGGTACTACTGGTAGACTAATTTGATCCATGCCCTCAACTTTGGCTTGGGGAAGTGCATGTTCCACATCAGCTCCTACCAGTCCCTGGAATTTGGCATCCGGAAGTTCCCGATGTTTATCTTCACAGTCGAGGTTGAAGATCAATATCTTGGACATTTCAGGGAATTCGTTCACTGGAGCTGGAGAGACCTTGGCTGAGGCACCCAGGGGTCGTGAAATGCTGTGCTTTGGGCATTTCAAAACTGCGTCTAAACAAAACCATGAGCTGTTTACACTTCAAACCAGAAGGGCCTCCCTAAGTGAGTGGTTTGGCAATTTGTATTTCTAGGCTCTCAAAGCCTGGAAACTCTGTGATGAATTGACGTTAGCAGCTTGGGTGGCATATTCAGCATGTGTTTTAGGTATTCGATCTGTTGGATTTCCAAACTGCATTTATTTCTCTACACCAGGCTAGGTTGCGGCTATTGCCGCGGTTTCGCAGATCCCCATCCACAAGATCCACTCCTGATCATCCCAACAATCATAGCTCGGGTTGAGCTGGTGATGGTACAGGGTCAAACAACACTCCGAATACCACAGATGTTGGGGGCACCGTCCATCACTGATCAAGCGGTGCCCAGAAGAAATCGACACCCCAGGTAGCCAATCTCTCATCCCAGTTGCCGAAATCCAGCTATGCTACCAGCCATGGAGAACACGCATCACATCAGTTTTGTTGTCATACCAAGGACTTTGGTCTCCTTTGCTTCCAGATTGCCCCGGCTTGCACTCATACTGTGTATATCTTATGTAGAAACTAAATATCTATACAGTATATAGATGTATATAGTGTAATGTCAACACCGGATTAATAACCCCCCCCATAAGGTCAACAAGGTCAACAAGGTCCAGTGAGGGTGCCAAAAATCATATATACACATCATTATATATTTCTATATTTTGCATATATGAATGTATTGATTGTATATATGTATATACATATGATACCGTTGCGTATACGCATGTTACATTGCTCTCAGACAAATGTTCGCTGCAACCGCAACCCTGACGTTTGACTGCGGAGCACTTCGTGAGACTGGAGCACCACATGTATGTACACACGATTGCGCAAAAGCTGGCTTTTCAAACGTGCAATTCTCTGCGTACGCAGTGTTTTTTGCAGTTTGCTTTGCAGGAAAACCTTAAGGCCCCAAGAAATAAGCCCGAGACTATCAACCCTAAAGGAAGGACGCCGCCAGGCCTCCCGTTTTACAATGATCTAATTTTAGCTAGTTTCTGCATTTATTAGCAGAGATTTCAGGACTTGAGATAGGAATTGAAATTTAGATATGGAAAGAGGAAATGTGAAGGGACCGGAAAAAGCATAGCAAATGTATTACAAAGCTCCTACTGGGGTGGGTTGGGGGGAAGAGAAAAAAAGAAAAAAAAGTAAAACCCGGTGTACAGCCGCGTTTTTGCACTTTTCAATCAATGCTTAGGGTGTGTGGTCAAACGTCCGGGTTGCGCCACAGGCAGGCTGCGGCACGCTTCTAGATTTGTAGGACTTAGCGTGACACTCTTCCAACATGGCAGGTGATGGAAGCACCTGTGCTAGAGGAGGGGACCGAAGGGACCTTGGGACCTTGCTGACGTTGAGAACAGTGCCTGATTTGCAGAAGATTTCCGATTCTGAAAGTCAAAAGTTCTGTTGGTTGATGATTATGTCGGGGATTTTACTAGCAAGATGTATTGGAAATTATCATCAACCATTATGACACCCTCGTTCTCAACCAGTATTTGGTGGAATGACATTTCAAGTTAAGCCACTGGTCACATGTTCCAGGAGCTTCAGGTCATCTCACCCAGCCCCGTTCCTTCCGGTTCCAGAACGGTTTCGTAGGACTTTGCAGTGGCCAACTGCGGCTTGAGTCTGGAAGATCTGAGACATATAGCTGAAGAACTGTCCTACTCCAGCCTCAGGCACGACTTTTAAAAACCGCGTCACTACACGTGGTCATATGAGTCACATGTGCATTGGGTCTGCCGCACGAACAAATGAGTCTCTGTAAGTGCAACCGTCGTATCGCTGATCCTTTGACACAGCCGCCTGCTACCAATTGACTGGCTTATTGTGGGCTGGCCGCATTGCAAGACTCTGCAAGAACAACGCTCGGTCGGGTCGTAAACGCGCGCCGACCGTCATCAAACAATGAGTCAACATTTTTTAAACGGCTTGTTTCTTGTCACATGTATCTCAACAGGAACTGACAAATTCAAATCAGATGTTGGCCCAACCACCATGTTCCAGGGCAAGGAGCAGATCATTTTTTTTCCTAGGGTCCAAGGGCAGCCAGCCATTGTCCTTGTCACCAGGGTGAAATCCCAATCGACTTTCATAAGAAATTCAAGGGCGTAACAAGTTATGATGTAGTTGAAAATCACATAATAATTTCAAGGGCGTAAACCACTTATGACGTGGTTGAAAGTTACGTAAGAAACTCAAGGGCGTGGCAACTTATGACGTAGCTGAACATTACATAAGAAATTCACAGGCGTAACAACTTATGACGCAGTTCAAAGTTACAACAGACATTCCATGGCGTCTCGACTTATGACGCAGCTGAAAGAACGTTATTGCCCTCCCCGCCCAACCCACCCCAGCAATGACGTAGCATCAAAGTAACCGAACATCACGTAAGTGAAGGTGCCAAGGGACGTTATTATCCGCCCCAACCCCAAAACCCCACCAAACATTGACACACGTGGAGAAACATGAACCAAAACACGCCGTGCCTATGGGAATTGCGCAGAGAAAAATGCGCATTTTCAACCCGACCGAGCCAAGAACAATGGTTTCACTTGGGATGGGCTTCGAAACCAACTAAAGATACCATTTCTTGGGGTGGATGAAGGATGAACATCCATGAATCCCAGCTGTTTCGATGTGTTTCGATGTACATCGCAATAAAACATGCATGTTTTGACCTATCCCGCCATCCCATCCTGCTGAGTCAAGAGGTCACTGCAGCTCGCGGGCAATAACCTGATGGGTGTTGGTGTGCAGGCCTGGGATTTCTCTGTGAATCTCCCATAGTTAGGCAGCTGTTGATTGAGAGAAGGATGCTAAGTCACCACACAGTCATGACACCTCTGATAAACATGGGTATGAACAGTCTGGATCAAACATAAATCTATAAAACATCTATTTTTAGGTACAGTACCCCCCCATTTTGCCCCATACTTTTCTCACCCAGGCGTGAGCCACCAGGTGTTGGCGGATCATTTGCCAAAATGTCGCATCACCACTTTGGGACTGGAAAGAAATGCCTTGAAGGCCCATGACCTCCAGTGTCACTTGGCAAATCATCGATTCCATCGCTTCGGCAAGGTACATTGATGCAAAAACCCTGATTCAACCCCTGCGGGTCAAAGATTTTTCAGACTTGACGACTTGCGCAGAAGTGTCAGTCCCAAAGTATCAATGGAATCAATGGACTCAGTGAGTGACTCTATGGAATCTGGATGATGTTATGACCTCACATCATGACGTCACTGGATGGGAATTGGAAGGAATAACGCCCAAACCGCCAGTTTCAGCGATTTTTCGGCCACGCAGCCAAGGCTTGGGTCAAGCATGGGCCAAACGGCCCTTCTCGCGGATGAAACTCCAAGGGACTGGCAGACTGGGCTGGGCAGAAATCGGGATGCGGAAAGTGGATTCAGCTATGGCCAAGAGCAGTATGATGACGGGAATGAGTCGGAATGAGGTAAACCCAATGCCATAATCTATCCCCAATTGGGGTTTATTGTTGGGTATACCGCTATACCCGTATGACTCATATGATTGGGATTTAAAAGGACCCCTAATGGCTGGTTACTGGGATGGTTTGTGGCACTGGGTTTGCCTCATCAAAGATGATTTTGGTGCTTCAACAACATTTGTAAACCAAAGCTTCATTTATCTTATCATGCTTGCTTGTCCCCTTCAGTGTGACTTCCCACAATATTTGAACATTTTTTCGATATGTGAGCGACACATTTATAGCATTTCATAGCCAACACATCCAGGAACAACATGTCGGATGAAGAGCTGAAAACCTTCATCAAGACCTTGCGCTCGATGTCGGCTTAAAAGATGGGCCGATGAAGCGAGGATCGGCGAAATAACTTTCAGCAATTCAGAACATCTATAACATCTATCTATCTATGTATATATATATATATATACACATACACAAAAATCCATGAAATCACCTTGGCAGACCTACAAAACAGAACAGAAGTGAACTTTAGGTCGGGAGCTGGAGTACAACATAGTCGGCTACGCCAGTTTCAGAAAGAAGTTGCGTCGTTGAGATGATGAGTGAAACAGGCACCAGAGCTCAAGCAAGAGCTCGCCAGTGCAGTTCAGGATTACATTTCCATTTCTACCGATGTCGTTTTGAGGGCTTGATCCAATGACTCCAGATGAATCAAGATGAATCCAGATGAATCCGGATGGATCCAGATGAATCTTCTCTCTGATCTGATCCGGGTTTTGCATTTGAAGTAGACTTGAACTGTCTTGCCATGCACAATCCACGAGCAGGCAACAAGATCACATGTAGATACCTCATTGTAACGACTATATAGATGTCATTGGTTCTTCAAGGAGCCATCCAGGAAATCGTGACTTGCATGACTGAAGGGCTAGTCGGAACTTTGATTGAAACCATCCATGACTCTCTCTTTGAAATATAAGTCATGGCCAAATCCAACGCAACCAAAACTGGTCGAACTGGGTTGATATGATGCGTCCTGCAATTCTTCGCCCCCTTTCCATTCTGATGGTGGGCCTAGCAGCAGGCGCGGCGCTGAGACCGTGGCAATAGAGTTAGCCGGATCAGGTGATTCAGCCGCCAAAAAGCCCAACCATCGCAGTTTTTGTAGGGTCAAGACGGTCAAGATGGGCAAATGCTTGAAGATGATGATTAACCAGTGAATGGAACAGGTTGCCTTATTTCCAGAACCTATTTTTGATATCCTTCATTGTTCCTTTGCAGGATGAGCCAAGCCCAGGTCCGCTTCTCAGTTTTCAGACTTTCACCAAAGGGTTTGGGCTGCAAGAAAGGCATTCCTGGTGGACTTGCTTTTAGTGATTGCTCCCTTGGGATTGCAACATCTAGATTGGGATTGAGATGTAACGCTTGATTTTGTTCTGCTTTTCGGTGCAAAGTATTGAGGAAGCTCAGATTCCAGTGCAGGATCCGATAGTAACACGTCAACGCGTCTCAAAGGACTGGGTATCAGCCTGGAGGCTGGGGATCCTCTCACTTTGCTCCACCTTGGAGTCTCGGTTCTGCATCCTGAGTGCTGAGATCCTTCCCTCATTTTTCTCTGGGTTTCTCTGGCTTCTGTGGGTTTCTTTTGTTTGAAAAAGCCTAAATATATATGATTAAAAAGCATTGATAGCATGGGTAGCATAGATAGCATAGACAGAATAGTAGGATAGATAAGATAGATAGGATAAAGAAGATAGATAGGATAGATAGGATAGATAGGATAGATAGGATAGATAAGTTAGATAACAGCATGGATCGATGGATAGATAGGCAGCTTGGTAGATAGCTGGAGAGATACATGGAGAGATAGGGAGATAGAGAGGATAGAGAGATAGAGAGGTTGAGAAATACAGAGGTAGAGAGACAGGATAGGATAAGTTTAGATCGATACTTCCAGCTGCGAGAATAGCGGTGAATCAGAGGACACGTGATGCAAAATAAAGGCGACTCCAATTTCTCACTTCTACTTGCCGTTCGGGCCGTTGGTCCTTTTCTTCTTGTTCTCGGGGTGCTTGGAGGTACAGTAGATCATAGTTCCATTTTTAAGAATGAAACACGGGGGAAACCTTTGAAACCACCAGCCAGATAGGTTTGTGCGCAAAATAGTTACATAAAACGCGATGTTTTTTCATCATTTTCCCCAAAAAATATCTATGCGATCCATGCGATCTACGCTATCCTATCCTATCCTCTACATTGATATGAAACAAGTTCAAAGCCAATGAAACCGCAATCATGGCATGCCTCAACCCAGCCAAAAACCCTGGCGTGACAGAACCCCCCATGCTGTCATATTGTTGTGTCTTTGCGTCTTGTCTTTAAGCCTTTGCCCTCTGATTCTTCAACATAGCTATGGAACATGGCCCATCTATAAATGATGTATGAGGATTTACGTATTAAAATGTATGAAGATGTGTAAAGCAGATTGACAATGGTGATTTTCCATAGCTACGTTAAATAACCAGAGAGTATTGTGTTGCGTCACCTGAGGTCTATGCACTGGAGGAGGAGCTAAGACAGGAAGAGGAGCCCCAGAATTGGGGACATTTGCGGTTTCCTCCAAAAAATCATAAATCATCCCTCTATATTTACTGAAAAAGAATATGCTTTCCTGTAGATTTTCCCTGAAACCATTGTTTTAATCAGTTCATGGATTGATGTTTCATCTTGAATGAGTGCCCATGTGTTCGTTTGAGATGCCAGTGGATCGGTTGTCGACTTCTGGCGACCCTGTCATTTTTGTTGTTGCCATAAATGTTTGTACCGATCAAATTACATCTACCTATATTCGAATTAAATAACGTATTATCAAAGGAAGTTTGGTTCACAAACTTCCGAGTTACGGACGAATGTCAAGGGGTAGTCTTGTCGTCGTTATCATCATCATCATCATCATCATCATCATCATCATCATCATCATCATCATCATCATCATCATCATCATCATCATCATCATCATCATCATCATCATAACATCACACGTGTGCTAAATTTACGGGTGCAAAAACACTCTCGGGCGCGAAACCCTGTGTTTTTTTCGGGTAAAGTGGCTTCCGGGCGCCGAAGGAGGGTCTCTGTTTCCGCGGTTGCAGGCCTCGATCTGGGAAAGTCATCGACGAAAAGTGCACAGGATTGTAGCGAGAGCTTTTGCACTTCAAAAGGGTAAAAAATCTCACGTTGAGAGCACTTTTGGAACTTGAGATGTCGAAAAAGTGCACAGCGCTGTGGCGTGAAGCACATGTGGAAGTAAAAAGTGTAAAAAATCCTCATGTTCGGAGTAGTGCCGGATTTGTGTGGTCGAGTTTGCATTGTCAGCGCTGCGCGGACGTTGGGCGACTCAGTGCCACGCTCCTGCTATGCGGGTTTGCAACTGGCTGTGACAAACAGCAAAGCATGAGTGATACTGCGACGCTCCTGGAAAGCGGGGGTGCAGCTGGAGGTTGCTAAACGCAGTGTAACAGCTGAGCACAAGGTAGTTCTTCATCATCATCATCACCATCATCATCATCATCATCATCATCATGATCATGTCAACATCGCACGTGTGTTAAATTCACGGGTTGAAAAACATTCTCGGGCGCGAAACTTTGTTTTTTCCGATAAAGTGGCTTCCGTGGGCGCCGAAGGAGGGTCTGTGCTTCCGCGGTTGCGGGCCTCGATCTGGGAAAGTCGTCGACAAAAAGCGCGCGGGACTGTAGTGAGAGCTCGATTTGCACCTTTCCAAGAAAGGTCAAAAACTTGTCACGTTCGGGGCACTTTTGGAAGTTGAGATGTCGAAAAAGTGGGCGGGGCTTCGGCGTGAAGCACGCTTGGAAGTAAAAAGTGTAAAAAAAATCATGCTTGGAGTAGCGCCGGATTTGAGTGGTCAAGTTTGCATTGTCAGCTCTGCGCGGACGTTGGTCGACTCAGTGTGATGGTCCTGCAACTGGCCGTGACAAAACGTACTGGCAGGGCTGCGCGCAGCAAAGCATGAGTGATGCTGCGACGCTCCTGGTAAGCGGGATTGCAGCTGGAGGTTGCTAAACGTTGCGCGCAAGGTAGTTCCTCACCATAGTGCTACTCTTGCACTGCGCGGGATTGCAGCTGGACGTTGCAAAACGCATTGTGTCGCAGTGCGAAGAGAAGAAGCGGGTTGCAGAAGCTGCAGAGGAGGTAGCTGGGAGGCAGCCCAGAGCAGAAGTAGCCTAAGCCCAGAGAAGCGGCTGCTCAGACAAGAAATATTTCAGAATCAGTGAAGAAGCAAAGTGGCTCACTCACTCACTCACTCACTCATCGGTTCATTGACTCATTGATCATTGAACGGTTGACTCACTGATTCACTGGTTCATTGATTTATTGATTGGTTGATTCACTGATACATTGTTTCGTTGGTTCATCGATTCACTGATTCATTGACTGACTGATTCACTGATTCATTCATTCATTGCTTCCTTTCTTGATTGCTTCGCTGATTCATGATGTCGTCGGTTCATTGATGCATCGATTCACTGGTTCCTTGAGTCATTCAGCCAGTTGTGCATGGATTCCTTCATGTCATGTCATTGGCATGTCAACAGCCATGCGCTCATTCGTTGATGCACCTCACAACTTCAATACTTCCTTGCTTCTGCATCTCAAAAGATCCTATAGGCCATCTTCTTCCTATAAAGGCATTTCTTCTTCGCGAAACTTCGGCCCCGGCATGAGCCGGGCACTACCTGGTATATGCATATACATCTTCAGTGTTCATCTTTAAGTGTAAAATGTATATGTGAATACCATATACATGTATACACGCACATATATGTATATACATACATGTATATATTTCTATATTTGCACACACACATATGTGGAGATATGTAATACCACTCTCACGAGCACTCCAACAGATGTGCATGTATAACATGTGAAAACCCAGATGTTGATACATATCATACACATCATGTGTATTTCAATACAAAGAGATGTTCCTATGTCATGTGTGAGTCCCAGCCTTTGAGGGGATGGTTGTGCTACTTTAAATAGCTCCAGTCAGACCAAGCGGCTCAAGACAACAGAATTTAGCAACTTACGTCGAATGTTTTTCCCTCATGGCTCTGCAACAGTGTGTGCTGTACAAAACCTTCAGTTTCACTTTCAGAGAAAGAGTTTGCCAAATCAGGGCAAGTATGTTGCCCCCACATGCTCCAGACAGAGGGTCTTTTTTTTCCTGCTGGGAGTAACAAAAAAAATCTTTTTCGACAAATCGTTTCCACGGATTTGTCTGAAAATAGGGTACCTCAAAATCCACTGGTTTGTTATCATTTTCCCATGAAATCAGCATTATTTGGCGGGTATAGCCCATTCTTAGACACACCCATATATCATATTGCTGGTTATAACCGTCCCTTGCCTGTGCATTTGAAAGTTCCCAAGTTCCGGTGCGCCGGTATGCGCTGGTCAGGACTTGCTTCGGGTGAAGGAGAAAGAGCTCCACGCCCGACGCGAGGTGCGACAGAAGAAAGGGATGGGATGATGGCTACTGGCCTTTGTTCAGACCATTACCTTCGGGGAATCAAACATGGCTAGCTGGACAATCCTCCATTTACTACGGATGATTTTCCCATTAAGGCCTCCATTTGTCTGCAGTTTCCGAATGCCAAACCATCCGTTTGTACACGTGGAAGATTTGTTTATACCATGGTCAAGACTTGGATTGGATTAACCCAATCCTTGAGGGATGAGAACAATACATATATATATATACACGCATACCTTTTGGTTATCAAGGGAAGTTTAGATGTCTAAACTCCGTTATACAGACAATATGGCCAAGAGGAGTAGAGGTGTGAAGAGAGCTGTGGTTAAGAGAGGGCTGAGATGTGAAGAGAGCTGAGATGTCCAGGGAGCTGAGATGTGAAGAGAGCTGAGATGCGAAGAGAGCTGACGTGTGAAGGGAAAAGAAATGTGAAGAAGGCGCGATGGCTTTGGTTGACGCAAGGCAGCGATTGCAGATCGCAGTGGAACTGCTGCGTCCAGGTAATTTTTGATGGTTAGAAACTGCACGAACCCTTGTGTTTTCTCGCATGAAAGCGACTTCCGGCGTGGATGTGGGGAACCTTGTTTGTGCAACGGGTGCGGTCTTCGCTCGTTTGCTCTCGGACGCGTCCTCCATTGTAAAGTAGAATTCAGGTGTGCAGATCGGAGTGGCTGCTTCATGTTCTTTCTTGGAGCTCTGGTTGACGCAGTTCTATTGTGATATGCAAGGCAGTGATTGCATATTGCAGTGGAATTGCTTCTGTCAAGGTGATGCTTGGAGGGTAGAAATTGCACAAACCCTTGTGTTTTTTGCATACAGTGACTTCCGGCGTCGATGTGGGGAACCTTGTCTGTGCGAGGGGTGCGGTCTTCGCTCGTTTGCTCCCGGACGCGTCCTCCACTGTAAAGTAGAATTCGGGTGTGCAGATCGGAGTGGCTGCTTCATGTTCGTGTTGAGAGCTCTGGGTGACCCAGATCTATTGTGATATGCAAGGCAGTGATTGCAGATCACAATGGAGTTGCTTTGTCCAAGGGAACACATGCCAAAGTCTCCGGGCCAAATACAACATATATGTAGACTTCCTCGAAGCAAATTGTGTTTGTTTGACGTCCTATGGGAAAGTAGCAGCAAGGTTGCGGGTGCATTGCCGTGGCAACTGGCGGTTCCATCTGCATCTGCTGCCTTCACAGGTCAAATTTGTTCGACAGATCTTGACAGGCTCCTCGCGCTTTCCCACCTGTCAACGTGCTGCATGGCAGTGGGAACTTTGGCAAGACATCGCATGGTCTCCTCACAGGTGTCGTGCGTTTCGGTGGACCACGACAGGAGACAAGAGACTCGCATTTGCTCTGATGAAAAAAGGGATGGTGTCGCTGGGTGTCTGGATAGATAGATAGGCAGGTAGATATATGGATGGATAAATAAGTTATACAGCTACATGGATAGATAGGTAGCTAGATACGTAAATAGATACATACATGAACAACTAAATCAATACATGTCTACATACTAATGAAAGACATCGATACACGAATGAATCGAAAGCTAGATAGAGAAAGAAATAGATGCGTAGATGTTGGCAGCAGCATTTTGATGTTAGCATCGTGGTCTCATCTGGATTTCCTTTTCATTTTCATGTCAAAGCTTTCCAACAAGTACAGCAGGGAGGGGATGCACACTGAAACACACAAACAGTCGCAAACACACACACACAAACACAAAACGATGATTGAAAAAGAATGAGATGTCTGAACTCCGTTCCATAGAAACTATGGGAAAGAAGAAAAATAGAGATGTCAAGAGTATCGAGATGTGAAGATGGTAGAGAAGTGAAGAGAGAAGAGATGTGAAGAGAGTAGAGATGTGAAGATGGTAGAGAAGTGAAGAGAGAAGAGATGTGAAGAGAGCAGAGATGTGAAGATGGTAGAGAAGTTAAGAGAGAAGAGATGTGAAGAGAGTAGAGATGTGACAATGGTAGAGAAGTGACGAGAGTAGAGTAGAGATGTGATGAAAGTAGGCCATTGAAGAAGGTCCGGAAGTGAAGAGAGTAGGGAACTGAAGAGAGTAGGAAAGAGAAGGGAAAAAGAGGTGAAGAGAGTATGTAAGTGACAAGAGTAGGGAAAAGAATCTTCATCAGCGACAAGTCTGTCAGGTCTTGGGCTCCAGAACAGTCAACCGGAAGAGCTGTCAACATTCAGAGATGACAAGTCCAAACCGGATCAAGAGAAAATGGCATCATCAGACAAGGAAATCGAAAGAGAGAAAGTCAGAGGCAAAAAGATGTCCAGACAAACAGCAGGCAACGGGAAGGCCTGTCAATATTCAAAGACGACAAGGTCAAACCGGATCAAGCGACAGTGGCATCAACAGACAAAGCCGTCGAAAAACAGAATTCCAAGAGCTGACGCGGTCAACGGCCCGGACAGCCAGGCGGCCAGGCGTCGTTCCTATAAGCTCTCCCTTGTCTCTATAGACATGCCCCCTTCTGGAAACTTCCGTCACCCGGCTTGCCCGGGCTTCACTGGTATCATTTTTCATAGACGAAAATGTATTTGCATATAACTGCAATACATCGATACATATTAAATATATATATATACACACACATACATATATATATATACATATACATATCTACATATAGACATATATGTCTTGGATAGACAGACCAGATACGTGCACAGAGAGAAAAGCAGGTCGTACTGGGTAGCTGGGTTTACTCGTCACGATGGGCACTTCTGGTCGCAAAACCGGTGTTCTGTTGGGAAGTTCTTCCCAAAACTTGTTCTGACTTATGATGGGTAGAGCTTGGTAATCTTCAAGAACTTCAAACTGCGAGGTACATCTGTTTTGTTTGTATCCCCAAGCATCATATGTAGACAAGTAGGGGCCCAGTGGTGGGCCCAGTCTTCCACTTGTGCAAGGGTAGCTCAGCCCCTTCCTTCGCAAGGCTTCAATTTAATGTGTTGTTCATGTCCCAAAAATATGGCTTCAGCATGGAGAACTGTTTTGTTCTATTCACATGCGTGCGCATATCAACTCTGCATGGCACAGTGCTTTGCCAACTTGATGAGATATGATGCAGTGCTCTTTACTTGTTTGTGGTTTACTGATTTACTCTTTTAATGGTCTGCAGGCTTGTCAGCTTGCTGCTTGGCTAGTCGGCCAGCTGTCTGACTGGCTAGCTGGCTGGTGGCTGGCTGGCTGGTCGCTGACTTGCTGATCTTGCTTATCTTTCTGGTTTTGCGGCATCTGAAAGATTCGATGAATGGCGTCCAGTAGGTCCGGATCTCATTGCATCTCGCTTGGATCTCATTTGGATCTCGTTTGGGCCTGGCCTGCGTGAGAAGCACCGATCCGAACAGGGGTCGCATGGAAAGGCATTGGTTTTGACAGCGTTGCAATGCAGTGCGGGTGTTCCGTTGCGTTGGCAGACTCTGGGCACCTAAGAGAGTGGCGTGCCAATACAGCTTGAGACATCAACTTTTCCAAGCCTCAAGTCTTGGTTCCACCTTCAGAAAGTGCAGTGCAATCGATGCTGGCAGACTCTAAGGACTTCACAGCGGTTTCAAGTTTGACACCACAGTTGTCCAAGGTCTAAGTTTCAATTCTAAGACATGGGCCGCAACCAGAATCGCAGAATTCAAAAGGACTACGAAAGACTTTTTCTACTGTTCGGATGCGGTGTGCCATGTTATTGTGGTGGGGTCTTTCCCCCCGGGTGTAACACGGTGTTCCGTTGAGAATTGCTACGAATGAAGGCATGTCATGTCCAACGTTGCTTTAGTAAAAAACACGCAGAATCAGAGACCTATGCTGAGATCATATGTGAAGTTCGTAAGCGCATGGTAGCGGTGTTCCAATATGTTCCAATACAGAAATCAAATTCGACATTACATTCTGCGTAGATTTTGGCACAACCCCGACATATGAAACGTAACCAGAATTCCACATTTGAACATGAGGTGAGATCTGTTCATTGTTGTGAGTAAACGCGCACGCTCGTACGTAACAAAAAACAATAGCAACAAAAAATGAAGCAATCAAACACGTATATCATTTGGATCTCCGTTCATGCTTTGGCCCACTGTGCTGTTTACACGAAGTGTCGTGGCAGAAAGGGGGCAGATTAGATTTCGCCAGTAAATTTTGCCAAGGTTTTCAATAGGGGGAACGCTAGGATCAATTTAGTTTTGGGGATAGATTCTTTTTGAACACCCTTGAAGAACACTATGGCCTGAACACCCTCAGTACAGGCACTGCTCCTGAAACAAACAAGAAAAGAACCACGAGGCTCGGTCAGTCGGCAGCGAGTTCAAGATGCCAAGGGTGAATGTAGATATTGGGATACAGACACATGTATGTAAATATCTGCACGCACAACACATGCACTATACGATTGTAACTGGTAACCATTCATTGGCAGGACTTGTATATTTGCAACCGCCGGGGTAAATTTGGGACCCCAAAGTGGTTCTAGGAAAAGGTTGACTTGGGAAGTCACCGGCCCTTTCGTCGACTTGCCAGGTGATTCTTTCCGGTACAAACTTCAGGACGTCTACGGAGTCTATGTTTCGATCTGCCGGAGAGTTCATGGGTGTGCCCCAACACTTCTGATTTTTACAAAGATGATATGGTTATGGGTCAAACCCTGGTACCCTGCAGCATCTTACGCTGGTGATGATGGAGTGTCCCAGGGTGTGATGCCCTGGAATCCAAGCCGTCCGTAATGACGTCCTCCTGTCATCAAACATGGCGGAGAATCCACCATGGGTCCGGGGATGTCCCAGCCATGAGGACACCGGAGGGTCTTTGGGTTGACAGGAACTGGAAGAGGAACAGCGGAAGGAACGGGCGTTGGCAGAGGCGCCACAAGGGCAGCTGGCGAGCCAGCAGTCACCGCAGGAGATTCAACCATGGCATGCCTGTCTCATTTGCAGATCAGGACAAAGATGTGTCCGAAAATGATATACCCCAAAAAGGTATTTTGATAGAGAAACCAATGATAAACCCAGTGGATCTATAGAGGTACCTTATTTTCAGGCAAACATAGGCAAACCAAATAAAGCACAACTGTCAGCAACATGAGAGGCTCTTCTGAGTCTTTTGCAGGGAACAATCTGAATTTGCATAGGGCCCCTCTTTTTTTCAACCCTTGCTCACCTCTTTTTTCTAACCTTGCGCCTGTTTTTTTTTACCTTGCGACATCTTGCGACTCTTTTTTCTAACCTTGCGCCTCTTTTTTCTAACCTNTGCGCCTCTCTTTTCCAACCTTGTTTTGCACCTATCCAACAGGCCCGGCTCTGGGAAGCTTCTGGGAGTCTCTGGGAAGCTTTTGGTAGGCTCTGGGAAACTTCTGGGAGGCTTTGGGAAGCTTCTGGGAGGCTCTAGGAAGCTTCTTGGAGTCTAGGGGGCTCTAGGAAGCTTCTGAGAGGCTCTGGGAAGCTTTTGGGAGTGTCTGGGAAGCTTCTAGGAGTCTGTTGGTAGCTTCTGGGAGTCTCTGCAAAGCTTCTGGGAAGCTTTGGGAAGCTTCTGGGAAGCTATGGGAAGCTTTTTGAGAGCAGGCTAAAGTGCGGCTCCCTTGTTCCCCGAGGTTCTGGAAGGTTCTGAAAGGTTCTGGGCGGTTCTAAGTGGTTCGGGAGGTTCTGCTGTTCTGGCAGTTCTGGTGAGGATTCTCTCTATCTGTATCTCTATCTCTATCTCTATCTATACCTATATCTATCNTTCTAAGTGGTTCGGGAGGTTCTGCTGTTCTGGCAGTTCTGGTGAGGATTCTCTCTATCTGTATCTCTATCTCTATCTCTATCTATACCTATATCTATCCATACTTATATCTTTCTATACTTATACCTATACCTATACCTATACCTGTACCTATATCTATCTATCTATCTATTTATCTATCTACCTACCTATCTATCTATCTATCTACCTATCTCTAGGTATATCTCTATATCTATATCTAAGTCTATCTATATTTATATCTATTTATCTCTGTGTATATCTATCTATCTATCTATCTATGTATGTATGTATGTATGTATCTATCTGTGTGTCTATCTATCTAAATCTGTCTGTCTATATCTTTCTATATCCATCTAAATCTATCTAAATCTCTTTCTATCTTTTTATATTCTTCTGCATCCATATTTCGACCAATGTAAATCTAAGTCTATCTATCTA
>BGPT01000411.1:189678-231226 GCA_003297045.1 Symbiodinium sp. clade C Y103
TGTATCCTATGTATTCTATCTATCCCATCCAATCCTATTGCGTTTTCTATCCTATCTTTTTGATTTTATCCGATAATTCCTTATCCTTGTTATCGTCGTCGTCGTCGTCGTCGTAGTCGTCGTCGTCGTCGTCGTCGTCGTCGTCGTCGTCGTCGTCGTTTCGTCGTCGTCGTCGTCGTCATCGTCGTCGTCGTCGTAGTAGTAGTAGTACTAGTACTAGTACTAGTACTAGTACTAGTACTAGTAGTAGTACTACTAGTAGTACTACTAGTAGCACTAGTAGTAGCACTAGTAGTAGCACTAGTAGTAGCACTAGTAGTGGTACTAGTAGTGGTAGTAGTAGTAGCAGTAGTAGTAGTAGCAGTAGTAGAAGTAGCAGTAGTAGTAGTAGCAGTAGTAGAAGTAGCAGTAGTAGTAGTAGCAGTAGTAGTAGTAGTAGCAGTAGTAGTAGTGACAGGAGTAGTAGTAGCAGGAGTAGTAGTAGCAGGAGTAGTAGTAGCAGGTAGTAGCAGCAGCAGCAGCAGCAGCAGGAGGAGGAGGAGGAGGAGGAGGAGTAGTAGTAGTAGTACCAAGGTCCAAAACAGTAGGCCAAGGTTGAAAAAAAGTAGGCCAAGGTTGAAAAAGAGTAATCCAAGGTTGAAAAAAAGAGGCAAGGTTGAAAAAAATTAAAACAAGGTTGAAGCATAGGAGGCGTAATCTTTCTTCAGCAAGAACAAAGGATAGCAAAGCGGCACTGGTGCGGTGGACCTCAAAATTTCTGCAAACCTCCCATCACTTATGCTGGTGGGAATCTCAGCAATCAAGCATGTTTAAACAAATTTGGCATTTTTTGGTTTTCTCTCTGGCATTTTCCCCATGTTCCCTTGCAGTGTTTCAACCTTTTAGCAGTTGATTTTTGATGCATCTGGGGGCCGAATTGCTGGGTGCCGCTCGTTTTACGACGGTCCCAAGAGCAGGGGAATTCATCATGGCACATTTGATACTGCTTGCGAAGGAACACATTGAACAAATTGCTGTCCTGGCAAGTTGCTGTTCTCAATGACTCTTGGGCTGTTTCTGGCAGACAGGAGAGACCTCTGCCTGAGCTCTGGCTTCTATCAAATCGAGAACTTTGCCAGTCCCAGTAACAAATGCTTTTGACTTGCCTCTCAACGCATCTACACCTCAACAATCGCTTGAATCCAATTTCGACTTCAGCCAGGGTTTCTGTGCTGTGCCTTGCCATGTAGAATTGAACCTTGAGGCCCCCTACAGGCTGTCTCGGTAGAAATGTTGCAGTGAATGGCAAAGGGGATGAAATAGACGAGACAGAGAACACGTGTATCACATATTTGTACAATTTTGTACATAATTCCTGCCCATGCTATACACATACACACACACACACACACTAGATTACTACAATATATATGTAAATAAATAAATATATATATATATATATAAATATACACATACACACTATGTGTACATGTAGTATATATATATATACGTATATATATATATATACATATGTATATATATATATACATACACGTACACGTGAGATATCCTACACGTTTAAAGTTCGCTGGACAGGCACCGAATAGTCAAGACAATCCTTGCCTGCACAACTTGCGCATTGGAGGCTTTCAGGGAAGCTCAACAGAAATTTGGAGCCTTAGACCCAAGGTGGGCGGAAGCAGCGGATCTTTTTGGCTGTTTGAGATGATTTTGGCTATGCAAAGTGTATATTTTTTTTTCGGACATGGCCACCCTTGTTGCTGACGGCCGGCCAGATCTGCAGACAGCACAGCCTCTAAAGAGGCAGGATGGGTAGATACAGCGAATTCCTCCAAGGGATGATCACGATTTGTCCCCAACAGCGTTAGCTTACGGGTCTCAGCCCAGATAAAGTTCGGTGCAGCTTTCGGTGCGGTTCCGGTGCGGGTTCCGGGCGGGTTCCGGGAGGTTCCGGTGCGGTTCCAGAAGATTCCGGTGTTAGTTCCGAACTGGTTCCGAGAGGTTTCGGTACGGTTCCGGTGCTGGTTCCGGAAGGTTCCGGGATGTTGCAGTCCGGTTCTGGTGGTGGTTCCGGACGGTTCCGGGATGTTGTGGCGTAGGTTCCGGGCTGGTTCCGGGAGGTTTCGGTGCGGTTCCGGTGCTGGTTCCGGATTGCGGTGCGGTTCTGGTGGTGGTTCCGGACGGTTCCGGGAGGTCGTGGTGTAAGTTCCGGTGGGATGTTGCGGCGTGGTTCCGGTGATGGTTCCGGAAGGTTCCGGGATGTTGCGGTGGTGGTTCCGGACGGCTCCGGGAGGTTGCAGTGTAGGTTCCGGGCTGGTTGCGGGAGGTTGCGGTGCGGTTCCGGTGCTGGTTCCGGAAGGTTCCGGGATGCTGCGGTGCGGTTCCGGGTGGTTCCGGAAGGTTCCCGGAAGTTGTCCGGGCTGCTTCCGGGAGGTTTCGGTGCGGATCCGGTGCTGGTTCTGGAAGGTTCCGGGATGTTGCGGTGCGGTTCCGATGGTGGTTCCGGAAGGTTCCGGGCCGTGTATGTTACGGTGCGGTTCCGGGCGGGTTCCGGCAGGTTGTGGAACGTTTTGACGGGTTCCGGAAGATTGTGGTGTAGTTTCCGGGCTGGTTGCGGAAGGTTCCGGGAGGTTGTGGTGTAGGTTCCGGGCTGGTTCCGCGATGTTGCGGGATGGGTTTGTGATGGTCCGGGTTGGTTTCCTGCTTTGGGAAGTTGTAGATTGGAGCCATGTAGGCTGACTGGTTCCTTGCTTTTTGGTGACCTGAGACAACATGACTGGAGTGGCGAGTGATTCAATGGGCATTGCGCGCTTGACAGCGCATTTACAGCTCTTACTTTTGTTGAAACTATCATATTTGTTTTCAGTTTGGAAAGAAAAAACATATATAGGCTGGCTAGTCGTTTGTTGTTTTGTTGGGTGGTCGCTATCAGTGGCAAGAATCTCTCAACATGCCGCGGGTCGCAAGTGATTTGGTGGGCTTTGTGCGCTTGAGCACATTCACAGGACTTTCGAAACCAACATTTTTTTGGTCAGTTTGTACAATGCATTGAATGGAGGCATCGAGGCTGACTAGTCTCTTTCTTGTGTTTGGTCCATGCATCTCGCAACATGACGAATGTTGCGAATGATTCAGTTGGCTTTTTGCGCTTGAAACACATTTACAGCATTGCAGATATCAGAAACCACAAATGCTTCTTTTGTCATTGTTCGGAGCATATACGCTATAGCTATTTACCTTGGCAAGCATCTCTCAACATGGCACGGCTCGTGACGGATTGCCGTCCGCATGTGTTGGGTAGATGGCCAGCTGGAAGCGTGGATGCTTTTTGGCTGGTAGTGCTTCATTCGTGCGGACTTTTTTGATGCATTTTGTGATCCAACACCATCAACCAAGAATGTGTCAAGCAATTTCAAATCATTTCTGCTTACTGCATTGCTTGTTTGAAAATTTTTGAGGCGAACTGATGCATGTCCAGTAAACCCTACACGAAGACTCAAACCGTGCTTTGGCAGAGGCTGAGCCGCCTCGAAGAAGTTTGAATGCCATTTGTAACAAGCTTTCCACATTGACATGGTCGAATTTGAAATCATATGTCCATCATGCAGGATGAAGGGATAGATGATAGTGAATCGACTTGAGACGATGCAGCAGCTTGCGAGCTGAAGTGTGGCCTGACATTTTGAGTTGATTTCTTTTCTCCTTGAAAATTCCAAGTCGTGAGCAGAGTTGGGTTTTCGAGTTTGCCTGTGAAAAGGAAGATGGAAGGCGCTGGAATGAGACGCTGAAACACTTGCAA
Source organism: Symbiodinium sp. clade C Y103 (assembly GCA_003297045.1). Taxonomy (NCBI): domain Eukaryota; class Dinophyceae; order Suessiales; family Symbiodiniaceae; genus Cladocopium; species Cladocopium sp. clade C. The sequence goes on from BGPT01000411.1 coordinate 193,478, forward strand.
GTAAACGCAGCCTCGTGATCATTGTTTTGCCAGCAGTTGTGGTACTTTAGACCCATCAAGATCCAGTGTCGAGTTTTTCGGCTCAAATTCAAACAAAAAGGAACATGCATGCGCAACAAATCACCGACAAATGATTGACCAAACGAATTGAAATATAAATGCTTAGGCATTGTTAGTCATGTCCAACAACGTACGCGCAATTTCATACAGTATACGCACAAATTCATGCTATGTTTTTCCGTTGACTTCACAACAACATGGCAATGCTGTTAACGAATGTATTTAAATCGAATGCGTGCTAATGGTAGGCTTTTTTGAGTTCTGGCTAAGAAGTCATTGTAATGTCCGCGCAAAGTCATACAATCAACACACAATTGTATTTCATCTGGTAGTACCGTTACTTCGAAATAATGTGATTTGATTGGTATCACATGGAATCATGCCTGTTTTCCATCAAAATTTGATGTCAGTGAAGCGGGACATTGAGCAAAATCTAACAATCTGTGTTTCTTTCAATGAATGAGACAAAATGACGGCTTTTTGCTTCTGTGCTCTATGGGAAGAGGAAGAAGGCATGGCAAAATACGCACAAGTTCATACAATGCACGCACAACTTCATACAATATGCGCACAAATTCATGCTGTGTGTTTCAAAATTGTTAAAAACATGAGAATCATCATTCCGATAAATGCATTGAATCGAATTAAAGATTCATAGAGAAGTATTCTTTTGTAGCTAAGAAGTCATTGTAATGTACGCACAAAGTCATACAATCGAGGCACGAACGAACGGACAAAGCGATACAATCGACGCACATTAGTAGTCAATTTTGGACTACAGTTACTTCCTAACAATATGATAATATGATTCGATTTGTATCACATAGCATCATGTTTGGTTTTTCATGAAAATGTGATGTCAATGAAGCGGGACATGAAGCAACATCTAAAATCTATGTTTCTTGCATTGAATGAAGCAAAATGACGGCTTTTTTCTCGTGTTTTCTTGACGGAGAAGGCATGACACTATACGCACAAGTTCATACAACGCACGCACAACTTCATACAATATACGCACAAATTCATGCTGTGTGTTTCAAATTTGTTAAAAACATGAGAATCATTTCGATACATGCAATGAAATCGAATTAAAGATTCATAGAGAAGTATTCTTTTGTAGCTAAGAAGTCATTGTAATGTACGTTTAAATTTCATACAATCGACACACGAAGGTGCGCACGAAGTCATGCAACCGACACACAATTGCATTTCAATTCATAGTTCGTTACTTCGAAATAGAAGGATTTGTTTGGTATGACATTGCATCTACTTTTTTTCATCAAAATCTGATGTCAATGAAGCGGGACATTAAGCAAAATCTAAAAATCTATGTTTCTTTGAATCACTGAGACAAAATTACAGCTTTTTGCTTCTGTTTTCTATGGATACAATATACACACAAATTCATGCTGTGTGTTTCAAAATTGTTAAAAACATGAGAATCATTTCGATAAATGCGATGAAATCGATTTAAAGATTCATAGAGAAGTATTCTTTTGTAGCATGCATGCTGTGTGTTCCAATAGTTTTGGTAACAGCATAATCATTTCGATAAATGTATTGAAATCGAAGTTAAGATTCATAGAGAAGTATCCTTGTGTGGCTGAGAGAAGTCGTTCTAATGCACGCACAAAGTTATACAATCGACGCACGAAGGTTCGCACGGAGTCATACAATCGACGCACACGTGTGTTTCATTTCGTAGTTCGTTACTTTGAAATAATACGATTTGATTGGTATCACATAGCATCATGCTTGTTTTTTCATCAAAAGTTGATGTCAATGAAGCGGGACATTAAGCAAAATCTAAAAATCTGTGTTTCTTTCAGTTAATGAGACAAAATGACGGCTTTTTGCTTCTGTGCGCTATGGGAAGAAGAAGGCATGGCAAAATACGCGCAAGTTCATACAATGCACGCACAACTTCATACAATATACGCACAAATTCATGCTGTGTGTTTCAAAATTGTTAAAAACATGAGAATCATCATTCCGATAAATGCAATGAAATCGAATTAAAGATTCATAGAGAAGTATTCTTGTGTAGCTAAGAAGTCATTGTAATGTACGTTTAAATTTCATACAATCGACACACGAAGGTGCGCACGAAGTCATGCAACCGACACACAATTACATTTCAATTCATAGTTCGTTACTTCGAAATAGAAGGATTTGTTTGGTATGACATTGCATCTACTTTTTTTCATCAAAAAATTTGATGTCAATGAAGCGGGACATTAAGCAAAATCTAAAAATCTATGTTTCTTTGAATCACTGAGACAAAATTACAGCTTTTTGCTTCTGTTTTCTATGGANGATGTCAATGAAGCGGGACATTAAGCAAAATCTAAAAATCTATGTTTCTTTGAATCACTGAGACAAAATTACAGCTTTTTGCTTCTGTTTTCTATGGAAAGAAGAAGGCATGGCAAAATGCGCACAAGTTTCCGTGTGGAGACGCGCCAAACGCGCGCAAAATGGACTTGGCTAGTCGTAGGGACTTCATCCTGTTGATCAGTTGCCATTGCGCTCTTGTGCGATTTTATGTTGCTGTGGTGTATGCTTGCTAGCAGTGGACGATCATTGACTAAATGGAACTTGGATACTTAACCAAACAGAGTGAGAAGAATGGCTGGCACAAAGACACTGGTGATGCTGTATGTTCTGCCTGTTTCGAAAACCCATCTCTGCATCGGACACTTCCTCGTTAAGGGACTGCCTTTACGGCAAAGAAGCTTCAATTTGTGGACAATTTCGTCGACAAAACTGTCTCTAAACCATGCAATCGGAGGGACATGCGTTTGGTGATTAAAAATCAAATCGGGCCCCTTGCCAGGGTTGAAAGTCGTTTTTACATTTTCGAACTAACTGCGCTGTTGGGGATACCACCTGGGCTTATTCATTTTTATGACACTCCACATGATTCACAGGGCCACAGGGAGTACTGATTTGTCTTGTTTTGCATTGTTCAAGAAACGCTTGAAGGAGGGATTTACAGGAAATCGTTGCATTCATTCATACGTGGCAAAAACCAGTGTGTTCCTGCCATTGAATTTGCGCTGGAAACAGTTTGCGAGAGAAGTGGATTGGTGGGAATCGTAGTTGGCGAGGTGAATTCAAGGGATCCACTTGAATCCACGCTCTTTTATTTTTTTTAAACATAATATCACTGCCATGGACTTGGTGATCTTTCCATGCTCAACCAAGTCCATGGCAGATGGATTCTCACATTGGGACGACCATACTGCATCCCATGTTTTGAATATGGCACATACCATTTGGTAATCAAAGATGGCATGGCTGGAAAATCCACCAGTTTTGTTTCGATGATTTTCCAGTTAAGACACCATAACTAGTTCTGGTGGATTTCCCAGCTAGCCAGGGGCACCAGAGGGTATGTTTTGTTTTTTTTTACCTTGGTGAATTGCAATGACCAACCTGGCGACTGCTCAGGGGCAATGGCTGATGCGGATGTCGGTAGGCATCCCAGACTTGGTTCCATTGAGAGCAGGAAAACCTCGGAACAAAAATTGAGAATTCCAGGGGGGTATCCTCCGGTCGAAACAGGCATTTCCCATTGCTTTGTTTGATTGTCAGAGTAAGAATGGTTTCTTGTTTCCTGAAGATTTCTCTCAAATCTACCCATTGAGTTTGACGTGCCAAACTTTCAGCCGACCTTGGCATTTGATTGGAGCGGTTTTGTATATCTGTCTATCAATCCGTATGTAGATCTAATCCAAGTCCGTTTGACTTATGTGAATGCGTTCGATAGAACACATCCTAACCTCAATCGGAACTCATCTAAGCCATTCCAAGTTGATCGAATCTACTATACTACTTGATCTGGTTTTTATCTCTGCAAGTCATCAAGAAATCCACTTACCAATGTCCCCGACTTCGGAAAGGCATCCCCATTCTGCAGATTTATGCCACCCAGCCTCCGTGCGTATCTTTGTTTGTCTGCTGTCCATCTGGTAGATCGATCTAATGGAAGAATCTGATTTCACGCACATTCAATGTCAGCAAAAACATGATTCATCATGATTCGCAGCATAGCGAATCACTGACCGTCATATTCTGCGAAGAAAAGAGACTGTCAAGATTTATCATAGAATCAGAATTGAGTAGCTGTCCTTGTTTTGCTTAAAGCCAAAGTAAATCGAAGATTGTCGAATTGGTGCTAGATACATTAACCTTGAGAAGCAGACTCCATAGTCGTTGCCTAAGGTAACATCACCTAGCAAGAAGATTGCTGTATTTCTTCTAATAGCTGGAAAGCCTTGTCAGCAGCTTCGGCATGGGTTCTCATGGTCGTACTGTCCATCCATTCGCCTATCTGCTTCTACTCATGTATCTTCCCATCTATCCTCCATCGATGAAAAAAGCGCTTATATCTACCATTGGATCAACAAATCAATCAACCGCAGATATTTTCTGTCAATCCATTGATCCATTCAATGCTCAGCCACCGATCCAACTCCATCTCTGTTGCTATCTCTATCTTAACCTTTCGTATCAGGTCATGTCTAATTCACGTAGACACAGGTGATATGCATGTTTGATCTGGAGCATGGTTGTGATCAGGTTTTCCTATAATTATGCAGCATTCCAAGATGTTCCCTTCTATAGCAACAGCCATTCCAAGACTCAGCGAAGTAGAAAAAACAATGATTCCAATCGAGATAATACTTTTCTGGCTTTTATCATCTTATCAGATACAAGTTAGTAATCAGCCAAAAATAGTGATAATTTTAAAGCGTTTGTTATCCAGGTCCGCTAAGTGCGTTTGCACCGATACACCGATACACCGAAACCGGTTTCAGCCCGTGCGCGCACCGATACACCGATACACCGAAACCGGTTTCAGCGCACATGCGCACCGATACACCGATACACGGAATGCCGTTTATTCAGGGTTTGGGCTTGGTTTAGGGTTTGCTTAGGGTTCGTTTAGGGCTTGTTTAGGGTTTGTTTAGGGTTTGTTTAGGGTTTGTTTTGGATTTGTTCAGGGTTTGTTTAGGGTTGGTTTAGGGTTTGTTCAGGGTTGGTTTAGGGTTTGTTTAGGGTTGGTTTAAGGTTTATTTAGGGTTGATTCTAGTGCAGCGTAAACACAGCGGTCGGCGTAAAGGCGTATCGGCGTATTCCAGAGTTTCGGCGTGGTGGCGTATCGGCGCCGTCCAGGGTTTCAGCGTAACGGGGTAACAACGCAAACACAGCTATGGACCTGAAAGCAAACACGCTGGATAATTTCTACTCTTCTCATCTTTTCTCATCATTTTGTTTCGGGGTTTACTATCGTCGTCGCATTTTTCTCAAGGCTTTGGAAGACGAGCTGCGACAAAAGACCGAGAAGGTAAAGGCAGGTTGCGAAGTCATGGTGTCTGTTGCGAACTGGAAGCCATGACCGTGATCCATCATGACCCATCTAGTTCGCAAAGTGTTCAATCACCGGAGGTCTGTCAATCTTTTGATGAACGATTGGGAGGATTTCTCTGACATTTCTCAATCAAGCCACATGATACGTCCAAGATTGGTGGAAGTTCTCTTTGGTGGAAGTTCTCTTTGAAACTAATTAAGAAACTGCAAAAAGGAAATAGTTTTGAATGCTTTCCATTGGAAAATCGAAGCGACAACTGTTGGTAGGTTGAAAGTTTCAATGGTCGGGATCATTGGGTCCATCATTTTTGTGACCAACAGGCCTTGAGAGCCAAAGAACAGGAGTTGGAGGTCCAGTGGCATTTTTTTGGATGTCTCGGCCCTCTGGGATCCTATGGGAGGATTATTGGGATGACAAAAAGAAATGTGTTTTATGGATTATGAGGCATCTGGAGACTGCATGTTTTACCTATTTTGGCCTTTTGGGGGCCCTGCCATCATTGGGACAGACCCATGGGCTGATTTTTGGTGCTCGTCTTGCCTTGAAGTTGCTTGATGTTTCTGTTGCTTGCTGGAATTATCTCCATTTATCTCCCACCATTTTTGGTTTCTTGTCTCATCTTGTCTCCTCCTTCGCCATTTGACAGGCTCTTGCCTTCTCTTAGCCTGCACGTGTGTGGTGGAATGGATGAACAATCCCCTTTGTGTCATGCTCTTGAAACGTGTGCACGTATGTAATGCCACAGCATGGTTGGGTTTGGCCACATTTGTCTTCAATGATCCCCCAAAAAACAGCAGCCACACCATGACGACCACCACTCGACATGTGAAAAAAGGTGAGCCTATCTACTTGTCTGCCCTCCACCCAACTGCACAGGCTGAGTTGCGGAATCGTTTGCATGCGGTGCGGGTGCTTGGGTGGGTGCCTGGTGGCGGCTGGACAGTGCAATCCAACCTTCGGATTAATGGATTAGATCATCATGGTTTCAAAGAACATTGCAATTCCCATTAGTGTGGACGCTTGGACCACCATCTATTCATTTATTCCGAACAGGGAAACTTGACACATGATCACATAATGATGTTTGTCATGTCTCGCTTCCAGACATGTCATTATGAAGTATTCTGATCAACGGAAACCTTGAGACAAAGACTTAGCTTGATCAACATGGATCAAGATTGCAAACAACCCAAGGGTCATCAACTTCTGACCCTTGGAAGGAGCCAGCAACTGCGGCTTGACATATCTTGACATCAAAGCTGTCCTTCTTGAACAGGTCATTGCCATTCACTGCCCAGCAACCTGAACAAATAGATGAAAAGCTGCATGATCCACCACCTCATTTTATAAATTATCGTCAGTTGAAACAGCTCTAGGTCGTGTTTTTCTGTTTCAGAAAACTCATATTCAGAGTGTCTTTTACGATGACACCAAAATGGCCATTGAACTTTGGAAAATGATGAACCGCATATCAAAAAAGTTTTTTGGATTTTGAAAAAATGATGCCTTTCCGATTTCCAGAGCCCAGGACTCCGCTCTACTCCCAGCCCTTCGCTTGGCCGCTTCCGAGATGGCCGCGGTCCAGGGCCCGGGGGAACTGCAGCTCCATGTGTCCCTTAAAGAATCCTTGCGGAATCCTTGCGGAACACGAAAATCCCAGTTGATTTGTGTCAATTCTGTGTCAATATGTATTGAGACGATGATTATGAGAGGGATTATTATCAAATATCCTGAATATAGAAGAATATAGTGAATAGTGCAAGTGCGAGCAACCACAAATTTTATGAGCAAATCTCAACTGAGCAGCACCTGAGATCTTGCACACCATTGAGCTTAAAACGGAAAGAATTTGAATGTACATGCAGCAATGATTGAAGTATTCGACTAAGCAATTTCCAAGCAACAGCAATAAACACAAAGCACATATCCTGCCTGATGTGGTGTGAACTGGGTTCACTTGCCTCAATTTCACGTGTGAGGGCAACCTTTGAACACATTTACCTTCAGAGAGACTGCGCAGGATTACATAGTTTCGATAGTTTGCACCAAGATGTTAGCAAGGACCTGTTGATGTTTCAAATGTTCAGTATTCCATCAGCCAACTGTCAAGTCTGCTTCAAGTACAGCTGAGTCTTCCAGACCCCGGCCCTCTAGGTTTCAGCATGTTCCCAACGGAGGATGAGGGAACCAACCAGAACATTCAGAAGCTCTATATCCAAGATGGTCCAAGATGGCAACTTAATCTCTGCCAATTTTGGCTTCCCCTCTGAAGAAAATTTGGTGCAAACAGCATCTACAAAGCCAGACATTGGTGAACCCTTTAAGCCCAGAGAGACATCGGCACTTCGTTGGACAATGGCGATGTACGCTTTTCTGCGAGCAACAGTGGCAGTTGCAGTTGCCACCATGGCAGCTGCGAGAGCGGCGCCAAAGAACGTAGTCATTATAGGCAGCGTTGGGGTGTTCGGGGGTCATATTCTTTGCAGGGGATTCCCACTATTGGCAATGTATTCCCCAAGCCGCTAAGCCATCCACCACAGGTCTTGGAAGCTGCCCAGGTTGGCCATAAAGAATACACTGGTTGGGCGAATAGAGGGATTTGTATGAACATGTATGAAGCATTATGAACCATATTTGGGACACCAATAAAACCAACATAAACCAACCAATATCAACCTGTGAGGCCCATGACACAGGGGGTGCCCCTCCATCCTTTGCAGATTTTTTGCGGATGAAGATAGTTCCAAAGCCGACAAAAGCAGTAGATGCATGACCGAATACAAATTTTGGTTCATGCTTGGGCTTGCATCTTATCATTGTGAACATGCGTGAAGCACACTCTTCTTGTGCTGAATTATTCCGCTGCTGAGTCGCAGGAGGCATCATGAAGAGCCACCAACTGGCCCCTTGGAAATCGCCGGGAGACCACACTCTTGACTTTGTTGTTCAGAAGAGGATGATTCAAGCCTTGGATTGGGATCCAAGATTATCTGAGATTAGTGACATCGACACTGTGCAAAAGGAAATGGGATGAAATCGGACTTCTGCTGCTTTATGCGTTTTGAGGCCCCTATCCCTGGTAGCAAACCCGCCAAGATCCAAACTGCAATGAAGTTATCAAGTGAAGTTACACCTGGAGGTATTGAGGTGTGTGGGGAGCTAGTTTGCAGTAAGAATTCCCCTAGACAGCGCCAGCAATGATTGCTGATATGCATATATCGTATGATTCTCCACTTGCAGGAGCCGCAGATATCAAGCAATCTCAATGCCTAGACCAGGAGAATTCTTTGGCGGACTGCTAAATCCCAAGCGGCAAAGAGCAAACAGAGCAAATTCCAGCTACCATGTCTCCTGCCAAGCAAAAGGATTTTAAAATCACTTTCAGATGTGATGTGAAGCAGCATCTATCTATTTCGTTTTGTTACAATTTTGTTTCCCTATTTGTGATTGAAGATCGGTTAGGAAATGCTGCCAATTAGATTTTTGATGAGATACTCATGCTGCCGGCTTGGCTTCGTGCTAAGGCAATGATGCCAGTCATCGAAGGTTTGTTGGAGCATGGGCACAACGTGACCTTTATCCTGCCCAACAGTCACGAAGCACGCCAGTGGTTTCCTGAAGGCCAGGAATGCTGGGCTGAGCTGATTCTGAGCTGTGGTGGCAATAGTGAATTCATCAAGGAAATATCAATTGCAAGTCGCAGAGAAAACGTGTATCAATTTTATTTACCTCATGACCATTTCCATTTTTTGCATTTCAATATTGATTCCTGTTGCAGTTGCAGCTTGTCAGAACGTGTCCCCTGATGTGCGAGAGAGCGAGGTATAGGCAACGCACATCTCCTGCATTTGGGACCTGAAGATTCAACCTTTGAATCTTTCAAGATGCCAGACATGAAGACCCTGGGACTCTGACAGCTGGGCTGCCATCACAGGCCACAGTTACTCAACATGAATCACTCATCCAGACCAGCTAAGGAGGTTTGGAACCAGTCTACATGCGCTACATGCAAACATAAAATAACTTCATTCAAGTAACATGCAAACATACAATTTCCGTTGACAAGTGACATCAGCAGAGTTCCCTGGCGGATCTCAAATCCTACTCCAAGCAAGTGATGTGTTTCTTATCTCGCTCCAAAAGTCAGCAAGTTTGTTCTATCTTCCATTGGGGGTTGCTAAGTTTCTAAGTTTTCAATGGGTTATCGGGTTATCATTTTTTTTCCTCCCGCAGTGGTCCCGCAGACGTCCTGTAGTCACGCTTTTTCCCTGTTAGAATGGCCTTGATTTGGGTTTTTAATCCATTAAAAAACAACTCCCAAGTGGGGGATTTGAGGAACCCTCTCTGGCCATGTCATTTGCAAGCTGTGAGTCAACGTTGGGTACCAATGAACGATTTTTATGGTTGGTGATCAACATTTGCCAAGTTGTACCCTCCCTGAATTTAACATGCAACCTGAAAAGATAGATGTGCCAAAGAGGAATGCTTTTACTATATCATAATGCATATGGACCTTATTGGGTTCCGTCTTACAGTTTTGGGCTGTAAGCTTTCACCTCCACTGTCATCAGTATTTCCCCGCAGCTTGCTCAAGGCATGCCATTTTTCTTGTAATCAAACATTGACACGCAAACGGCCCGTAACGTGTGATTCGGAGCTGCGATGTCGACACCAGAGACCCGGAATGCTTTGAAGTGTACCAGAATGTGCAAATACTGGCATGCCGGGCGTTGCCACAATGGCATCAAGTGCACTTTTGCACATACGTCGGCAGAACTGCGGGAGGCTCCAAACTTGGTTCGCACGGAGCTGTGCTATCAGTTTCGTTCCAAGGGTCACTGCAGCAGGGGTGCAGCTTGCACCTTCGCCCACGGCAAAGAGGAGCTACATCCGTCAGTGGAAGCCCGGTGCTCCGGCGATCTCATGGTGGATTCCTTGGGTATCACTGGGCACCAGGAAGCCGAAGACAGATGATGGAGTTGCTGATGAAGATGCACGAGCTTCAAACCGTGCGGATGCAGTTGGCTCTCCAATTTCCGGTGAATGGGACCTCAGGGCTGAATGAGGTACACAACGAGAAGGCCTGGAGTGCGGGGTCAGCTCCGGGAGCCCAGGTGTGGGCTTGGGAATCGAAGCATTCAGCCCTTCTTGGAGAAGTGAATCTTTCTGGCTTTGAGCCCAGAAGTGTAGGATATGCGAGGTGGTAAACCTGATAATGACTTCTTTTTGGTTTTTCAAGAGAGCGTCTGAGCGAAGGGTTCTTCTAGCAGTGAAGGTCTGTCATACATTTTCACATCTTACATCCTCACATCTTCACATCTTCACATCTTCTCATCTTCACATCTTCATATCCTCACATCTTCACATCTTCACATCTTCACAACCTCACATCTTCACATCTTCACATCTTCATATCCTCGCATCTTCACATCTTCACATTCTCTCTCTCTCTGTCTGTCTCTCTCTCTCTCTCTCTGTCTCTCTCTCTCTCTCTCTGTCTCTCTCTCTCTCTCTCTCTGTCTCTCTCTCTCTCTCTGTGTCTCTCTCTCTCTCTGTGTCTCTCTCTCTCTCTGTGTCTCTCTCTCTCTCTGTCTCTCTCTCTCTCTCTCTGTGTCTCTCTCTGTGTCTCTCTCTCTCTCTCTGTGTCTCTCTCTGTGTCTCTCTCTCTCTCTGTGTCTCTCTCTCTCTCTCTCTCTCTGTCTCTCTCTCTCTCTCTGTCTCTCTGTCTCTCTGTCTCTCTCTCTCTCTCTCTCTCTCTCTCTCTCCTCTCTCTCTCCTCTCTCTCTCTCTCTTTCTCTCTTTTCACTCTCTCCTTCTTCTTCTTCTTTCTCTCTTTAGGCCGCGGGCAGTGCCGACGAGCCGTCACGAAACGTCAACCCTCTCGCACGAAACGAGGTTCGATCGTCAAAAACTGAGGTAAAATTGCGATTTCAAGGTGTCCCGCGCAACCCTTACGCACGAAACGAGGTTCGATCGTCAAAAACTGAGGTAGAATTGCGATTTCAAGGTGTCCCGCGCAACCCTTACGCACTGTTCCTCTCTAGTCTTGGAGAGGAGCCAGTCGTGAGCGGAGTGCAAAAGATGTGGATTCTCGTTGGACAAGTCCAGAAATGGGGTTTCCTGGGTTTCCCAAAATAGGGCTCCCCTAAATCATCCAAAATTGGGTTTCATTTTAGTATTGAAACCCATGGTGAATTGGGGTGCCGCCATTTTAGGAAACTCCCATTTCTTGGCATTCGGAAAACCAGGAATGTGTTTTGGGGTGACCTATATAATACACATCTTTTTTGGTGACGTAATCCATCGCAAAGGTTGCCAATTCCCTACGTACTCCCAGTCTCATTTGGCCACATGGGTACGTCAAAAAATTGGTTACTCTAAATCACACTGACTGGTTTATCGTCATTTTCCCCCATGAAGCTTGCCAGAAACTGGGCGGTAGATCTCCCATTTTGAGACAAACCTATCTCATCTTTACCAAACATGACCACATTCCCCAGGCATGGTCTATTTCTAGAACCTCCCACAAAGAACCCGAAGAGTGATTCATCCAAGTAAAAAATCATGCTGGAATTCACCAGAAATTCGCAGCTTTTTAGAGGTTTCTATGCTATGAATTCTTCCAATCTCTTCCATTCCACAGACCATGTCGAGCCCTGGTCATCAGCCTAAGGAATTTGCCGTGGCACAGAAAGATTGCCGTGTTGGTTGACATGATGTCTCTCGGTAGCTCCAAGGCGAAACTCAATTTTCCCATGAATACTCCAGCATAGAAGTAGCCATCATCTAAATCACAATCCAATTCTTTGGTTTGTGACGTTCAGCAGCGTGGTGTCGTTCATGATGTGGCAGACGAGGTGGAATTATCGTCGCATGCTGGACAAGCCCTTCTTTAGCATGGTTGAGGAGACGAATTGGTTTCAGTAGGACTGGACATATGTATGTCGTCGCTATTTATTTATTTTCAGTCATGTGTGCACTAGACATGTTGTATGTATATTAAGTATCAAATACATGTGTCTGCAATCAAATTGTTAAGCGCATATGCAAACATATATGTGTCTTATCACTTGCACTGCTGAGCCTTTGCCTGCAAGCTTTTTGGGGTCAAGCTCGCTCGTCTATGAGCCTCTGGCAAGTCACAGAACTTGTCCGCGAGTTTAGGTTCCTTTGGTCATCATCCACTGACTGCTCTGGCGTAGGAGTAGGCACGACCATTCTGTTTGTCCTGCTGGGGTGGATATCTGGCTTCTTAAAGGTTATTTTCACTGCGGCTCTGCTATTCTCCCATACCTGCTGGCAGGCTTTACTGTTTTTGCTACAAAGTTGCATCACGGTTCTGGGCCCCAGTGCCCCAGGGCAGATTGGCAGGCAGACAGTGCAATTGAGAAGCCGGTTGAGCGAGTTCCGGCGCAGTGGATGAGTGAGCAGCAAGTTGACGAGCTGACCTTGCGTATAGGTGAGCTCGAGATCTCAGTGCGACGAAAAGCGGGCAGCTCTTCCACAGATCCAGAAACTACACCTTGGGCCGCAGCAGCTTCTGCTGTTGCCCCTGCGGAACGTGGTGATCGTCCCCTATACCACATCCAGTGCTTGGAGCGTGGTTGGATCGCCGCAGCCGTGGTCTGCGGAGTGGAAGCGCGTCTTTTGGGCTTGCAGTGCTTCTGAGATCCTGGCTCTTGATTTGCAGCCTGTGGAGCACCTCCAGCGGCATCTTTCAAGTGAGCTTGCAGGGTGGACATCCTTGGCCAGATTGGGCCGGGCTTTGCGTGCAGGTCTCTCTGCCCGCAACAAGCTCAAAGGGGAGGGCGCCTTTGAACGCTCCCCTGATTTAGGGCTGTCCAACAGAATCTACATTGTGCTGCGAGGGGCTCTGGGAGAGGAGCCGTGTGTTTGCTACAGTGCTCAAATCTATTTCCAGGCGGTGCGGAGGCAGGGTTCTACTGTGTCGCACGCCTTTCCATTGTGTGCTGAGGCCGAAGCCATGCCATTGGGGCACAGGCACTATGGCCTGTGGAGCGGCGCTGAGCCAGCCTGTCATTGAGGTTCGAGTGGCAGAGGCTCGAGCCAAAGACTGCTGGCAGTCCTACATTTCAGTGCTGTTTCAACGGAAAACCAAGTTTTGTGGAAGTCTCAAGCTTATGTGGTTCGACTCAGGGCAGGTGGCTTCATGGTCATTCTTCCTGGGTATCCGAAGGTGAACGATTTCTTCGAAGTTGCAGGACCTTTCGAATTCTACGCCTATCATCCTTGCGGAGTGCAAGTCGAGTCCGCTGGGGCAAATCTTTGGGACAGGTAGATGCATTGCTGGTAGATTGTCCATGGGATGCACTGCAGTATTTCAAGCGAGCCTCCAGTCTGCGAGGGGAAGCCGCTTGCAGGATTTGGTCAAGTTTGCTTTAGAAGGCCAGTTTTGTCGGCCCTCCAGAGAAGGAGCGTTGTTTGCTGCAGAGGCTTGGATAGCCGAACACATGACGAGGATACAGCTGGAGAATATGTGCCTTGCGAAGAGGCCTTGGCAAACGAGGCAGAAGATCCACCGGCAGATCCCGGTTTGGAGGAGCCACCTGTGGAGGAGTTGCAAGCTCAGATACGCGAGCTGGAGGAACAGCTTCCGCAGATCCAGCTTCAGAGCGTCAGGGCACCCGCAGCTCCTCCAGCTCCAGCCGTTCGTTGCATCGGCTCCGCTCATAAATTATCAGGCCTTGACACCTTGGGTGCGGGCGGATTTTCAAGGTAGTGAAATGGTAGGCTGCGCTAGATGGTAAATGAAAGGTTTATTAGAGGTGTATGAGATGGGATTTTGAAGGTGTATTCACTATAATAAAGGTATATTCACATATATATATATATAAATATAGATAAATGAATGAATAAATAAATGAATGACTAACTAAATAAATAAGTAAATCCATAAATAAATAAATAAATAGATAAAATAAATGAATAAATAAATAAATAAATAAAAACATATATATATATATTGAATAAGGCTGATCAAGACATTATTCTCACTCTGCTGTTTCTTCTTCAAAAAACAATCATATCCAACAAAACAAATGAAACAAATACATTCAGTAAGTGCATATGCAGATTGGACAAGAAACTTAGTGTGAGAAGTGTGAAAGGATGGGATACTGGCAAAGACTTCAAACAGCTTCTTAAACACCGATCTTGGAGGGGTAACATATAATTATGTACAGAAAATTCACTGCATATGCTGCATATACTATATACATATAATGATTACATGCACATATTCATTTATATATACCGCAAACGCCTTCAAGGGTTCGTTCATGCCGGGTTTTCATAACAATCTGTTGTCAGGACTTCCAAAATCTGCTTCAGCAGAATCGTTTCGACGTGGCGTTCTCCTTCGCCATGGCATTGGGCTGCAATCAGATCCTGGCGACAAGTCAAATGCCTTGGATTGGTGCCATGGCCAGGTTGACATGAAAATAACTTGATTTAACCGTAAAACATGAGGATTTAGTGGGATGCATACAGAAAACAACATCCAATTTGGATATGTCATTTCAATGGATAGACCGTCTATAGACCTAATATGCCCACCAAAAAAAAAATAATGGGGACCATGAGGAAAATCCATTGGAATTGAAGGTACCCGATTCTCAGAGACACCCGTTTGAATCCAAGAGGAAACAGATTTGAACACTTTCCTGAGACTTTCCTGTTTGAAGAAACCCTCTGTCGTGTTTCTTCAGAAGGATTGTGAAACTTGGCCACCGGAGAATTGCTCAGCTTCAAACACCACCAGATTTTGGAGATATTGAGATAGCCACGAGTCACGCCCTGGGCCCTCTTGAGTTTGAGGTTGGAGGAGAAGATGTCTGCATGAACTCACTAGCGGAAAGGATGAAAAGGATGTTTTCAGTCGTTAAGCCTGAGTCGAAAATGGTCGAAAAATGTGAAAAAGGAATGGAACTTTGACTTGGAAAACCTGTGTTTTTTAGATGTAAAAGAACCATCGGTTTCTAACCGCACCACGGGTCACCACGAGGCTTCATGAGCGTTCCACCGTACCCTGAGTATGTGATTCAGGACTCCACCTTTTGAGGGTCCAGGTATGTGCAGGTCGTTGCATGTTTGCCTCGCCTGGTAGCAGATGCCTCACATATTCACACTAAAGCGGCAGATGCCACACGGTTTCACATCAGCATCATTGGACCAACCTAGGACTTTGTGCGTCTACAGTGTACAGAATAGCAACCCTTGCGAAACATCAAAACATGTCTTACCCAGTTGCGCTTCCTACCTATGCAAATATGTCCCATTTTGCAGCGACTAACTTCCAGATCAACAGTGGGTTTGGTGGCTCTTTCGAAACAAACCCGTACACACTTGCAGAGAAATCAGAGAAATATGTTCTGTTTATATCATTTTATATCTTTGTATATGCAAGGGCCATCAAGCACACGTGAGCATGAAATTATCTATATGCTTTCTCCCCAAGAAGCAGTTGCATGTAGTCGCATCATATGAAGCGAACGCAGCGCACTTTGTGATTGACCAAGTCGACCACCCTTGGATCAGCAAGGAACAGCTATAGTTGAACTCTGGCAAATTCGGGGATACTTGGCTGTAGGCTGTAGGGTGGTTGATGTAGATTCGCCAGAGTGATGTGCGGCCAGAACAGGACACTGATCTCCTCTGCAACTATCCCAACATGGCGAATCCCCGGAGCCTGACGGAGCTTAAAGACTCCCGGAGGCTCCGTGTGACCTGGCTTAGGGGTAGGGACCATATCGGAATTGAGCCACCTGTATTGGCAGATCAGAGGCAAGATGGAATTTTCAGGATTCTCAGTCTTGTAGGGCCTTAGATGCTCAGCATATGATCAGCATATGAAAACTCTAGACAGTGGAGCATTGAATGGGGCCGAAGAGGAAGCGCCCTACATCGCCCAAGGTGCAGAATCGCATTGAGTGCAAGTGTTTTGGCTTGGCTGGTGATGCCTGGGAGGTTTCGACAGCGTATCAGCAGTGTCGTAGCTTGCGAGAAGCCTGGTCTCTTCTAAATCGTAAGCATGTCTTGTGACTCTTCTTGAAGGACATGTGCAAACAACACCGCACAGAAATGCTGTAAGATGGATGTACGACATGATATGACATGAAATGACATGATTCCACTGGGCTTGAATCAAACCAACAGAAATTCTGAGCACATTCTGTAGTGTACATCCAATTGGCTAGGAGGTCGCGACCTAGGCTCCTGCATGCCTACATACTATTTGCCACTTGGACTGTGAACGGTGTCCTGAGAGATCGCGGATTTGGCACTGTGCAACACTTCTCCAATCTCCTGCTACAAGCACCGCTGATGCTCGCCAGACTTGGCACAGGTGAGGGATCAAACATAATCAAACAATTTCCGGGAAACACTGACAGCGGTTGGAACAATCGGTGTTCAAGAATGGTCAAACTTTCGCAATCCATCTTGCAATTGCAACTGTATATGTTTTTGCCCAGCATTACCAAACTTTTGCAACTCATACCGTATCGTAATCAGACTGGGATTTAGATATTCTCTGATTGCAAATCGTTCCGGTTCGCGACGTATGGAAGTTCCTAATGCCGTCTTTGTAATTCTGCGTGCACCTTTAGATGATTGTCGATTTTTCTGGAACTCCCGAACCCAGGTAGGATCACTTGTTTTTTTTGCTGCGTCGGATGTTTATGAAACATGGTGTATATATACAGATGATTACAGAATATGTGGACTTGTTGGTTTTGAATCGATTGAGCATAGCAGACTACGCACAGTGTGCGCGCCGTACTGGTGTGGGACTGACATCCTCCCAGATGCTCCCAGGAACATCATGCTGGGTGGGCCACCTCTGTCCTTGCCTGTCCCGCTACCTTCA
Organism: Symbiodinium sp. clade C Y103; assembly: GCA_003297045.1. Lineage (NCBI taxonomy): Eukaryota > Dinophyceae > Suessiales > Symbiodiniaceae > Cladocopium > Cladocopium sp. clade C. Next base: position 210,802 of record BGPT01000411.1, read on the forward strand.
AAGGCCATGCGAAACTCAACTCGCTCTCTCTCTAGCTCTCGAGTAAGAGTATTAAAAACTCATTGAGCTCAAAATTTGTGCGTGCTCCGGTGATATTTCGCCAGTTTTCGCCCATTTGAGTACATTTGAGCGCATTTATCTCTCGTACTTAAACATGGCAATAGAAAAATCCAGCCTGTGTAGTTGATTTTCCCACCAAATTCTTCATGTCTAGTTCGGGGCTTTCCCAGCTTGCCATGTTTGAGGACACTGGAGGGTAAGCCCATGATGTGCATGACCCATCTGAAATCATCCAACACATGCAGGTACAGGTGGTGGGGACCGTAGAGCTTCCCAAGCCTCGAGCTGTACCCTTGCAGATGGCGGAATGGCTGGAGGCTGCGAGTTTGGCCTCTGAAGCGGTGGTGTATGTTTCGATTCTGGGGCGATCAATGGAGTGAATAATCCTTGCCAACTAAAAACACCCCCATTCCATGGTCCCAACGATGTGTAAATTCCCTTCTAAACTATGGTTTCTGGGGGGTGATTAATATTAGGGGGATGGGAGTATTGGAACCCGAAAAGGATAGAATAGAAGTTCATTGATCAATATGTTCGCAAAATTTTACTTGTCGATTGTTTTCGGAGGCTGCTATGGCTTCATCCCATGGTTGCAGGTTGGTGGTTTCTACATGTTTCAAATACTTTTCACGTTTTACTTTCCATTCCAAATGGGGTGATGACCCCGATTGACAAGTTTGAGAGTTGTTGAGATATATGAGCCAGCTTTCTGCCGGTGATGGCTTCTTGTTTGTTCATGATGACACTTTTCTTTGGCACTTTGATCATGTCATGATTTTGTTTTGGCACTCCCTGACTGACTGTAGCTATAGGAATATGAAAAGATCAAAATATTCCACAGGAACACTGCCTGTTTAAAGTGTGGGATGGCTAATTTGCATGGGAATCGGATCATGAAATGTGGGGAAGCTGCGGGAAGTTCCCTACGAGCTCCGAGGATGGGAACAAAGTACGAGCTCACCACTTCCAGCGGGCAGAACTTGCTGCTCATGTTGCAGCGACTTCAGAGTTCAGGGTCTCTTTTCTGCAGGTTCTGAAAATTCCCCATTCGTGGATGATCTTCTCGTGAAAACCTCCATTTAGTTCGGGGATTTTCCATTGCTATGTTTGATTACCAGAGAGTATCTCTGGGTTGCGAATTACGATAGGTACACAGCGGTCTTGGATGTGTGGAGAAGAGAAGGTGAAATCGGTCACCCACTGACAGAGTCAGACCACCCTGTGTCAGCCACCCTATTGACGAAATCCGTCACCCCTGGATCACCACTAGTGGCATAGGGTGCCGGACCTCCGGCCTGCCCTTCGTAATGGTTTGTTTGAGGGTCTATTTAGGGTTTGCTTTGTGTTGGTTTGGGGTTTCTTTAGGGTTGTCTTGGGGTTTATTTAGGTTTGGTTTAGGGTTAAGTTAGGGTTTCATCAAGGTTTGTTTTACGGTTTCTGTAGGGTTTGTTTTAGGATGTTTTAGGGTTCACTCAGTTGGTTTAGGGTTAATTCCCAGTTGGTTTAGGGTTTTATTTAGTGTTGGTTTGGGGTCTGTCTATTTAGGTTTGGTTTACCTATAGTGTTTAGATTTCCACCCGTGACGGACTCTTTGTTGTTAGCTTTCGGTTTTCCCATGTGCTCCTTGATCCTCCGTGCGGCTTGCAGGGTGACCGACTCTTTGTTGTTGACTTTTTGTTTCTCGATCATGGTGTCCCTGCCCCTGCGAGTGTGCAGTGAAAACTGATTTCGTCAATCGGGTTCCCGATTTCGTATGGGCCCCTGACTCGGGGTGATTCCAACGGCCGTGTGAAGCCTGTGAGACTTGAACCGGCGGCCATGTGCCTGGATCCAGTCCTTCAACTGATCCTTCAGCCCTTAAAATTCGTCGACAGATGTCGACAGTTTTGTTCCAAAAGATGCGACGCCATAGTTGAATGATTCATCAGCTGATTCATCAGCTGATTGGGAATGAGATGGAATGATTCTAAAATGCCCCAAGCCTTTTTCATCCTTTTTTCCATTCTCCAAGCAACTATGAACGAACCAGAGCAGGGATTTCCTATGATTTCCTCCATCATCTCCCGAAAAGAACATCAAATCCATGACATGAATTGCCATGAATGGATATGCGTTTGTCTGAAAATGGGGTACCCCAAACCAGTGGTTTGTCACGAGTTTGTCATCATTTTGCCAGACAAAATGGCCACATTTGCGGGCAGACCATGGTATACCCTATAGTTCAGACAACCCCTGATTGTGTAATAGTGATAGATATATCCAATGAACTGTTCACATACAGGAATTGTTTGTTCTTCCCAAAGAATACCTTACTTCGAGTGATCCCCACCCTGACAAAATTCTGACATACTGCTGATTCTGACATATCATCTTGAAGTACATATGGCATTTATATTCTGACATGACATTCTATCTGACATTCTTCCTGGCACACACTCTGAAATTCTATCTGACATTCTTTCTGGATCTGGCATCTATTCTGACATTCTCTCTGGCATTCTTTCTGGCGGGTATTCCGACGTTGTTTCTGGCATTCTTTCTGGCGGGTATTCCGACGTTGTTTCTGGCAGGTGTTTTCGGGTCCATGCGCGCCCAGCTGCAGCCCGAGCTCACGGTAGGCTTTGGGTCCATGGGTGCCCAGCTGCATCTGGAGCTCGCGATGAGCTTCTAGCACTCGACACACAAGCTGGCGGACAAGTAAGAGATAGGACGAAGAGAAGAGAAGAAGAAGAAGAGGAGAGGAGGACTTGCACTTTTGTTAAAATCCAGAGACCCTCACCTGACAGGTGGGGAACTATAATTAAAAGATAATTCACCATAAGGATTTCCTGATATCATCCTCATATCCTGCACGATCTGCACGAATCTCACCGTTCAACGAGGCTACGAATCTTATGGTCACTTCGGCAACAGCAGCAAGAGCTGCTGCGGGAGTTCTTGCCAGCGCCTAGCAGCTCCATCCGTATCGAGGTGACCGGCGACCACATTTCTTTTTAACCAAAGACAATTCCAATGGAAAACAAATTCAGTTGTAGCTGTAGCTCATCTATGTTTGAATGATGTATGTACACACACACACACACGCATCTGTCTTTCTTTCTTTCTTTCTTTCTTTCTTTCTTTCTTTCTCTCTCTCTATGTATACACATACAACTTATACTATTTTGTATTAGTATTTTGTGATTTGAAGGTCAGCCCTTTCCGCTTGGACATTTCGAACGACAGCGCCAGGCATTCACGCCACAACCAGAAGTTTTAGCTCACCCGGCCGTCAAAATGTTCCTCTCCCATTGCGGTTGGGGAGGTGTTACAGAAACTTGACGAAACTGGATGAAGTTGGACAGCCATCCCTATCTGTATGATGTTGTATGTATATAATTGTATTGCCATTGTACGCAACTGTCATGAGTCATGAATATCGCCTCATGCGCCCTTTTGAGGACAGCCTCTCAGCAGGTGTTCCGACCTTGGCATATCCATCCTTCTCGGACCAGAAGGCCAATGCACAGCGCTTGTGCGATGCAGGCGACCAATTGACCTTGGTATGCCGTGATGTTGATTGGTTATGACAGATGGGGGTGTAACATGCCCTGGTGTATTGGGCATGATTATCCCCTATAGTGGGAATCGTTCTCCACCAGCCAGTGCAAATGAGATGACAGAACGAATTGAGTAGGGATCTTTTTCGTAGTTGCTTTTGATGTCAGCTCCCTTCAGGCATCTGTTTTTGGGCTGGTTTTTGCTCACACCTATCCACTGCCGACAAATGTCACTAACCATTCACTTTTTGACATTTCATCCCTGTCTGAGCCAGTGCATTATGGGATTCGGCAGGTGGGCTGAAGCCAACTCATCCATGTCAGGGCGAAAAAATTCTCTAGGTACTGCCGCCCAACACGTGCGAGCATAGAAGCACTAGAACGAAGCACAACTGTCAAGCCGGGAATGCCAAAATGCCAGGTGCTGCTCTCATGGTCAATCCAGACTTTGGAAACCTGCCAGAGGCGAATAAACCTGGGCTTCCTGTGGGGATTTGGACAGTGGTAGAAATACGAGCTGTTATGATTTTACAGGTTTCACCACATCAAGTCCGGAAGGCAGCCACACCATTTGCATTACAGGCATCATCAAGCTTGGGACACGCTCGCCATTACCTGCAGGATGTGATTTATTTGCACCTTATCTCCGTATCTCTAGCATCAGGCTTGTTCTGGATGGGCCAAGAGTCCAGAGAAATCATGAGAAATGAACATTTACAAGGAAGAACTGGGCCTCCGTCGGCAGGTCGCAGCTCGCATACTCCAGGTCAGGGACTGTGTCTGAAAGGGCGCTTGGGAGGGAGTTTCAGGTTTGGTGGAAAACACAGAAGGCGAAGATTGGAAGAGACTTTGGCAAGGCGTTGAGTCGGTGAAGGTGAGAACCATACAGTAAAAAACAGTTTGAAGCTTCGATGTCAAGTTTGGTGAAGCAGAGTTTTTGGACATTTGCAACCTTGATAGACCGGAGGGTTTGTGCGATCATGGCAAACGTGGCCATCAGCACCATCATCGTCATCATCATCATCGTCGTCATCATCATCATCATCATCATCACCATCATCATCATCATCATCATCATCATCATCATCATCATCATCATCATCATCATCATCATCATCATCATCATCATCCTCATCCTCATCCTCATCCTCATCCTCATCCTCATCATCATCATCATCATCATCATCATCATCATCATCATCATCATCCCCATCATCATCATCATCATCATCATCATCATCATCATCATCATCATCATCATCATCATCACCATCATCATCATCATCATCATCATCATCATCATCATCATCATCATCACCATCATCATCATCATCATCATCATCATCATCATCATCATTTTCTCCTTAACCATCATCATCATCATTATCATCATCATCATCATCATCATCATCATCATCATCATCATCATCATCATCATCATCATCGTCAGCATCATCATCACCATCACCATCACCACCATGATCATCACCATCATCATCATCACCATCATCCTCATCCTCATCCTCATCATCATCATCATCATCATCACCATCATCATCATCATCACCATCATCATCATCATCATCATCCCCATCATCATCATCATCATCATCACCATCATCACCATCATCACCATCACCATCATCACATCATCACCATCACCATCACCATCATCACCATCGTCACCATCATCACCATCATCACCATCATCGCCGTCATCACCGTCACCATCATTACCATCACCATCATCATCATCACCACCATGATCCTGATCATAATCATGATCATGGTTGTCTTTCAGCCTTATCTTGTCGGTTGTCGTCTTGACTGTCCAAGTCACCTCTGTGACGACAAATGATCATTGAACGAACTTGTCGGCATGGTCTAGTGTCAACCGCGATTTTTGACAAAAGACTCTGAACTTTGGAGACTTTTGAAGACAAAAAGCAAGTTTGCAGTTTCAAAAAGAATCTGAATGCAGGGAAATGCTCCGGAGCGATCCCTGTGGGCCATCCCTGCGGGAGATCCCTGCACGTTCCAGGAGCCAAGCTTCGCGTCCCGAGCGCAGCTACTCGGGGCAGCGCTGAAACGTTTGGGTGGTTTGAACCGAACCTTGCAGCTGATCGAGGCAGCTGCTGAGGGAAGGCGCGACGAATGGAAAAAAACACGGGTTGATCCCCACTTGGGCTTGTGATTGGTATACGGGATGATGTAAAATGATCTTCACATGGTTGGTTGGTTAGTGGGATGGTTTGTTCTGGATTTATAGCACTAGTACCCTTTGATAGTACCTCCCATAAAAACAACCCAGGGCCGCAGGGGTGACAAAAATCTGGGGGTGACATAAATTCAGCATTGCGGACCTCGATTCATTCCACAGGACGTGAGAACTTGGGAACTTGGGAACGGGGAGCTTTGGGACGGGAGCCAGGTATTTGGAGCCTTTGCCCGAAATACGTCAAGCAATGGATCAGGTGGACTGCTAGACAGACGGGGTTCAGTTTGATGCCTGACATGCACCAGGCAAACCAGGGTCATTGTCAACCTTTTGAAGATATTTTCTTGATTTTCTTGGCATTTCACACCTGCGCTGGCCGAACTGCAAACGCCATCTGCGTGTATGTAATTACGAGAATTACTTTCTGATGGAAGTTTGGCAAGCAAAGCTTCCCTCCCATTGACAAACGAACATGGTCAAGGTATGAAACTCAAACATGCCACACGGATGCTGGGGGACAGACGGGGAAACGAACATGGACTGCGTTCTTAATAAAATCATTCATTGGGTTGCGTCGCTTTGGCCAAGCGGCGTCTTGCGGCGGGTGGGCATGTGCTTGGTTGATAGGAGGATGACCGGGTTTCCTTGTAAATGGCTCAGTACATGGGAATGCACAGCCAAACCAATGCATTCAGGATTGCCGGAGACCAGAGCTGCAGCTTGCTTTTGCCACAACCCTTGTATCAGCTTCGCTTGACCGAAAGGACCCTTTGCATCCCTTTGCTAAAGGATTTCCTTTCCTGATGGGTTTCAACATGTTTCAACATTTTTTCAGACCTGTTTGAATCTCGCGCCTGTGCCCTCCAGCTTCTTCTCTAGCTGTACAAGAATATCGAATATGCATGCAATGTTCCGATCGATTCCAGTTGATGAAAGTTGTGGACAAGAGGCAGAGATCCAGCGACTGCACTTTTTCACAGGGAACTAGGAATTTAATTAAACCCAATGAGCCAAATCTATAAGATTTAAGGTGTGTTTCATGTTTGAGCCCACAAAGGAACACTGAACGCTTGATGAATTTGTACATCTCATTTCTCCATCTCGAACTCAGAGTACGTTGCCGCAGATGGAAGGCGGTGTGACTGTTGCAACATACCTTAAAGATCCTTAAAGTCAAATCACATCATGTGCGCAACACGAAGGAAAACAACATATGATTCCATGCGTCGCGTCAATTGAGTGCACGAGGTGGTTCTATGATGTTCTATGTAGTTCTGCTTTACAGGCCACATCCAACGCGAAGCATTCAGGGTGCAAGTACGCACTCTGACCCACCCTCACCGTCACGTGTTGTGGGTGCAAATTAGTGTGAAAACGGGGCCATGCGAAAAGGCAAAAGTCGGAACGGAAAGGCCCCGTTTCTACTGCCCAGAATGGTTGGAGAAAGTGAACGCCTTCACCCGAACACCACGCGAACACCCCGCCAGGTTGACCCATTTCTTCACAGAACCCACGAGGTTGAGATTGTGGGGACTCCTGGTAGCTGGACAGTTGCGGGAGTAGATCGGTGCCAACTTCACCCGATTCTTGTAGGATAGGGCATGGCGCTTGGTCAATCCAGGAGTGCGACTATGGATGATGGAAGCTGACTGGACTGTATAGCCGGTGACCAATCCTTTCCGAAGTAATTACATATGTGTTTTGTAGAGATTGAGGTGATTCAATCCCAGAATTTAGGTGAATATCGCTTTCGGCTGCCAATCCTTTTCGTCGAAATTGCGGGGATATCCCTGTTTGGCGGCTGATGGTTTACTCAGGTGCTGAGCACAGCATTTGCGTGCTTTTGCTTCTTCATGAGCCTCTGCACCTGTTTATGTTGCCACTCGGTGCAATGCCAGATTGGATTCATTGGATGTTTCCGTTTGTGTTGTGATGGTTTGTGTGGGGCTTGGGATTGTGTGTTCCCTTTGGACACATTTTGCTGATTGGATTGATTTCGACCCCTTAGCTTCATAAAACCCAAGTGGTAGCAGGCAGTGTATGATTACATTGCCCCAAACTTTGCAAGACCTCTATCTCCAAGTCGGAACTCTTAGATAATTCTTCAAGCATTCTCTCACAAACGTCAATCAGGCCTGCAAGGAAGCAATTGCACAGCTGGCTCCCAATTTTTTGTCCAAATCATTATAATTATAACATTGACGCGGTTGATCCCAAGTCAAAATCCCATTGACGCACTCTTATTTCCAGGTGAGCATCAATGATATGTGGGTACCTCTTTCTGCCTCCAGAATTGAACTGGAAAACCCAGATATCCACAATACCCAGCTTACGAAGTGTAAGGAACAGATCCAAAAACAACGTCGATTTGTTTCACTCCTTTTCGGCACGCGACTGCACGTGCATTTGCTTCATTGCAGTAGAATGACATTCCAGTCTTGAGGAGTATCGGATTATTTGGACCATCGGCCATGAGCCCAAGAGCCGAAAGTAGCTTCACAGCAGGACTGAACCCCCTTCCTCCCATGGATAATCCATGGATAATCCATGGACAGCCCAAGCATGCATCACCCATCCTTGCTGGGTTGATCCATGGTTAGTCCCCGGCTCAGGTCTCCGGTGTTGCCTGTGGTGTTGCTGTCGTGCATCATGGTCGATGTCCAAGCCGAAAAAGGTGAGATCCAAGATGGCGAAGAGTGGCAAGAAGCTTCAGTGATGAGCGCGGAAGGAAATCGTACCTGCTCTGGCAATGGGATCTATCATGATTTACTGTATCCTCATCATTTTTTGGAAACCTGCCATAAGATTTGCCAGTTGCAAATGTTGAAAACACCTTGATGTATACCAGCCATTTTTGGTTTAAATTCTTGTTGGGATGGTTAATGGCGTTGGCTGAAACCTTCATCAAAGCAGTTTTTTGGGATACCTTTTGGGCAGCTACCAGTTGGCCACCTTCATGAGATTCCAGGGCCCAGCGGAACCCTCGAGCGGCCAGCAATGACTGGGCTGTAACACTGGAAGCAGCATTCAAAGTCACTGGAATGCTCGAGTGTGGATAATTTGGTTGCAGGTCAAAACCCCAGTACATTGGTCTACATTGGTAAACATCAACTGGTAAATGCATGGTATTCCCCGCAAGGATGGTCCCGGTTTTGACCCATACACATTTTAAAGATGCTCTGAAGTGATCCGAAGTGCTGTTTGTTGATGTTCGACATCACGCACAAAGCCTTGATATTATGAAGATCATGGCCCAAGAGACACTGCTAGCATTTGCAACATCGCTGAGGCAGGGATTTTTGTTGAGTTGCCATAGTGTGTATGATATCTTCTGATTCTACACAGTTCTGAAGTGACGGGAGTGCTGCACACAGGCTACAGCTAAGGTACTGCTAAGATGACCGTCAAAGACGCGGCTTCACCGATCAGGTCAGTGTGACCTTTGCTCCAAAATCTGTGTGGCCACATTTCTTGCCAGTCTTGTCAAGGAGAATAGATTCTTTGGAAGGAAAAAAAATGAATAGATCACACAGCATGCGTAGCCACCAGCTGCATTCCTCACTATGCTTAACTTTCTTTGGTTGAAAATCGTAGACACCACCTTTGAAGGCTGAAGGAGGAAGTGAGAGTTTACCCAGCCTTTCCTGGGCATCACGACTGGACCACCGCTCATGGTAACCTGATGAGCGCAGCAAAGAACAAGTTAGAATTGGAAGCCCTGAAGTCATGCTCGTTATGTCTCGGTAGTCGTCCCACGATTTCATAAAGCCGTCCTATCAGGGATCTCCAGCGAGGACATTGAAATCACATCCTGCCACTGGTGTTGGAGTATTGGACAGGAACACAGATAGATAGATAGAAAAGTCATAGAAAGATAGATAGATGTAAATAGGTAAATGACACTTCAACATAGCAGAACACAATAAAACTAACCATACGCGCAGACCCCGTGCTTTGCCCGGAGGGCAAACCACGTTTTTTTTTTTAAACCAACCATCAATCAATAGAGGGGTTTCATCTACAACTACGCATACTTCAATTAGGGTTTCATTTAGGGTTTATATAAGTTATCCATAAGTTATAAAATCCCCCGGCCCCATGGAACAACTACGCATACTTCAATCAGGTTTCATTTAGGCTTTATATAAGTTATCACTAGTTATCAAACCCCCCGGCCCCATGGAACAACTACGCATACTTCAATTAGGGTTTCATTTCGGGTATGCTAAACAAGTTTGAATGTGACGTATCTGCAACTTGCCTCTCAAGTCTATGGTAGGTTTAGATCGTGTTGGGGGCTGGGTTGCAGTGGCCAGCGAAGTGTCAAGGATAACTTCTTGTCCGTTCCACTGCCACCCATCTGGACTTCCTTGGCTGCTGATGCGTCTCCTTCTTGGCTTTTTGTCTGCCTTGATCCTCCTTGGACTTTGCATTCTTTGTTGGATTTACCGGTCTGTGCTCCTTAAATCCTGGTTGGTCCAAGTGCCTGTGCCCTCCAGACCACGATTAGCTAATATTAGCTTAGGTACCTTGAATGAGCTCACTTTTCTCTGCAGGCGAAATCCGTGAGTTGATTCAGAAGTTGGAGCGTCTTGAGGTGTGGCAGAAGGAGGAGGAAAGCCGTCAGGCATCAGCATCGGGTTCGTCTGGATACCGCCAAGGAGATCCTAGGGCACGTGCTTCAGCTGCCCGTGATTCTGTGACAAAGCCCTCTTTCCCAGGCATCCCTGCTCTCTCTTGCCGTTGGACTTTGGCAGAGGAACCTGGTCTTCCTCACTCTGGTAAACCTTTTGAAGGGGTTGAAAGTGGGCCAGGGCCTGTTCCGGCCTTGATAGAGGACCAAGCTGACTTTGTGTGTCAGGACCAAGCACGCCAGAGGGTTCATCTGAGCTACTCAGCTGGTTTTTGGGCACGTGCCTCCCTTGAGACATTTACTGACCAGGTCTATCCGTCTAAGGTTTTGTCACCGGCCAAGTATTTCATTGTCCTGAGGGCTGCTGGATTGGGAGGATACGTCCGTTTCTCATCGGCTGAGCATTTTGAGTGCTTTCGCGCCCAGATCTTTGCCGGAGGTGCTTTGTTTCATTGCTTTGCAACTGCGACGGAATTGGACGTGTTTTGCCAGGGGGCTCGAATCGCCGTGCCACCTCGCTTTGAACCATGCTGAAAACTGCGTTGCGTTTTGCAAGTAGGCATGAACCGTCCCTTTTACTCCTCACTGTGTTCCAGGATTTGTTTCCACCGTAGGTGATGAAGTGGATGTGTTTGCCTTGCCCTTAGAATCCAGAAGGGGTGGTCTTCTCCTTGCCATTCCCCATGANCAGATTGCCAGTGAAGGTCAAGCAGGGTCCGAAGATGCTTTGTTTGGCCCGAATTCAATTTTTACGGTCGAATTAGTAGAAGAGACTGACGAAGCAGCGGTCACCACAGTCAGTCTTGGTATTAGTGCTCCAGTCGCTGTTTTTGATGTGAATGATCAGGTTCTTGAGTTTTGCCGAGAATATGATCCTGTCACTGATGCCCATGCTACAGTGTACGGTTTTTCTTTGGATCGCCCTCAAAGCTTGCCTGATGTGTCAAAGCTTATGCCCTTGGTCAATAAGTGGTTACTGCAGAGAAGTGATGATAGGACGGGTTTTACAGTGCTCTAGAGGACCAGGTAGAACCTTTTCCAAAGAATCAATCAGCTCCCGCAGCGGCCGCCCCTTCCAAGGCCAAGAAGGCCACAGTGCAAGCCAAGCGAGTTTCAAATGCGTCCATAGCAGAGCAGCTCAGTGTCCTCTCCGCCCAGCTAGTTCTTTCTCAACTTCAGGACAGGTTGGAACAAGGAGGAAGTACCTCTGCCGAAGCTGTGCCCGAACGTTTTGTTGGGCCCACGCCAAAGCTGCCAGCAGTGTCCTCAGCTCTNGAGGAAGTACCTCTGCCGAAGCTGTGCCCGAACGTTTTGTTGGGCCCACGCCAAAGCTGCCAGCAGTGTCCTCAGCTCTGCCGAATCCCAGTGGTATTTCTCAGACTTTGGCAGCGAAAGCTGTAAGGCTAGTGGGACCTCCTCCAAAGACCAGGGTGCAAATTTTGCAGGAGCCTGCGAACGATGTGGGACCAGAGGAGCCGTACGATCCTTTACTTCCTGTTGGAGAAGATCAGCAGGGGATTGCAGCCGCTTTGGCTCAACAGTCTACGGCCATCACAGCACTTGTTGCGCACCTGGCTTGGGAGTGCAACAATCCAGTACTACCAAAGGTGTGCAAAGGCGAGAGAAAATGCAGAACGATCTCGCGGGGGGCTCCAGCATATATTTCATGCAACTGATGCAGCAGCTGCACAGGAGGCTTCACCCTTCGAAGCCCGTTCCTCATTCACCCTTCGAAGCCCGTTCCTCAGTCAGAGGAAGGCCTGCAAGGAATTTCGATGCTGACATACCTGGAGCGACAGGGAGGCTTCCGACAGAGCAGAGCTGGGATTGATTGCGTGGATTTTAAGTCATGTGGTCGATGCAGCCGCGGCAGGCGGCTTCCGGAAGACAAAGGAGCTCCTAGCGCTCATGGCAGTGAGTGTGGAACAAGCTGCGATAGACCGTGGCGATTGGAGCCTTGCTTACATGCTGACTCTACTGGAAGAATCACCTGTGCAAATGTTCCAGGAGCGAGCCCTCAACATGGTGCATCATTCGAAGCCTTTTGGTCCCCTGGTTCCTCCTCAATGGACTGCGGTTTGCTTAGGCTATCTGAAGGATCTAGAAGTTTTGTCAAACAAGAAAACAGAGACCTCCAAGAAAACGCCTGCAAAGGCTCCAGTAGCAGCAGACAGCAGTGCAGCCGAACCAGACCACGAGGCTTCCCCCAAAAGCAAGCCAAGATTTCCCAAAAAGCCGAAGGCGCCCGCTGCGCCCGAGGCTTAGCTCAGCAAAGCGACTTGCATGGAATTGAGGAGAGCGAAGTTTCTTCTTCTTTGCAGCATTTGCATGATGGCCGTGGAAACAGTGATGAAAAATCCTTTTTCGTTCCTAGTTTTNCCTTTCCTGGGGTATTCGCGAAGATGCCTCCGGGTTTTTCTGCTGCAAAAAGAAAGAGGTGTCATTTTCGCCGTGCAATGCATATTGTGGTGATGGCATTAAATTGCTGGTGGACAGGAAACTGTTTCATTGATTTGGGACTTCTGGAGAGGGCTCCATCGCTCAGCCAGAAACGTTTGCTGAAGCGAATTTTGAGCCTTGTGCTGGCTGACGGCCTTTTTGAGACTTTCGAGGTTCCCAAGAGCGGCCGACGTTTCCCCCAAGTTCTTGCTCGCCTTGCAGAACTTTCTGATGTTGTAACAAAGTTGGGAGCAGGGGCAGGACCCTATGAAGCAACATATCCGGGACATGATGTACCTTTGGACAACAGCAGATTTATTGAGCTGGAGCCATACAAGTCATTGAATGCAAAGCGGTTGAAGGTAGTTGGTATGGGCAATTTCGATGCTACTCAGTTTTTGAGTCCTGAACTTTGCATGGCTTATCGATTCCCTGACTCTTTGCTTTTTGATAAGGTTCCGGAGCTCTATGAATACCCACAGCGCTTGGCTGAGGTGCAAGAGGTGGTCTCTCTGGCTAAGGTGTGGGATGTCAATGGTCTGCTGTCCATTCATCACGTAGATATTCAGGCAGCTCGTAGACATGAACTTGTGAGAGTGTTTAACTGCTTGAGAAACTCTTCATGCGATAGACAGACTGGCGATAGGCGTGGTAGAAATGCAGTGGAGATGAGAGTGTGTGGTCCTTCATCTGAACTCCCCGCTGGCTTAGACCTCCTTGATATTTATGTGGATGCTTCTTGCGATACCCTATCAATATTCTGCACTGACCGAAGGGATTTCTATCATCAGTTCCAAACCTCTGAGAACAGGACTATGTCGAATACGGTAGGTCTGAGAATTCCTTTGTCTCTTCTTCGTGATACTCAGGCGTTCCAAACCTATGTGACGGCAAAGACAGTTCGTAAAGCTGGAACGCGGAGATCAACTAGGCTTTTCTTCTCGACAGAATTTTCCTAGGTGCCCAGATGGTTATTGCATGATTGGGTTTCAGGGTATCTTCCAAGGTGACCACGCTGGCGTGGAAATAGCAAGAAGTGCACATGAAGGACTTCTGAGATCAGCAGGTCTTTTGGATGGGCAAACCCGGCTTGTGTCTTCAAAGGCTTTTTCTGGTGACAAGCTATGCCAAGGGTTAGTGATTGACGACTACTTTGCAGTGGCTTGTGTCCCTAAGGGACTTCTGGTGGAGTGCCCAGCTGAGGCTTGCTTCAGGGCTGCGAAAAGTTTGTATAGCAGTTATGGCATTCTGGGGTTCGATGACAAAGACGTGAAAGGCGAGAGGAAGGCAAACCTGATAGGTGCTTCTGTCAATGCGTCAGCACAAAGCCAAGACAGAGGCCACGTTTTGGCAGTGAAGCGCTATGCTTTGTCCTGGGTGTGCCTACAGCTGTGCCAGTAATCACATACAACAGATGCTTTGCATTTCTGCATCGTTGGCGGATGGACATCTATGCTCATGTATCGCCGACCTTTCATGTCCATTTTGCAGAAGTCTTTTCATCTGGTGAATATGGAGATGTTTAATGCGGCCTGCCCAAAATTGGTCAAGCTCTCCAGGCAGGTAGCTACTGAGCTTACAATGCTGAGCGTTCTTGCACCACTTGTGCATTCAAATATCGCTGTTGGTTTTTCTTCAGAAGTCTTTGCTACAGATGCATCTTTGGAAAAAGGGGCAGTTGTTAGCTGTTCGGTTCCTGAAAAGCTGTCACGGTGCTTGTGGCGATGCTGTAGATCAAAGGGAGGCTATTCGAAGCTTTTGACCCCTACTCAGTCAATTTTAGCAAGATGCTTTGACTTTGAGGAGGAGGACTTTTGGAAGGATTGAAACAGTTAAACGCCCTTTGGCCTATCGTTTTGACTTTGTGGAGGTCTTCGCAGGTGCAGCAACTGCCACTGCTAAGGTTGCATCCCTAGGATATTCAGTCTGCTGTCCGATTGACTTGTCATTCAGAAGTGAGTTGGATATGCGAAAACTTTTTGTGATCGAGTGGTTGATGCACCTTGTGGCCAATAGGTATGTGAAAGCATTGATGCTTGAGCCGCCATGCACAACTTTCAGTGTGATGAGAAGGCCTGCTTTAAGGTCAAAGGATTTCCCTTTTGGGTTGGATGTGAAAGACCGCCAGACTGCAGTAGGAATTGAGTTAGCGCATCGAGCCTTACAGCTTCTTTACATGTGCAGTAGATCGGGAGCCACAGGAGTGCTTGAAAATTCTTGGTCTTCAAAAATCAAGTTTTTGCCTGCTTGGGCGATCCTGTCAAAGCAACCGCACTGCAAGTTAGTAAGGTGTGATTCATGCGCCTGTGGATCTCCGCTTTTGAGGAGTTTCTGTTTTCTTTGCGTTTGGGCCGACACACAGCCCATCTCCGGTAGATGCAATGGTCAGCATGAACATGTTCAGGTTCAAAAGCAAACAGTAGGTGTGCTCCATAACCCGTTGGTTAGGGGGCNGCCCATCTCCGGTAGATGCAATGGTCAGCATGAACATGTTCAGGTTCAAAAGCAAACAGTAGGTGTGCTCCATAACCCGTTGGTTAGGGGGCCAGGCTTAGGTGTGCTCCATGCATAACCCGTTGGTTAGGGGGCCAGGTTTGGGGTCCCTCACCAAGAAATCAATTGTGTACGTGGATAAACTGTCTTCCGCTCTTGCTCAGGTAATGGTGCGGGGCATCAAACGGTTAGCCATGTTTGAGTCTGAGCTCCATGTTGGAAAAGTTGAGGGTCTCGAAAGCCAACTCACTAATGAGGTTTGTTTGGCATGTCAGTGGACTTTGAAATCGGGCTAGGCTTACCGAGTGAAGGCTCATATAAACGTGTTGGAACTGGGAGCTGTGCTCAGGTTGGTTACAAAGCTAGTCCAAAAGGGTCAGGTAGGTCCTCGTCACGAGCCCTTACAAAAGCTTTGGTAAGATTAGGTGCCCTCTGTGTTGCAGGTGGTATCTATCTAGTTTTTGGGTTCATTCCTACGACGCTTAACCCTGCCGATGATCCAACTCGGAATGTGCCCTTGAGAGGTCCCACTCCGGGCTTGGACTTAGCCGCTTGGGGTTCCCTTCCTCTTGTCAAGCGGTGGACTTCAAACTGGGTGCGGCTTGTCTTGAGAATCTTGTGTCCTACCTGTCTGTCCTTTTCGGATCTTGCGTCTGTCCGTGCTCCCCTTTTGGACTTTCGGCTTTCAATTTTCCACCTGGGTTGGATTTTAGCCTTTTGGACTTTGACTCAACTCTGGGCTACCCAGGTGAAGGTCCCTGGCTCTTGTTGGCCTGATAGTATTAGTTAGGTTTGGTAGCAGCCGTGGCATCATCGTGCCGAGGAATACTGGCGATATCCAGAGGCAGACAGCGCGCAGTTCTCGGCCGCCTCTGCAGGAGGGAAGACCAGTTTTGGCAGCTACGAATCAACATCGGTCAGATTTTATCACACAGTTTGATGTCTGGCTCAATGGTTTAGGATACTCTGGAGTTCTTGTTGGAAAATCATTTCAACACCATCGATGAGCTGAACAAGTTGCTGGTGAAGTATGGCCGCTGTCTTTATGCTGCAGGTAGGCCATACAATCAATAGGCTGAGACTATCAATGCTGTATCACCACGGAAGCCTGTGATTCGTCGTCAACTTCAAGAAGCATGGAACTTGGCATTTGCGTGGGTACGAGATGAACCCTCTGTCTTGCAATGCCTTGGCAGATTTTGCTTGCAGCGATATCTGTTTGTTTTACTTGGGGCTGGCTTGATATGGCAGGACTGCTGGCGTTGACGTGGGGTGCATTGCTTCGTGTTGGTGAAGTGGTTCAAGCTACCAGAAAAGAGTTGCTTCTTCCTTGTGACACCAACTACACCAACCGATTTGCACTGCTCTCCTTACGGGAGCCAAAGACCCGTTTTACTGCAGCAAGGCACCAAAGTGCGAAGCTCGACATACCAGATTTATTGCAAGTTGCCTATATTTCTTTTTCGAGACTTCTTCCCTGGCAGCGTCTGTGGCCCAGATCCGGGCAAACACTACGGCTGCGTTTTCGAAGACACGGTGAAGCTTAATGGGAAGAATCTGGATTTGGGGTCTCTCCGCCCTGGCGGGGCGACATGGCTTCTGCAAACAACTGAGGATGGAGAGCTGGTTNGTGAAGCTTAATGGGAAGAATCTGGATTTGGGGTCTCTCCGCCCTGGCGGGGCGACATGGCTTCTGCAAACAACTGAGGATGGAGAGCTGGTTCGACGACGCGGCAGATGGATTAACCAAAGAGTCATGGAAATTTATATCCAGGAAGTGACCGCTTTTCAATATTTGGCTATGATCCCTGATACTGCTCGTCAACGAATGTTCTGCCTTTGTGAGTTTTTCCCTGCTGCATTGAAGCAAGCCGAAACCTTTTGGAAGGCAACTATCCCTTGTTCTGTTTGGTATCTTCTCTGGCAAAAGCAAGTTACAGGAATCTATGGGAAGGATGGGTGTCACTTTCGACCTATCACTTGAAACAACTGATGGATGAAGGTGTGTGTATAGATAACTACGCAGAGCTACAGCAAGGAAAAGAAGGAGGAGCGTGAAACCTTGCTGAACAAGTTTGAATGTGACGTATCTGCAACTTGCCTCTCAAGTCTACCCGCCCACATTCTTGTGGTGCCCAGCCCATTTGAGCTTTGCCAGAGAAGGGTGTCACTTTCGACCCATTACTTGAAACAACTGATGGATGAAAGTGTGGGTATAGATAGCTACGCAGAGCAACAGCAGCGTGAAACCCTATATACATCTGCACATCTTAAATCTTCGCATCTCTCTCTCTCTCTCTATTCTCTCGCTTCTCTCTCCTTTTTCTCCCTCTTTCTTTCTCTTCTACACTAATTGTTCTTCTCTGTTGAGCCCAGAGATGGTGCTCACGGGGCACCACGAAACTCAATCATTTCGCGCGAAATGACCCTTGATCGGCAAAAACTAAGGAAAACTGCGATTTTGAGCTGCCGAGCGCAATCTTTTCGCACAAAATGAGCCTCGATCCTTAAAAACTGACAAACTTGTGATTTTAAAAAAAGAACACCTTGAGAAAAGCACGCGGAAGAGCCAAGGGAATCTGCATCTAAACAAATATGAACATAAATGAATAGATGATTTCAGGCACAGAAGAACCAATGAAACGCCGCTCAAGCTCTATGTCTCAAGGGTATACAGGTCTGCTGTTCACCATGGGCTCGCGTAAACGCTTTTGGGTGGGTCTTCGCGCAACAATCCCTAGCGCTCCGTTCCTTTTGTCTGTACAATCGCTTCGCAGCCTCTGGGGACAGCTTATTTGGCTTTGCAGATTCCACCTTTCGGAAAGCTGGCGCCCAGAACTTCGACGAATCCGAGTCTTGGTTTGTTGGCCCCAGTTGCCGAGGGCTCTTGGCTTTCGGTGGATGTTGTAAAGTCACAGAAGCCGGGCTCGCTACCCGATTGTCCCGGAACGAAGAGTCATTGTTGGCGCAAGCAGTCCGAAAGCAATCACGAGCCCTCACTTTGCAATTCAAATTGATGACGAAGCTCAGTGGCACCTCTTCCGGCGCTAGAGGAGCTGCAGGCCGAGACAAGCTCTTGTCAGAACTTGCGCAGCATCGAGGAACGTTTTTCACAGCAGTGCTGCAGCAAATGGCCCGACAGATGGCGCATACTGCATCCACCGAAGTAGCGCCTGCCACGATGATGGCCATAGGCCAGAGCCATCTCCGGGCTCAACAACGCTTGCAGGTGCTGACCGCCATCGATTTCCGGACGGAGGGCCAGCAGCGAAGGACACAGTATCTCTGCTAGCTGTATCCATTCTGCAGGCCTGCCTTGACAGTGGGACAGTGGACTTAGCAACCTTCCTTTGCTTGCAGGAGTCCGAGGTTGATGGCTATGAGAGTGTTGTGGTCAATGATGTGATTTGCTCCCGTCAGTTCTCTTGTAGCAAGGATTGGGGTTGGAGGGGGAAGAATCAATGTTTTGGAAGTTAGGACACCCATCAAGCCGTGAAGTCTGCAGCCGTCCATTTCGAGTCCCATCGGGTGAATGCTTTGTTGGATTCACAGGTGGCCAAGCACCCCCTTTCGAAAGGACCCAGCACGGCTTTAAACTCTTGGCTCAGGGTGTCTGCAAAGCTTCGGCCCTGTTGCAGGTTGCGGCTGTTTTTACATGGGATGGAACTTTGCGCCCGCTCGGCTCAACGTTGCAGACGGCCCCACGCGAAGCGTTGCCGTGAGGGCCCAACTGCCAGGAGCTTGTGCGGCTGCTTTTCTCTGGAGGAGGTGCAGCGTCTGTATTTCAGGAGCCTCCCGAAAGTCGGTGCCAATTGGGCTAGGCTGATGATCCTCCTGTTCGTGGCAAATGTTGAGGAAGGCACCGGCTCCACTTGCGGGGAAGGGCTGATCGAAGTTTTGTTTTTCCAGGGAAGTTTTTGGGAAGAAGGGTATAATGCTAAGCCTGATGCTTCGCCTGGGGTCAAAAACGGGCTTTGGATTTTTGACCTTCCATTTGCCCCCTGGATTTTTCCTTTCTAAGCTTCAGCCTTTGGATCTGTATTTCGATTTCCATCAGTGCCTGGATTTTGCTTATTCTCCGCCTACTCCGTTGGACACGCCTTGCTATTCTCACTGGGCTCACTTTTAGATTTTCTTTCTTTGCGAGTTTTCGCTGCATCTGGAGGCGGCGTGTCCCTGATCATTTTTGCTGCCTAGGGATGGATTTGGGCCGGGCCGCGCAGAGCCTTAGCCATGCAAGTAATCCTGACCAGCTGGGAGAGAATCTGCGTTGGTTGTGCCAGAAAAGGTTTTGGTGGAGTTTGGAGCGTGGCTGTTTCAAATGGAAAGAGGCCACTTCTCACTGCAAAGCCCCTTCGCTCTGAAGAGAATTTGCCGGTCGTTGCTACAATATGGCCAGCAGGCCTTTTTAGCCCGAAGAGTTTATGGTCGATATGCAGAGACAATCAGCGCTGTTGCGACGGTGCGGCCTGCTGCGCGCGAACAAGTGTCCCCTGCATGGGAGCCCGCGTTTGCCTGCTTGGCTGGCTGAGAAGAATTTCATCACCATCCTGCTCTTCCGCTATCCATCATGCTGGCGATGGTAACCACCACATTTTTTTCCCCACAACTTTGTGTGGGGTTCTTGTTTTTTGCTTTGCACCTCTCGCCTCCCGCCTCCTCCTCCTCCCGCGTCCTCCTCTCACACACACAACATTGTCACACACAACTCTCACACACACAACATTGTCACACACAACTCTCACACACACACACAACATTGTCACACACAACTCTCACACACACAACATTGTCACACACAACTCTCACACACACACACAACATTGTCACACACAACTCTCACACATACAACTTTCTCACATACAACTCTCACACATACAACATTCTCACATACAACTCTCACACATACAACATTGTCACACACAACTCTCACATTGTCACACACAACTCTCACACATACAACATTCTCACATACAACTCTCACACACACAACATTGTCACACACAACTCTCACACATACAACATTCTCACATACAACTCTCA
>BGPT01000411.1:232666-248314 GCA_003297045.1 Symbiodinium sp. clade C Y103
CTTTTGTGTGGCAGGCCCAGCACTTGGTGACATCTAAGCCTACGTCCCTGGATCTAGCTGTTTGTCAACCTGTTCGAGATCAACTCATTCATTCATTCAGTTGGTGACATCTGCCTTACTTTCGCTTGGCAGGCGTGGCACTTACGGCGCTGGGCTGGCAGTGGTTTCGCACACAGCACCCCCACATACAACTTACACANGACATCTGCCTTACTTTCGCTTGGCAGGCGTGGCACTTACGGCGCTGGGCTGGCAGTGGTTTCGCACACAGCACCCCCACATACAACTTACACACAACTCTCACACACACAACATTGTCACACACAACTCTCACACATACAACATTGTCACACACAACTCTTTCGCACACAACCTTGTCACACACAACTCTTTGACACATAACTTTGTCACACACACAACCCTTTCACACAGAACTCTTTGACAGATTGTCACACACAAGTCTTTCACACTCAGCACTTCCACATACAACTTCCACACAACTTTGTCACACACACACAGCACTTTCACACAACTCTTTCAAACCCAACCTCCTCACACACAACTCTTTCACACACAACTTTGTCACACACACCTCTTTCGCACAGAACTCTTTCACACACACACAACCTTGTCACACACAACTCTTTAACACACAACCTGGTCACACACAGCACTTTCACACAACTCCTTCACACAACCTTGTCACACAGAACTCTTTCACACACACAACATTGTTAGACGCAACTCTTTGACGCACAACCTGGTCACACACAGCACTTTCACACANCTTCACACAACCTTGTCACACAGAACTCTTTCACACACACAACATTGTTAGACGCAACTCTTTGACGCACAACCTGGTCACACACAGCACTTTCACACAAAACTCTTTCACATACAACCTTGTCACGCACAACTCTTAGACACGCAGCTTTGTCACACACAGCACTGTCACACACAAGTTCTTGAACACAATCTTTCTTCCACCATGTCCTCTCTCTTTCCTGCCTTTACCATCTCATTTTCACTTCTTGGAAGGAGTTGACTTGTGGGGTTATCCGATCCTTTAATTTTTGACTTGGCCAGGGATCTTGCCGAACGGTGGGACAATGATGGTGGCAAGGGCAGACTTAATCTCGCCCCGGGATTCAGCTCCTGGCACAGGATTTGCCTTTTACGGATCCGGCTATCAAAGACAAGAGGTCGAGCAGCGCGTCGCCAAGCAGCTCCCATGGATTTCCTTCAGGTCAACTTTTCACCAGAAAAGGTATTCAGCTGCGAGCAAAACTGATTCACGCCCCTGAAGGAATTGGGGTTTCCTTCGATTCCGGCCTTTCAACCTCGATTCCTCCCGAGCAGGGGAAGCTACCTTCATGCTCCTGTCCACGGACAACACGGACTTGGTGCGCAGGCGTGGGCGGCGGGTCGGCAACAAAGTTTGCGAGATATATTTTCAAGTGTTCTTGTACGTGACACGCTCTGAACCTGCCAGTCTGAGTCCGAGACGGAATTTTCAGTCCTGGCCGGAGCTTTTGCCAGGGTTCTGCAAGTGCAAGGGGAATGTTGTGTTGTATTCGGGAGCAACGGCCAAAAACATGGCTATGCTGCCTACGGAAACCAGATGAAGCAGTGAAAAGAAGCGCTTGACTTCAAGCACTGAATAGAAGAGTCAATCGTCTGTGCTTTGGGTGTTGGCCTCAGCAGCAACGGCCTGAAACATGGGTATGCTGCCGATTATGCTGCCGACGGGAACCAGATGAGGCAGTTAAAAGAAAACGCCGGATGCTCATAAACATAGATATTGCAAACACGAGCAACAGTAAAGGTTTAGCTCCAACATGTTGCGCAAACGACAGATTCAGGGCCTAAAATGCTTCAACCTCTTGTAAATGGTAGAATTGACTTTCAAAATGCTGCAGATACCGCCCGCTGTCTGTTGCAAACGGCAAGGAAACAACAGCCTTGGGCCGGAAAGCGCGTGCAAGACACAGACAACACAAAATATAGAGCAAAAGTCTGCGCGTTGTTTTCGTTCTGAGTCAACTTTCTAGAGATGGTGTCACTGTGACGGCATGTGGGAGCCGTAGGTTTTGGGTGCCAGGACAACGACGGCAACACCGCGCTGTTCTTCGCCGTGCAGCCTGATGTTCGCAACGGCAAGGACTTGCGCAAGGCCATGGCCACGGCCCAGACCCTGCTGAAGCGCGGTGCCCATGTCGATGCCAAGAACAAGTTTGGCAGTACGCCACTCATGGTCACGCTGGGGTTTTCAAGCCTCCGCAACCTCCTGATTAAGCACGGCGCGAATGACCAGATGATTTGGTGATAAATGCGATGCGATCGGGGAAAATTGTTGAACACTTTCCTGAAAAGATGAACCACGGTCGCGGGATGGTGTGGCAGTTTGCTGTAGTGCTTTACAGAGTTGAACAAACCGAAATACCTACAAATCTGCGAGAAAAAAATGCCCAGAAGGAACCTGGATAAATTAAACGCAAACGAACAAAACATAGTGCTGCGTGTTGCTATCATGCCGTTTGCATGTTCCTGTGAGCATTTCTGCGATGTTTCAGTTTTGTTCTTTGCAGCACACCTCGTTCTCCAGGACAGTAGTGGCAACACACCGCTGTTTATTGCGGTGCAAAACAGTGGCAAGGACCTCAGGTGGGGTTCTTCGGCAGCTCCAGGCATGGTGGGTTTTTTATGCATTTTACTGAAAGCGCCTGCGCACCAGTGACTGTTTGAGAAACAGAGCTGCACTATGTTTTGGCATGTTTGTGCAACTTATTTACAAGATGAAGGTTGGAGAGAAACATCGAACATCTTACTTTCAAAGAGGGCATGAACAGCATGCATTCCCTCCAAATTCGTTGATTTTCTTATTTCCATTTTTTTCTTCCGGTTTCGATTCCAAAATGTAGAGGTTTGGCTGCTGAAGACCGTAGTACGCGCAGTTGTGGGTCACAGCCAAGGTACCCAAAGTTGGCGTCCAGGAGTATTCCCTTTGGGAAGATATAATCAACAAGTCCAGGCATTTTCTAGGGCGATGAGATAGTCGATGTGACAAATGCACATGAACGTCAAATTCCCACACCTTGGCACTTAATCCGATGCCAAAAGAAAAACCTCACCTCTTTGCTTTGTCCAGGCGTCCTTTGCTCGATGCCGGGACGGTCTGGGACCTGAGTGAAAGATCATGAAAGACTCTAAAGGCTCATGTCTTGGATCAATCTTGAAGACGTTTGAAGACGTGACCAGGGGACCCGCATTTTTTTTGCATCCTTTGCAGCTGGAAACTTTGTGTCGACAGTTGGGCGAGTTGGTTCTTGTGGGCAGATCTTGCTGACAAGGCCCAATGTTTGGTAGTTGCCACCAAAAAAGGCCTGTTGCGGGGTGTGGTCGAGTTCTGAAATCCGAACAAATTCATCACACAAACAGATATGTGCGACTATACTCGGTATTGAGGATTTCGCGCATCATCGACTGGTTCCTGACTAAGTTCGTGACCGAACTCTTTCCGCATTTTGCTCAAACCACACAGTTTTACAAAATGATGTGTAGTGACAGTGCAGTGATGAAGTTTAGTGAGTCTAGTGAGTCTAGTGGATGTGC
The DNA here is from genome assembly GCA_003297045.1 of Symbiodinium sp. clade C Y103. Lineage (NCBI taxonomy): Eukaryota > Dinophyceae > Suessiales > Symbiodiniaceae > Cladocopium > Cladocopium sp. clade C. Next base: position 236,282 of record BGPT01000411.1, read on the forward strand.
AGCTCCAGTCTTTGCGAGGCGAAGATGGTGAAGGCCTGAGGACTTGCAGTACCGAGGCACAGTGGACAGTTTTCAGGACCAAACGTGGTAGAACGAATCGAGATCGTGGAATCGGGATGTGCTTACGGATGTTTTAAAGCTTGTAATGCTCAGGCTAGTTCTTGGACGAGGTTGTTCCCAATGAAATTGTTCCGATGTCCTTCAACTTGTACTACAGAGGTAGCCGGTATGCAACTTTCTTTTCAAAATCAAACCTTTGATGCGTATTTGTCAGACAAGTGTGTGTTCATATGTTAATGGAAAGTCTGGCTGCGACAAACCCATACAAACACATACCTCGGTGAATATGGACAGCTCTTGGCCTCTTTGGCGAGCACTGTAATTCTTTCAACGAGGATCGGCTGTGGATTTGTAATGCTAGTTCATGCGTTGCCGTGACGATGTCCTGAGAGCATGCTTCAGGCAAGACAGGACAGCAGGATGCAAGTCAGTTTGCAAGATAGGAACAATGATTTTTAGGAGGTATTTCAGCAGAAATTGAACATACAATTCAAATCTACTTTTTTCCGAAAGGATAACCAAAGCTATCTGAGTTCTGTGTCCCACTAGCTCTTCACTTAGGGGCCCACTTGCTTACCATATCTTCTTTTCTCTGTCAGAAAGGTGCTTACTTGCAATTGGTTTTAGTTGACAAAATTAAAGTCGCCACCTCCCCACACTTCTGTCAACTTTTCTCTCCGATCACTTTAGATACACTGCTCCCAGCTGTGTTATTCCAGCGCTCCTCCCCATCTTTCCCCGTATTCCTTTACTTGACACCACTTCCTTCACAACTTTTTTGGAATTCTTCAAACTAGTTACTTTGGCTTTGGAAATCCTTTTCAACATCTTTCTTTTTGATCCCACTTCTCTCAAGATGTTTTTGAGACTTGTTTCAACATTTTTCTCCCAACTATCTTTTGGGCCCGTTTTTCCACTACCTCTATCATGGCGTTTTTTGCTGCATGGCTTGAATCATGTTGGAAGAGATGATTCAATGCAACGCACTCTCTGGAAACACTTCTTTCTACGGTATTCTTTCAACGGTTCCGCAATTTATTCATCCAAACATTGGTTGCATTGTTGTAGAGTTCACTTGTACTGTATAATTTTTTGGATAGGCTTTTCTGTAATTTCTTAAAGAGAGCAACCCATGGCAATGGACACAGCTTTGGCTTTGCACAGCACGGGTAGGATTCCACATTACATAAAAGTACACGTAAATTCTGGCATGGTTTTGGTACATTCTGCCCAGTACACTCATTTGTTCGCACAACTCTCATCATCTTGTAAGTCTCGTAAGTAAATGAAGTTGAAATCACCTGTTTCCACGACAGCCCTACCAACCATATCTGTGGCCCGCTCCATTCGAGCCATTACGAATGCTCTGGTTGATATAAGTAGGTTTAGGAAACTATATGAAACTATACTACCTGGCTTACGAAGCTGATGAAGTGACATTGAGTGTCATGAATAATCTTCGGTGCCCGCAGGCGCCTTGAGTTGTGGCTCAGGAGAAAAGCAGAGCTTTAGCGCTCTTGGTTTGGCCCACTTGTTTAATGGTAGCGGAGCCCGGCTGAGACCGAGCAGTTTCCTTCGCTGTGATGGCGAATGAGAACCATGGAGGACATCATCGACGATCCCGACGGCGGCGAAATGGAGCAGCTGCTGATGATGTGGGAGGCGCAGAACGACCGCAGGTGGGAGTTGCAGAACCTGTACACCAACCTGTGGCTGGCGTCTATGCAGCGACATCTGGCAACACCCAGGGTGATCAAGCTAGAGCTGCTGGGGCCGGATCGTTCGATCCTTCTATGTCGTCGACATCGATGCCGAGCTCCATGGGAAACACAATGAGCCCAATGACCAACGTTCCTTTGGGATACTCCATACCGACCAAAAGGTATGGGATGGCTGGTGATGGGATGAACTATAGGATGGGCGGCTTGTCCTACAACCCAATGGGCCTTGGACCTCAAGCCTATGGGTACCACCTTGGTCTGGAGCACCTTCTGGTTTGAGAAGCTGGTTGAAACAGCTTGGCATGTGGGAGCCGGAGACGACCACACCGAAATCTCGATGGGGCATCAAGCTATACTAAGCTTTGGGAGAAAGTTAAAGGGCACGGCGCATTGCCGATGTGGTTCCTTTGACTACGGAAGCTGGGTATGCGGCCATTCTCACTACTTTGATGGCCCGCTACGCTACAAGCCCTACCTGGAAGCCACTGGACTTCAGTCGGTGGACAACTTCATCTACACTGGCGACAGGGTTCGTGGTGAGACCTTTGCAGCCTTCTTGTCACGGAAGGAGGTTAAGAAGCAGGAGCTCGAGAGCCAGCTTGGTGGAGAAGTTCTCAATCCTGTAGTGGCTGGATGCATTCTTCTTCGACAAGCTGGAGTTTCTGAACGATGATTGCGTTGAAGACGCATGTGCTCCTTGCCTATGATGAGGTGGTCAATGCACTTCGGCCTCTGGACCGTCTGGAGACCTTGTCCAAGGCAGCAGCTTTGCCTGGTGGTGCCGTGCCTGTGCAACGCACCTATCTTCAAGCTGGAGAAGATGCAGATGACGCCGAAGATGAAGAGGAGCCAGAGGAAGAAGATGAGGAGTACTCTGACTCCGAGCTTGCAGACGATATGCTTCGTTTTGAAGATCGAGAGTTCGACGAGACCGAGGCGATCCATGTGCAGGCCTACAACGATGTGAGGAAAGATCTTCGGACCAGAAAGCGAGAAAGAGGCTTTGTCCGTCACCGTGGAGCTGGAGGTGGACGCAAAAGCCAGACCAACAAGAAGCCAAAGGCAAAGGAAAAGGACGGAATGGCCATGGGAAAAAGGATGACTCAACCATCAAAGGTACTGAGGCAGAGTTGATGGCAAGGACAAGATGTTTTTCTTGCCAGGAGTCGGGCCACATCAGTCAGAACTGCCCACACCGAGGAAGTTCCAAAGGTCCACAAAAGAAGCAGTTTGTGACGGTTGGTGGAACAGGGTGTTCTACTAGTACCTACATGTTCCAGCAGATGCAGCCGATGCCATTTCCACCGCCCCCAACAACTTTGATGCGAGCTGTCTATGCTGGAGTTCGTGTCCGAGCCTTTGAAGGTGTGGTGGACACTGCAGCTGAGGAGGCCGTGGTTGGAAGCCAGAGCTTCAATGGCATGCGAGAAGAGCTGAGGTCTGCTGGCCTTCGACCTGTTCCAGTTCGCCTGACTTTGTGGAGCTTTTGATGTGCCGACGTCGATTGCCGGGGTGTTGGGCATTTTGAGATTCACTCTGATTGAAGATGGTGCTGGACCAAATGGCTTTGTCACACCTCCCCTCATTCCCATTTCCTACTTGGAGACGGTGGGTGCCAGCCTCGACCTCCAGTACGACACCTATGTGACTGCTGATGGCCATACGACCCAAACGCGTCGTCTTCCTTCGGGACACCGAGCCATCAACATGTTCGACTTCGACAGCACCCCATGGAAGCTGCCCCAAAACCGTCAATCGAATGGCCATGATCCTTTTCTTTTACAACCGCGTTCTTCACACTCATTTTTGGGAGGTGGTGATGCTGTTGGCGCTTTGGCTTCTGCGGCGATTTTGCCTTCGACCTCTTTGCCTTCATCCGGGACTTTGACATCGGGATTTCCTCCGACCATTTGTGTCGACTCAACTTCGGGGAAGCCAATGGATGATGTATTCTTCGAGACCTATGTGGAAGCCCATGTACTACCTGGAGAAGCTCCTGTGGAAGATGTGAGACCAAGATCGAGGTCAAGATCCAAAGCGATTCCTGTTTCAGAACGTGGTGGTTCCCTGGCGACGACAGTGCAGTACACTGATGGTACGGGCACAGCGCAAGATGTAGAATCTGGAGTTCATGATGTGGAATCGTCAGAAGTGGAACCACTGCAAGAACTACCTGAAGAAGAAGCAGTACTTCATGAAGAGCCACAGCCTTCACGACCAGCCCAAGCTCAACAACCTGCTCAAGTTCAACAACCTGTTCAAGTTCAACAACAAGGTCAAGCAAGTCAGTCGGGTGGAGATCGTCGAATTCAAGCACTGCAATCGCTTCGATCAACGAGCACAAGGACTTCCACCACCACTACCTCCTGCCAACTACCTGTGAGATCTTCGAGCTCACCGTCGTCCGACAACATGTTTGAGGTGACCGACCGGGACCAGGTGGTGGAGCAGAGGATCCTTCGCTTTGACCAACGAGAAGTAGATCCACCAGTGGTGATGTACACCAATGAAGAGGGTGAGCGACTGCCGCTGGACCCTTTGCAGAGTGTGCTGTTCTACCTGGAGGACCAGAATGGCGACCGCGCCTTTTTGGAGCCACATGATGGATGGAAGAACAGACTTCCTACGCCCAACCATTTGAGGACGATTCCAGAGCACCATTGACGAGAAGACGATAGGTCTATGCCACCTTGGTGAACAATCGCATGGAGACCGTCAGTGATGACTGGGTGGCCAATCCACATGGGGTACTTGGTCAACGATGGTTTGGGACTGTGGTGTTCTTCCAAGGTCAAGGACGTCCTCAAGATCAAGGAGCTCCAAACGACGATGAAGATGGACCTGGGGACGACGGACCAGGAGATCAAGAAGATCGCTCTCCACGATCGGCTTCACGAGGAAGTGGACCAATGACACTGTCGAGACCTTTGGATCTACGGGGCCCTTCATCCTCAAGCAGGCCATCATCTTCGAGCCGTCCTGCAGCTACGAGCAGAACTATGACATCGAGCTTGAAGAGTTCTATGCAGCCGTCACCAGAACGGGACTTGCAGCTTTGTTTAAATGCCGAAAAAAAGGGGAGTGTGCGGATTTCCAACGTGGTGGAAACGGTCAACCGACCGATGGAGTTTAGTTTGGATGAAACTGATCATGATGGTAATTGGTGCCTGAGCCCAGAAACCAAGGATTCCTTCCAGAGCGCAACATCCAGGGTGGCGCCAAAATCACGCAGGTGCGTGGTGGGTTGGCGAGATCCCTACATCCATCAGATTGAGCGGACATCTCCTACTCCTCTTACATCATCGATTCATTTGGCGCTACAACTGGCATCGTCACGGCGGTGGAAAGCCAAATCCAAAGATGCCAAAACAGCCTTTTTGCAAAGCAGACCGACGACAAGGTCACAGAAGCTTGCCTACCGAATGCCAGCTGATGAGGCCTTCGAGGGATTCGATGCAGAGCAGTTGATTCTGCTTGTTACTGAAGTGTATGGTTTGGTCTCCGGGCCAGCATGGTGGCGACGTTCTTTGCTGGAGATTTTGGTCAAGGAGCTGCACTACAGGGGGGTGCAAGAGCCAGACCTCCACGTGGTGCACTCGGGCTGCATGGATTTTCAGCATGCTGCACGAACCTGGACAGGACTTCAAATTGAGAACTACCAGATTTGTTTGCGAGGTGGAGCCTCTGCCAGGAAAAAGAAGAACAAGAACAAGAAGATGAGAGCCATGCAAAAGATGCGTGAAAAAGAGGCTTCGAAAACCACTCCTTTGATTGAAGACGACCTCGCAATGATGCTTGAGCCAATTTGGGATGAGGATGCCGGGGATATTGCATCCACCACAATTAGCTTCTATGACCTTGTTTTTGAACCAGCATGGAAGCTCCAATGCATTGATTTCGACTCCTTCGTCTGTGGTGCCAACGAAGGTGAGGTCCATGATGTCTGGACCCCAGAGAAAACTGCCGTCAGTTTCATTTCGACTGATTGCAATGATGATCAGATGGCGTGTCCATCTGAACCTGATGAAAGCCAGAGTAGCCTGGGAAATCCCAGCGACCATGATGAGCGCAAAGGCTTGGAAGAGCTCTTGGCAGAAAATTTTGATGACTCTGATGGAGACGCCGCATCCTTCAGCGGCACCTCCGTGACGCTTGATTTGGAGATTGATGAGCAAGAAAACATCATTCAGACCTTTTTGACCACCAAGGCACCTTGCTTGCGAGGAGGTGCTGGAGGGAGTCACACAACTGACAACAAAAAAAAGAAAGACAAATTTGTGGCCTCATTGAGACCCTGACCGCTTGGGCGGACAACTATGGAGGCGACTTGCAGCCCAACGAGAAGGTGGCTGCTTCTTTGACCGAACTGAAGCAGCTGGCAGACAAGTGGCAGGAAAAGCCACCCTCAAAGACGGAAGTTGATGCGTCCATCCAGAACATTGTGACCAAGCTTTCGAGATCTATGAACACGTCGCAGCCTCAGCAACCGAAGAGAAACGTCCAAAGCTTTTACAATGAGTTTGGCAAAAAGTTTGAAGCAGCGTTCCAGCGTGATGCCAAAAGTCAATCGACTGGTGGCAGCAAAAAGGGCAACGGCAAAGGCAAAGGCAAAGATTCCCATCTCCCTCGTTTTGATGTTTGGCGAAGTTTTGCAGCTGCCAATGTGACCTCTTGGCAGAGCATTATTCATAGTTTGGAAAAGGGCGAGCAGCCCACTGGGTTAGCAGCAATTTGCAAAGACGGCACGCAGATTCTTCAAATTCAACAGATGGCCAGGGCGAATGACCTGGACAAAAAGCCATTGACTTTGATCACCAAGAACTCCTCTGACACTCCGGAGATCCCTGGTTCCAAAGATGTCATGCTGCCCTACTTGGGCAACCTAGCCCTGGTTGAAGCTCGAGTGGCTTGCATCACCAGAAATGCTCCAGCACTCACCGGTCAAGAAGTTGCGAAAACCGTCAAGTTTGAGCGCAAAGAAGCAGATGAGAAAACAACAGTTCGAATCCAAGCTGTCCTTGAGTTCCTCTCTTCGGAAGACCACCGACAATTGCTCCAATTCCCAGAGCAATCCTTGCGCATGCTAGGTGTTCGCCAAGCTGAGATTCGAACATCGAACTGGCAATCAACGCAAGAATGCATCACAGGCTATGCCAAGGTAAGCAAAAGTGAGGTTCAGTCCTTTTTAGACTGCTCTGGTACCAATGGAATTTTCGCCTCCATGCTCAGCCAAGATTTGGTGAAGAAACCCGAAGTGACCTGGGTTCCTCGAGCAGATCAAGAACAACCTGGTGAATATCTCAAAAGAGTCCAGCAGATGGCCAAAGAGAAGAAAGTTCCCCTGGCGTGGCGTCGTGGAGGAGATGCTTCTTTGGCTATCCAAGCTAGAGATTCCGAAGCAAAGGCCAGAAAGTTTGCCTTATGGGGGTTCCCGCACTGGTGGGGTCCTGAAAGTGCAGCTGCTTGGCTGGCAGATCAAGGTTGGGAATTGGCATACCGCCCGTCTCCCCCTCGCAGCAAAAACGGCCCATGGATGATCGTTGGAAAGCTCACTGAAACGCCAGATTTAGATGAAATCAACTACAAGCTTGAGGATGGAGACCTAGTTCGCCACATTGCCGTTGCGAAATGGAAAACTTGGAAGCCCACAGACAAAGCTGAGAAAGAACCTTTAGCAAAATCGCGCTGGTTTGATGCGAAAGCAGAGCCAAAGTTTGACTCCAAGCATGTTTCCCCTACTGTGCCCTTCTCCCCTGAGATCGCGGCCACGCTCCTTGATGGAAACACACCTCCCAAATCAGACGCTTCGACAACCGATGCCAAGCAAAAAGGAAGCCTGTCAAAAAGTCCTGAACCCAAGCGCAGGAAAACTGTTGAGTTCAAGCCGAACCTCAAGACTGGCTCGATAGGGCCAAGCGGCTATAGCCTAGCCGACCTGGGCGGCCAAGGAGATTGCGGATGGCGTGTCCTTGGATATCTCCTCGCCTGCACCAACGCCAAGTGGAAAGGAAACATTCAGGATCTCAAAAGCAAAGCAGAACAGCTTGGTCGAGCACTTCACGCTCAAACCACCAATTTCATGCTCCACAAAGACAGGTCTTGGCAAACGACATGGGCAATCGATGACAAATGGAACAATACCACCGAAGGTGGCAAACCTGCTGAGAGCCTTCAAGAGTTTCTCTCCGAGACCATCCATCGACCTCATCGATGGGTTTGTCACTGGAATCTCCAAGCGTGCGCTAGCTTGAAGAAGTGCAACATTGTCGTTTTTGAGCCTAGACCCCACGCTGAGTTTGAGGGCGTGATCAGCTGGCACAAGTTGGCTCTGCTCACTGGAGGCGCAAAGTTTGAGAAGATGCCTATTTTGCCTGTTGTTTTGCACAAGGGCCACTATTTTGCTGTGAACCGACTCAAGGATGAAAGTCCTTTTCCCGAAGAATGGTTGAAGACCAATGACCTTGTTTGGGTCACCCATGGCATGCAAGCTGAACTTATCACATCGGCTTCACAGAACCTAGACAACAACATTTTTCGAGGTGGAGGACCTGACCAGTTAGATCGAGACATTGAGATGTTGCTACGCACACCAGAAGCAAAATCTGATCTACGCAGCCTGATTGATGCGGACGAGCTTCGCACGTGCTCCTCTGTGAAGTCCAAGGCCAACCATGAAGCTTTGATTCGATCATGTTCGTCACTGCATTCCGAGTTGGCATGCAGAAAAGCAGCGGACAACAAATGGCAATGCCCAGTGTCAGCAAGAATTTGAAAGGACCGACAGGCACAAAACCTCAAGGCACCTTCACTCCAAGCACTTCACTGTCTTTGAGAAAGCCAAAGCGATCGAGAAAAGCAATGGAAGATCCGGCAAGCGCGCGTTTTTGGGCCCTTTTCAGACCTACAAGCCTGTTGCCTTTGCCAAGCTCAAACCAGACGAGACCAAGTTCACATGTCCATACTGCAAACTTGGGTTGCCGCTCGATGTCGCAGATGGTCCCATCACTCGAATCTCAAAGAGAGCGCATTTGACCTCAGGCTGCACCAAGAAGATCAAGAATCCCAAAGACATCAACCTCATCCGCTACAACCGAGACTGGGGCAGAAAACACAAAGCAGAACACGATCGGCGAGTGATCCAAAAGCGCAAAGAGCCTCGATTGGCAGAGGTCACAAAGAAGGCAAAGGAGCGTGGTCACACGCCTGTTTTTCTCAAGCTGCAGCACCGCAACCGCAAGTGCACCCAGAAGTATCTAATCATTTGCTCCACATGCCGTGCAGGTGTGCACGACAAGAAATGGAATCATGAATGCCCCAAGCGTCGCTATGTGTTCAGCCCTTCCCTGCGATGGTGGAGAAAGCATAGCAAAATCAATGGCCTTGACAACATTGCGAAGCAGTTGCAGGTTCCTGCGAATGAACTCACCAAGCTCCGAGACTCAATGGCAAACAAGAAGTGCAGTGACAACCTGTTGGGTTCCAGAATTTCCATGGATCAGGATTGACTCTCTGATCCACTACGTGGTGGGCAAGCTCCAGACCATCACGTGAATGCTTGGACTTTGAACACTGGAGGCTATGACGGTGTGTGGCGCTGCATCCAACTTTTGCAACAAACCAGACCCTCTGAGAGGCCAACTTTTCTTGGTCTTCAAGAAATTTCGGCGTCTCCGGACAATGTGAAAAGGGTTTCAAACGAAATGTGTTTGCTTGGCTACAGAACTTTCGCTACGAAAGGAACCACGTGCTGCCGAAAAGGCCAAACCGTACACAGAGCAGGAGTCCTTTTGTGCATTGCTGCGCAGTACCCAGTGAAATTTATCAAAGAAATTGTCAGCCCTGAAGGCCAACTACTGGCACTTTCGGTCAATGACTTGCTGGTTATTTCGGCCTATGCAAATCCGGTTGATCATGGTCCTATGTGGATCGCTGACTCTCTGCACACTCTTTTTCTTCAACTGCAGTGGAAAGGTAGATGGCTGGCTATGGGAGATTTTAATGAAACACCAAAAGGATCGTGGTTTGCCACGACAGCGCAACTGATGGGCGGGGATGTCTTGCCCATGGATCACATTGATGGAACCAGATGGAGAAGTACCCGCAATATTGATTTGTTTGCCTCAAATTTCAACTGCGGCATCCCTTGGACGATGCCTGACAAGATCTCAGACCACAAGATTCTTTGCACCAGGTTTCTCTTTGGCTATGCTGCGGTGCAAGAGACTCGGGTCTCTAAAACAAAGTTTTTCACGGCTCCGCCTTGGCTCTCTGCAAAAAGATGGGCCGAGCTTATTGACATAGGCATGAACGATCTCCAAGATCATGACAAATGGTCTTTTCTGAAAATTGCTGAAAGCTCGGACGACTGGTCTCAACGCATGGCTAGCGACAGTGACCAAGCTTGGATAGACTTTCAATGGACCTATTTGAATTTGTGGTTGGTTCATGGCTTTCAACGAGCGTCCTTTTTGGCGCTCCTTGAAATTCCTGATGAATACACTGACTTTGGGAGCATCAAGCACTTTGAGACCAACTTGAAGATCAACACCAAAGGAACCACGCCCAAGTTCTTTGACAGAGCTTTGCCTAAGTTCGGCTTTGTTTCCAACATGGCTACCAACAAACTCAGAAAACGTCTTGGCAGACTCTTTGACCTCCAGAAATCATGGAACTCGTTGAATCCAAAGACACAACAACATGCTGCCAACCTGAGAGCGAAGCTATTTCCTGACACGGTCCCCAGTGAAATCGATGTCCAAAACGAGATCAACAACCTCGAAAGCCATCTTGACCAACATGAACAAGAGCGGAAGACACGCGCTTTGCGTACCTGGAAACAGAAGATGACATGCAGTTTGCCTGAGCGAGCCATGTGGCTCCACAACCGGTTTGACTCCAACCTGCCCATGGTGGGCTCACCTGATGACGCAGCTCACGACTACAATGCCCAATTTGATGCTGCGATGCCATGGACCTCAACAGAAAGAAATGAAAAAGCGGAACAGTTGGCCAATCACCTCAAGACCCTCGTTGGTTCTTTGCACTGTACCCGGCGACCTTCTCTTGCCAAGTTTAGGCACCAGTTATCCAAAGCCAAAGGATGCCCTGGCCTTGATGGTTGGACTCGTGAAGAAGCTAAGATGATCGCAGGTTCCAAAGCTGCTTCTAATGCGCTGTGGCAACATATGAAACTATGGGAAGACACTGGCTGTTCACCTTCTCAACTTCAACACACCAAGCTAGTCATGCTGCCCAAACCGCAGAAAATCAAGGACTTCACTTTGGCGCCCGAAGCTTGGCGCCCCATTTCCGTGCTCCCGGTTTTCTGGCGATGCTGGAGTGCGACGTGGCTCAGATCGGAAAACACGCTTGAATGGGCAAAGCAAATCATTGATCCAACTATTGCGGCTGGTATTCCTGGTGGANGCTCAGATCGGAAAACACGCTTGAATGGGCAAAGCAAATCATTGATCCAACTATTGCGGCTGGTATTCCTGGTGGACCAGGCCCTGAAGCTCTTGCTGCCATGATTGATGCCAAGCTTTCCGAAATGGGATAGGCTATTTCTTTGGACTACCACCATGCGTATGACAGCGTCGATATCGAGCTCCTCTACCTGACGGTCACTAAACTCCTTCCTCCCACTCATAGCAAATGGCTAGCTCTTTTGTTTTTTCACTGGCGAGCCCACTTCAAATGGATCAGTTTTGCAGGATGTTTTCATGTAGCTTCTCTCAACACCATGAGTGGTCTTCCTCAAGGTGATCCTGCGGCGCCTTTGATGTTAGCGCTGCTGCTTCGTTTTGGTCGAGATTTGGTGCGAACCACCTTGGGTTCAGACAATCTCTTTCAGGTGACCTACATAGATGATAGAACCGTTGTCACTAACTCCCTGGAGAGAGCGTTGGCTGCTAGAGATGTATGGCAATCTTTTTCCACAACATTCCACATGATTGAGTCTCCCCAGAAGATGCAGCTCGTGGATCTTCATGGATCCTCCAATACTGCTGAGGCCAAAACATGGTTCGAGGTGCTTGGAGCTTGTTTGGGCAAAGTTCCACCAGACGTTTGGAAGCAAATAGGAAGGGTCCAAAATCGAATTGCCAAGGTTCGTCACACCACCAAACGCATTGCTTTCTTACCAACAGGTCTCCTGCGCAGGCTCCGTGATGCACACATTTTTTGCAGGCCTGGCCTTGACTATGGATGGATCTCCGCCAACCCTCACCCCAACATTGCAGAGCAGTACAAT
>BGPT01000411.1:248372-280872 GCA_003297045.1 Symbiodinium sp. clade C Y103
AGATTTTTATTTCAGAAAGCTAGGTGTTTGCCATTTTCCCTGCGCACTAGATCATTTGGTTGCAGATGCTCTCACTGACTTGGGATGGTACTGCAACGATGGCCGTTGGCATCATGAACTTTTCAGCGAAGGTTTTCACGCGAGAGATCTGGTCAGCAATGAATGCTGGAATAGGGTAGCGCATTTTCTTCGTCTTTCATGGAGAGCGAGCAAATACCGAAAACTTCATGAAACCAAACGTCATGAATTCAAAGATGTGATCATTCCTGATTTCAACTCAGACCGTGTCGAACAAGTTCGCAGATGGGCGCTGAAAGTTTGAATGTCAAACAGAGAGCATTCTACAAGTACAAACCCAAAGACTATACATGTGCAAAATGTGGTGCAGTTGGTCCGTTTTGGGACCACACATGGACGTGTTTGTTGTCACAATCACCTCCCTCAGACGTTCTGTTCTGAAGGACTTCTTCTTTCGGAAGAATTCCTTCATCAACTTTCAAATCGAGTGTCACAATGAAGAGCTCTATGTTGCCCATTGCCTACGGGGATGGCCAGCCTCAAAGACTACACAGCTGCACTACAGGGTCAACGTCTATGATCGCTGTGTTTTGACCTTGGACCAGGACGAGGGCAAAGACTTCAAAGACCCCAACAATTTAGCCAGGGGAATCTTGGTCCTCGAAGTGGATGACATGCTCGAGGCCGGTGACGAAGTGCATCGACAGAAGATGGATCTTCTCGAGAAGAGGCTTGGTTTTGGAAAGGTGGTCGACCTGCAGAACACCGAGGGTGGCGGAAGCGGCTATGCTGGACGTCGTCTTCGACAACTTCCAGACTTCAGCTTCGAGTATAGCATGGACAACTACGTCAAGAACAGGCTCCAGAAGGTCAACATCACCCACAAGTTCCTGAAGAAAGACGCTGCGAAAATCAACTTGAATGAGGACGAAGAGACCCAACTACGTGGGACCATTGCAGCCATCAACTGGTCAGCTCGAGAAGGACGTCCTGATGGTTCGGCGTCAGCCTCAATACTGTCGGGATGCTTTCCAAACCCGACCATGCAGGATGTGATTGACTGCAATGCCACTGTCGAGATGCTTAATAAGGAGCATCACCATCAAGATCCACGCGATTCCTGAAGCTGATCTTCGACATCTACTGGTGGCGGATTCTTCGTCCGATCCTACCGGGAAGACCAAGCCTCAACATGGGTGGCTGCAAGGGATGACCACACCAGCTTTGAACCGTGGTCAGTTTGCCCCTGTGAGCTTGTTTTCCTGGAGGAGTAAGAAGTTGAGAAGGAAGGCAGCAAGTACTACGCTGTGCGAAAGCATATCGCTATCAAGGGCCCTGGCAAGTCTGGAGAAACAAGCTGCAACTATGAGGAGTTTCAGGTTTTCTCGCTATGACCCCAGCCAGGTGGTGGAGGACATGGGCATCCTGATGGGTCTACGTGGTCCACCTGTTTGATATCTACGGAAGATCCTCGACATCGAGATCCTGCTGCCATTGCCATCATTGATGCGAAAAGCGTGTATGACAGCACGTCTTCTTCAGAAAGACAGTTTCAAGGTGATGACGACAGAGCGGCGCTTGAGGCAGCAATGATTCAAGAGTCATTGGCAAAGTTGAGGGCCAGACTGAGGTGGATGCCCCACAATTTGAATCCATCTGACTCCCTCACCAAATTGCGCAAGGCTGCTCACATGGCACCATTCTACACCTTGCTGGAGAAGAAAGGAATGGTGACCCAGGCTGAAGAGATTGAGTTCGCTTCAGGCCGCCAAGGAGACAAACGACAGAAGATCCACGGGCCAACAACGAAACCTTCGATGTTTGGTGGCGGATGTACAGCAGCAGCCAACCAATGAATGTCAATCAAAACGATTTAACACTCACAAAATTTTGGGAGGCTGATGAAGTGACATTGCGTGTCATGAATCATCTTCGGTGCCCGCAGGCACCTTGAGTTGTGGCTCAGAAGAAAAGCAGAGCTTTAGCGCTCTTGGTTTTGCCCACTTGTTTAAAACCATAGTAGGGACACCTATCAACCTGGTATAATGAGATGGGATCCAGGCCGTGTGCCAGGTCGTTGGAGCATCCGGCGGCTACCGTTTGAGGCCAGCTCTTCCATGCCTGAAATTGTCCTTGCGTGTGGAGAATCTTTCAGGAACATGTAATCACTATGGATGGTGACCGATGTTGTGGATGGCGTAGCCATTCGGCCCAATCAAGTCATAGTCATAGTCATAGTTGCCTTCCAAATTCGCATGGTTTTGTGCTTTCCATTGCTCTCCATCTATGCCAGTGTCGTGGTGAACGCTGTGCGAGTAGACGAGGAAATCGATGCATTGAACGGACATTTAGCGGATGTAGCAGACACTTCTGCGGATCAAACCGATGCCCTTGAGACAGATTTGGTGAGGCAATTGATTTCCAGAAACGCCTCCTTGGGTGAACAGCTTTCAGCAGAAGAGATGCAGCGTGGGCTGTTTGACTTTTTGAGCAATGCGACGTTCAAACCAGGAGGGTGGAAAGACATGTTCCCAGTTTTCAAGGCAGCCAACCAGAAGTACCGGAATGTTTTGGACAACGCCTGGAGGAGTCGGAAGAAGTCGCCATCCTGTCAGAAGCAGCTGGGTGGTTTGCTGGCAAATCTCACGCACGCGTGTCAATGGGCCATGAAGAAAAGGGATGAAATGATGAAAAAACGCATCCGTGTCAAAAAAGGTCACATTAAATTCAAAGAATTAGATGACCTGCCACAGAAGTCCTGTCCAGCGAGTGTGGAAGACATGTTCCTTCATGGAACAGATGTGGTTCAGGCGTTGGAAGTGGGCCATGATTTCGCAAAGAACGCACCACGGGTCACTAAACCTTTGCTGGACGCTGGATATTTCCTGAAAGAGTGGATCATCAGACTGGCTACTGCGAGGAAAGCTGCGATTCTTTGGGCTGGTTTTTGGACAAATGTCAACTTGATTTCACTTTGGCAAGGTTTTGATTCAAAATTTTTTTGGTCCTCTCGAGATCTTTTTCCACAAATTGCAGCATCCATAATATGGATGAATAGATTAACCACAAGATGCTCACAAGATGCTGCAGAGTGACATCCCGCAAAAAAAGGCACAATTTCTCAAAAATTGAGGCCTCAGATCCCGAGGGCAACCAAAGTCGCACTTCGAAAGAAAACCTTTTCCTCTTTGCTGACCGCATCGAGACGAATACTATGCACCCCTCTACAGCATTGGGGCGCATGGCTGAGGACAATGACAATTTAGAAAATTGCCAAGGTCCCACAGAGAACTACATGAAGCGTAATATGTGGAGTTTCTTCAGCTTCTCATTTGTTTACGGCATGAGGGAGAAGAATCAGGATCTAGTCATTGCTTTGGTTCACAAGGAAATGGATGGTGACCGACCCCTGGACCAGTCCATCCTATTCCAGCACGAGGTTCCAACAGTTGGCATTGCCTCGTGGGGATTAGGTTTTTGGTCCCCACATGTGGTGGTCATCGACCTCTTGGGAACCTGCAAGCGGACGAGCCCTGCGCTGCGGAAGCAGTTGTATTCGGGTCTGCGTAGGTATCGATCTTTTGCGAAGGGCTTTGAGCGCATAGAGGACTTTGTTTTGCGTTCGAGATTGTCTTGGACCTGCTTGGATTGCCCACATTCGCACTGTCAACTGGATGAGCACCTTGCGAAACAAGTCAAGGAGTTGCTGCAGGTCATTGTTCTTTGTGAAGCATGTTTTGTCATTTCTTTTGTCAAGATTTTAATCAGACGAGCACAAATTGAATCTTCTCTCAATTCTCTCTGATTTTGTTCCGCACCCTGTACGATTGAAGGCAAAGCGCCAGCAAGATCGGAAAGGAATTGCATTGATCAAAGCCGCCGAAGCCGGCCAAGTCTCGACGGTGAAAAAACTACTGAGTGATGGAGCAGATGTGAACTTCCAGGACTCCCAGCTTTTGCTGGGTGTGTGTGTGTGTGCCAGTATGTGCCCTTTCCATCCCTTCCCATTTTTCATTTTTGAGCTTTCTAGAGATTCTAGAGACGAGAAATGGTGGTACACCTGCGTCACTGTGATGCTAGTGTCATGTTATGTTGCGAGTCATGTTGCCAACTTTGGCACTGCCAGGACCAGGATGGAAACACCGCGCTGTTCTTCGCCGTGCAGCCTGGTTTCCGCATGGCCTCCTACAACGGAGAGGACCCCTGCAAGGCCACAGCCCAGGCCCTGCTGAAGTTCGGTGCGCATGCCGATGCCAGGAACAAGTTGGGAGATACGCCGCTCACGGCCACCGGGGGGAATCTACACCTCCGCAGTCTCCTGGTGAAGTACGGCGCGGATGAAAATGCTGGCAGTAAAATGAGACACAAAATATAAATATGAGGAGATCGGCGATGAAGTGTTGAACTCGTTGCTGAAAAGATATGAGCCATGCTGAAGGGGTGGTGTGGCGACACTATGCTGCTTGTTGATACATAGTCGAACAACCCAAAATAGCCCACAAATCAATCTGAATCTAAGGGATCAACTTGCTTGAACGGAACCTGGACACCGTAAGCGAAAGCAAGCAAAACAGAGAACATCTGAGCATATCACAGCATATGCATGCATATCTGAGAAAATGAAAATAGAATCTGAGATGATCTGAAGCATTCTGAACCATTCTAAAGTGTTCGATCTCAGTGTTGTGGTATGGTGAAGTGAGTGAAGTCTTTTTTGCAGGTGCTGAGCAGCTCTGAGCACTGAGCGATTCTGGGTTGGATAGGGATCTCCTCAGGACGAGCATCGCAGCGTGCGCCCAGTCGTCTCACGGTTGTCTCACGTGTGCCGTACCCATCAAAGAACAGAAGGACTCAGAGAGACTCAGACACTCAGTCAGACTGAGAGAGACTCAGTGAGAGACTGAGTGAGAGACTGAGTGTAAGCTCAAGGCTCCAGCTGCAGATATTTCCATGATTTCGCAGTGTCTGGCTCAACACTTGATTTCGCCGTTCTTTCATGAATCCTTTTTACCCGGCCCAGTGCATCCTGCAAATGGCAGGATGACACCGTTGACACTTTTCGTTTGGCTGTTCCTGGGGGTCTTTAGAATTCCGTGCTCAGCATATCGTGCGGAGGGTGGCCTTGAGCATGCATTGCAGGCCTGCAACTGCAAATCATTTCTGTGGGATTTATTGATTGGTTTTACAATGTTTGATATATCTTGATATGTTTTTCAAAAGGATGGCTTTCAAAACTTTTACGGCAACTCCCCGGCCCGACTCAGGCGGAAGCAGTTTCTGTGACTTGGCTGTGAACAGTGCCCAGGCTACTATGAAAGTTTTGTAGGCAGCAATTTGACATCACAGCAGTCCATGTCACTGGTTTGAAGGGTTTAGCCATCTCCGGCAGTGCTGCTTCTCTTACATCCATCCGCACGGCTTACCTGTTGTCCTTCGACTCAGATGCATCGGCATTCAAAAGGCTTAGACACTTCCATGTTTCCATGATGTGCTCATCGGGAGATATGATTTCAAAGACCCCCACTAGTTCTGCGGAAGTTCTGCTGCTAATGAAAAGACTTTTCTTAAGAGAGCTTTGTCATGCCCTTTTGCTCAAGACTAGATTGGTGGGATTGCGCTGAACAAATCGAACCAGACAGGGCACAGCATTTTCAAGCTCCCAGCCTCAGAGCTACCATGTATCATAAAGATCTCATAAAGCTTTGGACATCTCTGGACGAGACACGATAGCTCTGGGTCCTTTCTCAAGACTTTCACAGCGAGGATTGACTCAAGTGGCTTCTGAGGCGATTCAGGATGCTCCTGAGAAGGAGTGAAAGCGCAGGGGGGCAGAGCGTGGGTGGGCGGAACGATGAAAAGTCATGAAAACCGCTTGAAACCGCTTGTCCAAAAGTCCAAAAAAACACATCGACACGAGAAGCACATAGACGGGTAGAGTCAGTACAGGTATGATTGAACGCGTGGATTTTCCTGAAAGTTTTCTCGTTTCTGAAGGATGCTGTTGCGCGGTCCAACGATGCCTCTGGGCAGTGTGCAAGCAGTGAGGAGCAGGCTGATGTGACCGGCCCTTTTTTTGCTGCTGATCCAGTTTCCAAAATGCTGCGCAAAGCTTTGGGGACATTGTATCAAACACATTTGTTTCCCCTGTGTGTCCGATGTGTCCTGTGTCCTTCATTCGAGACAGCTTGTTGGGTCTGCCAGGCCATCGAACGTCTCGCAGAGTTGTGGGGGTACACAGACCTCAGTATTATCAGCAAAATCACGAAATGCAAAAAGGAGAAAGTGAACCAAATCGTAAAGCTTGGAACAGGCTTCGATGTGACGTGCCACAATGGATCAATTAAGACCTTAGGAATCAAGAAGAAATCCAACGCAACAATTTTAGACCTCAGTACCGCCATTTGCGGCCTTCCAAACCTAACGGATGTGGTTTTGGATAGATCCAATGTCAGTGGGCGCTTGGAAGACTTGAAGGATTGGAAGGCAGATGGACTGGAGCGTCTCCACATGCGAGGTTGCCGCGTTGAAGGAGAGCTGAGGGACCTTCAAATCTTCACCAAGTTGAAAGCTTTGAAATTGTCTGGTCCCAGCATCCGTGGCTGGTTACAAGATCTCGGCCCATCCATCTGGAATCAGATCGTGTTCTTAGACCTGGGGAACACTTCCGTGACGGGAGATGTCTCTGGAGGAAAGTCCTTGAGAGGTTTGTGGCTTCAATACACGGACGTCACTGGTGACATCATGAGGACTCTGGAGGGCAGTCCAAAGTTGGAGTACCTGCATTTGCCAGGGACCAAGGTTGGTGGACCTCTTCGTGATCCCGGAGACGATAGAGGGCAGAAACTCAAGGAGTTGGTTCTTTACAACTCTTCAGTGACGTTCAAGATTAAAGCCCAAGGTCAAGCTCCATTCCCCAAGCTATTCCCCGAGCTCACCAAGTTGGATGTCACGGGCTGCCCTTTGTCAATGGATGTCTGGGAATTCCTGAAACCCCTTGCGAGATCCAGCTATCACTTGGCAGAGTTGAAAGCAGCAAATTGCCACCTTCGTGGTGAAGTGAAAGGAATTCATGCAGCCGAAAACTGGCCCATGAAGTGGCAAATCAATGTCTTGGACCTTTCCTACAACAACATCACCAGCCTCTCCGGCACATCGCGTGCTTGTTGGCTGGATGTCAGTCACAATCACAACCTCACGAAGATTGATCACACATACTTTGAGAAAACGACGCTTCTGGACCTTCGAGATACGGCCTACGATGCCAGCGATAAGGAGGCCAGGTCTTTGCTATGCACGCCATTTGATTCTAGAACTGTAGGAAAGAACATGCGCATGATCAGTTGACCGAATGATCTTGTCTTAGGAACTAGGAAGTGACGACATTTTGCATGCATGATTTGGCCTTGATCCTTGTGAGATGCGGTGTCCAAATTTTCACAGGCAGAGGCTTGGAAGTTCTTGGAGGAAGAGGACGATGTGAATGAAACCTGGAGGTGCAAAGGAGTAAGGCCCAAGAAGGCTCAGGAGAATGGCATTTCCAGAGGACGTGTGTTGGTGACACCAAGCAAATTTGCATCGGACAGGTTGTGCAGTTGCACCAAATCCGATTTGGTGCTCCTGAAGAACCAAAATTGCTGCGGATGTGGCGAGGGCCTTGCTCAAATGATGACTAACACTTCGGTCAATTTCACAGAGTGTCTAGCATGCTTTGGTCCAGGTTGTGCAAGTTTGGCTTGTTACAATGAAAGCAAACAGTGCTCTCACGGATATGAGGGACCGTTGTGCGCCGCTTGTGCGCAAGACTTCCGTTCCAATGGATTCGCTCGTTGTGAGAAGTGCACCGATGTCGAGAGGGAGTCCCGTGTTCCATTGATTTGCCTGGTGACAATTCTCTTTCTGCTGCTGTTGGCGTGTTCTTTGTGGTTCTGGGTTTGGCGCCCTCCAGATAAGAACACAGCAACAGAGCGTGGCCTACGTTTCCTGGAACTCTTGGAACAGATTCTGCTGATCGTGACCTACTCACAGCTTTTGATGGCAATCCTGTCTTTGCAACGACGTACATTGTCCAGCGATGTGGGGGAAGGATCGGTCCAGAAATTTATCAAGGACTTCATCATGGTTGATGTCACCTGGCTTCTGGATGCCATTTCTGTTCAATGTATGCTTGGGTATAAGTTTGGCCGGAACTTGGAAGTCTTCGTGTCAGCTCTCTTTTTGCCGATGCTTGTGATGGTAGCCTTAACTCTTGGCTTCTGCAGGTGGCACAGTCCATTCTACGGACTAAAATATGCCATCGTCACAACATCTGTTGCTTTTCAAGTGACAGTGACACAGACCTGGGGAAACCTCTTCTGGTGCGAAACGCTGAGTGCTCGTGGCTGGGCATTGGGAGACGCTTCCTTTCTGAGTCAAAGGCCTTTCATCACCTGTTCCGAGGCCATTCACGAAGACCCGTTGAGATATTGGCTGCTACTGGCTCTGGTCATCAATGGAGCAATAATCCCTGGAAGCCTCTGCCTTCTGGGGATGTACATTACTCGACGTATTCGAGGAGTCCAAGCCCTTTCCGCTTCCATCATCCCTGTGATCCAATGTGACTCGAATCAGGACTCTGTGACTTTGCATTTCGCCACAGTCCAAGTAGCAGTAGAGAAGATTTTAAGCAAGGAGAACCTGGGGATCCACGCAGATTTTCCAAGCCAAGTCATCTGGCTCTATGCTGCGGCATACGTGGCTTGCGTTGCAGAGTCCATGGGCAGCAAACAGCTGGAGGCGCCGAATTGTCAAGCTGCCAACCTGCGTCACAAAATCTCACTAGAAGCAGGACACAGGACACGTACCTCTGATTACCTCTGTGCGTACATGAGTACACAAGCCCGTATGCCTATACTATAGACATAAAATCGTTCTTTTCCAGATAAAAAGAGCATGACATCTTCCCTCAGCTTTCGGACAAATCAGGGGTAGATAGATCCAAAAGAATAGTTGCAAAGGAGCTCTGACACACATTGCGCATCCTGAGCAAGACACCTTCATCGTGAGTCAGATGCGACATCACTTTTAAGGTGAACGTTCAATTGCAGCACTCGAAAAAGCGCTCGACAGAGCCACCGGCTGCAACTTGGGCTCCACTCCAAGGCTTTTAAACGATGTACACGGCTCGGCATCTAGCTGCGCAATGAGTGTAGGGACTTGGATACATGTAATACATGCAGGTAGTCGGCTCGCATTGCAAAGTCTATTGTTGTACATAGGCCACAAATCGTATTGTTTATGCTTTGGAAGGGGCCTGCACTGTCAAACACAGTTCCAAGCACAACAAGCACTCTTGTCCAAGCCCAGAACCCAGCAGCACCTGTCAAACACTCCAGCAGTCACATAGCAGTTACTTTTTCTCACCTTGCTGATGCACTTGTCCACTAAGCAACTGAACAGCCCGCTTTACCAGGATGACAAGCAACATGATAGTTGCAGGGATAAAAGTTGGCTACAAATGATCTCCACCCAACTTTTGCATGATTTTGCAAATTATTTTGTAAACGTGCTGCCACCTTTGGCATTTGGGTGGCACACGGCATGGGATTTTTGGAAGCCACCAGTGCTGACGCCTGCGGAGGTGGTGGAAGCGCAGTTTAGCCCCAAGCCTGGCGGAAGGAAGTCTGTGGACGTCCTGAAAGTGAAATTGACGAAGGATGCCCAATTCAAGGCGTGCAAAGCTGCTGAAAAATCTGAAAACGGCGCCAGAAATTCAATACCCTGCATTTGCCATTTCTTGGGTCAGCCCTTCTTCTAAATTCTTGGGACAAACTTGCATGCTCTTACCGATATTTCTTCTGGTATTCATGATTTAGAGCCAGGGGTTTTTCCAAGTTCCCCACCTGCCAGGTGAGGGTTACTAGATTTTATCACAGCTGCGCGGGGCGTGCCGGGGGGGGTGGACAACCTCCCGCGGCCTCCCGCCTTCACCTCCCGCCTCCTCGTCGCAAGGTCCAGATCGCAGCAGGCACTGCCGGACCTCAACTGCGAGCTCCAGATTGCAGTGGGCACTGCCGGACTTCAATCGCGACTGCCAGATCCCAGTGGGCACTGCCGGACTTCAAGCGCGACTGCTGGATCCCAGTGGGCACTGCCGGACTTCATCCGCGAGCGCCAGATCCCAGTGGGCACTGCCGGACTTCATCCGCGAGCTCCAGATCCCAGTGGGCACTGCCGGGCTTCATCCGCCTTCAACCGCGAGCTCCAGATCCCAGTGGGCGCTGCCGGACTTCAACCGCGAGCTCCAGATCCCAGTGGGCACTGCCGGACTTCAACCGCGAGCTCCAGATCCCAGTGGGCACTGCCGGGCTTCAACCTGTATACATGCCAGATTGACTGCCAGAAAGAATGTCAGATAGAATGCCAGAAAGAATGCCAGATAGAATGCCAGAAAGACTGCCAGATAGAATAGCAGAGAGAATGCCAGATAGAATGCCAGAAAGAATGCCAGATAGAATGCCAAATAGAATGCCAGAAAGAATGCCAGAAAGAATGTCAGATAGAATGCCAGACTAGATGCCAGATAGAATGCCAGATAGAATGCCAGATAGAATGCCAGAAAGAATGCCAGATAGAATGCCAGAAAGAATGTCAGATAGAATGCCCGATAGTACGCCAGATAGAATGCCAGAAAGAATGCCAGATAGAATGCCAGAAAGAATGCCAGATAGAATGTCAGAACATGTGTCAGATAGAATGGCAGAGCATATGTCAGAGAAAATGTCAGATAGAATGCCAAGAGGAAGAGGAGGAGAGGACAACCCTGATGAAATCTAGAGACCGAAGGTCTCTAGATTTCATCAGGGTTGTCCTCTCCTCCTCTTCCCTGCCAGAAAGTTTTGCCAGAAAGAATGTCAAAATCTGTATCACATTCATGGTGGGGATCACTCAAAGAAAGTAATTTTTTTTCCTCCTGATACTTCCCACCATTCCACTCCGTTACATCGTAGTTTCTGTGTGTCCAGGAGCTGAGCAACAGGTCCCAAGACATCAGCTTGCGAGATGCTCAAACCGAAGCACAGAAACTCGGTCACTCGGCACAACGGAGGGAACGAAGGGAACGAAGGGAAGATGATGAGATTCTGATGAGATTCCGATTTGATTATTTTGGATTTTCTTAGACAAGAATAGACTATTCTTCGCAGTTTTTTGGTTTACAAAGACTCCGTTCCGTGGCACAAACTACTTTGCGGGGCTGTAAACATATCCGACATTGTATTGCTCCGTGGTGACTACAACATCACCGTTTTTTTGACGTGTTACGATAATTTTTGCTTGAGCCATGAACATCCTTCCAATATATATATATATATATAGAATCTCAAGATATTTGACCTGTGTGTTGCACCACTGCCGAGTTTTGACGCAAAACAACCTCATGGGAAATGTGGTTTGAGTCGATTCTTTGCTTTCTAGCAGGTTCGATACAATGTTTGATGGCTTAGATGTCCGAACTTTTTGTGTCTATTCCATCGTTTCCCAGCCAGTACGATCCTATTTAACCGCCTTCGGCGTGTTCCGCCGGCCACCATGGAAAGAGCATGAAAGAACTATTCTACAATCTGCAAACAGCACTTGCACAGGCCTAGCAAGAACATGGTTTTTGTGTAAAACGGCGTTTTGTGTAAACCATGGCTTTTACGCCGAACNTTCTACAATCTGCAAACAGCACTTGCACAGGCCTAGCAAGAACATGGTTTTTGTGTAAAACGGCGTTTTGTGTAAACCATGGCTTTTACGCCGAACATGCTTTTTGTGCAAACCATGGTTTGAACTTAAACCAAAGCATGGGTGTGTAAACCGGGGTTTTGGAAAAGGCAATGTAAAGGGAGGTGGGGCGTGTAAAAGGCGCTCTGCACAAGAGCCAGTGGATAGACAGGCCTCTTAGATCAAGTATTGGATGTAAGAAACAACGTAGCACACCGATGGCAAACAGAGGAAAAAAATGGAAAAACTATGGAAATAACAGAAAAATGCTCAAAGCCAAGCGCGTGTTGAGAGAGGCGTGGGCAGAGTTGAGCCCAGCGCATCGTGACAGAAGATGAAGACGAAAAGAATGAAGAGGACGGTGACGACGAAGACTTAAGAAGAGCTACGGCAATGGAGGGGGGGGGAGGGGGNGGGCGGGGGGGAGGGGGGGGGGGGGGTTCAAGTTAGACGAGGCAAAAATCCGCGCCAAGGGGAAAGTCTAGACAGAGACAAAGACAATATAAACAGTACAACTACGAACAAGCAAGATCCACAAGACACGCCGGCAGGCCGGCGGATTTCATTCCATCCTCTTGTGTCCTGTCTCCCTTTCCTTCTGTACACATACGTCTCCGGCTAGAAAATACATCATGTAATCATGTAATTATGTAATTCTTTAATTATGTAATTATATCAGATCATGCCTCTTCAAACGCATTTTTCCATCATCCTCAATGTTCCTCTCAGGTAAGCGACTTCTGTACCGAGCCATGGCGAAGCACATGACCCAAGGGTCGATGCGGCCGATTTGGATCGGCACTCGAAATTCCTTCGAACGATTCGCAGACAAGGAGCACCAAGAGGGTATGTGACTGAAGTGATTTTAGGATTGGATTTTTAGGGTGCCAAGTTGTACCAAGTCTGCAGTGTTGATGGAAGCTACTTCTCTCTGTCAAATTTTGTTACAGTCATGAGATGGGGCAATTTGAGGGGGTTCGGTTGGTGATTCAGTTTGACAGCCCTGACCGCTGGAGGATCCTCTCCTTTGCGAAGGTTTGTGGAAGTTCTTCTTGCTGAGTGTGACGAAGATGTGCCTTGGATCAGAGGGAGTCATCCAAATGACATGGGTGGCCACGGCTATGGCCGCATCGGCCTTCGGCATTCGCATTGCCAAGCCTTTTGGGAGTCAATCTCGCAACGATTTGGCCACGCTGTGCTTTGGCGCCTTATTCTTCACTTCCATCACTTCAGCGCTTCTTTGCCTTGACACTGGTGCAATCGGAGTCATCAACATCGCAGAGGATAAATTCAAAGTCTTCGTTAGGGGCTTGACACTTCTGCCGACCTTGGTGGTTTTCCTCTTCTTTCTCCATTTGCAACTGATGCCTGGTGACATCATGTTGCAGGCAAGTTGGCTTCAAACCACAATGAAAGAACGTCTTCGAGTGGATGAAGAAGGAAAGATGATTGAGAAGGGTGATCAGGATGACCAAGATGACCAGGACAAGAAAGAGATGAAGATGGGGGAATCCACCAGAGAGAAGACTTGTCCTTTTGTGGTGCCACTAGAAACTTCAGAATGGAACGTGGCTTGGTGTCCCAAGTGGTGTTCAACCATGGTAAACAGATACCGCGGCCTGGTAACGGCTACTTGGCACCGAAGGAGATCATCTGCTCTGTTCCATGACGAATGAGCGCACCGAGCAGAGGCTGGTAGTGCGACCGGTGATGTGAAAAGGATGGAATGCTTGGAATGTGTACACAGTGATGTGGCTGCTTCTGTTCATAGCTGGCATCTCATGAAGGTGAATTTTGCTCAGTGCATTTCACGGGAGTCTGAGAGCTTTCGGCTCAGATTCTTCAAAGTAGCTCAGTGAAAAGCACTTGGACACTAGATAGTGGTTGATCAAACCCAGTGCAGGACCAAGACACTGATTGGAATGTTGGGGAATCTTTGCTTTCGGATGTGTAATGTTTCCATACAAAATCTGGACAACTCCCTGCAAAAACAAGTCATAAACCGCCCCTATTGGATAAGGCCCACCGCAATGCGTCCACTGCTTCTATGAAGGGGCATTGCCAGGTACACAAGTGGGAAGGCTGGGAAGGATAGTGAACGGAAGTCGGAAAGTGTGTGTGGCTTGTATCACCCATTGAAACAAATTGGAAGCCCAAGAGGAGTTCATAAATTGTTCATGGTACAAATAGTCTACAGATGATGCAACTTGGTGCAAGCTGTTTTTCGGCCAAGAAGAGATTCATCATAACATGTCAAATCGCAGAGAAAGGATGCAGAGCAAAGGATGCATCGAAAGGGACTCAAGATGACTCAAGTCTACAGCAGATTTGACTCATCGAATTCAGACCTTTGAGCCTTTGCATTCAACGATTGACAGGCCATGACAGGCCATGACAGGCCACAGTTCCATAGTATAGCGCAACACCCCGCAATCCCAAAGAAGACAAACAGTGCCTTGGCCAAGCGGGCGATGAACCAGCTTGAATTCTGAGGAATGGGTAGAAATGGGCCATAGATGCCATGAAACGTGACAGGACCGGATGTGAAAACATGAAGCGCGTGCAGTGATGCAAGCCTCCAGGACTCGTTGTAGCTCGTTGCACCCAACGACCAAAGATGATCCGTGAGTTCAGAAAAATGGAATGGATGTCCACTGCAGCATGCCAGCAGTTGGGTGTTGGCGGATGGATTTTCTTCACTTCCAACCGTGGCTGACCAGCGCAACGGTGCTCCATTGAGATCCGCTGGATGAGTCCGTCGTTTGGTGCTTTTGGCTCAAGGCGCTGCCCCGCCGCAATGTTTGCAATGTCCTGAAGCACTGCAGGGCCGCTCCGTCGCTCCGTGCCGTCCTCAGCTACCGCGAACTGCGGCGGTTGCGGCAGTTGAAGTGGCAGCTGCAGTGGACCCACTTTGTTTAGCCACGGTTGGCTGAGCCACGGCTGAGGTTAGCGAACTCATCTTCTAAACTTCTACTTCTAGGCCGCTGCTGGAGAGATACCCAAATATGATCACGATGAGTTGAAGAATGGAGAACATACTGAACATACAGTCCTTCTTCTGTCGCATGTTTCCTATTCTTTTCTCAGTCCTTTTCTCAATCCTCTGTACCAATCTAGCGTTCCTATCGGGTGTCATGGTGCATGGCAGCTCTGGCCATTCAGTTCAGCCAGCAGCTTCGATTGTTTGGATCAGCCAACATTGATCTTTCTGTTTCGATGTTGCCTTCCCAGAGTGATTTTCGCATCTGCAGACAGACCTGAAACTATCTGAAACCGCAGGTCTTTCCGCCAGATGCGGATATGGGCGCTTGCGTTTCTTTCCCTCGCGTGTGCCATCAAACCAGCCAAGGCTGGTGGAAACGGAGCACAGGGGGCGCCGGAGTTCATTTAACATCTCGATGACTTCAAAAATCTCATCACTTTGTCGACTTGGCCAGGTTTCACTCGACAATACCCTGGACAGAGAGGAGACTGCATCTGCGGCAGCTGATTGTAGTTAAGCTGAGCAGAGGAATCATGTTTTTGTTATTTTTTGTTACAATTATGTTACATATACAGTGACTGCTGGCGCCTATGGTAGATTCTTTCGGCTTGATGCCGAGATGCACATGCAGGAGGGACAGTTTCTCAATCAACCTCCTGAGAATGAAAATTCCAAGGCATGCTTGGAACCAACCGCCGCCTTTGCTGTTTGAATTCCAGCAAGCCCGTTTCAGCGACGGTGCTCTGTTGGGCACTGGTTTTCTGGATGTTCAAGTCGGCAAACTGTCAAAGCAAACTGTTAAACCCTGGACAGGGCCCTCCACGGCCCTTTTGGGTCTTCGACACCGATGCTTTGATGAGCCAAGAGGTACGGAGCATCGCTTCCAAAGCTAGGAGTCTGTTGAAATGTAAACTTGAGGCCTGTCATTCCGTTCAAGCGGTGAGCTAGGGACCAGGGAAATGGTCGTATGCAGCCCAAGGTGTGCTAAAGCAATGTATCGATATTTCTTTCCAAAAAAAATGAAGAGTCAAGAAGAGTCAATTTATCTTGGCATTGCACCTTATGAACCGTGCAAGTCGTGCAGGCCTTGAACTGTTGCCTCGTTATGGCTGCAGCTGGTGTTCTGTGTGCAGCTGGTGGAATTGGAGGTGGAGGTCAGGCGGTCAGATTTGGAGTTGGAATTGTTTTCTCATCTTTCGGCTGAAAGAATGGACAGGCTTCGCAATTCTTCGAACTGAAATTCCAATGAAAAGTAACATAACTAGCATTTACTAGCAGACATAAGTTACATAAGGCAACATTGTTTCACTGTTGACATATAACATATAGATCATATAGATCTTGAAATCGCCGTCGATGTTTGAAGACCATCTCTGAGACCGCCAGGCATCTATGTGACTGTGCTCATGGTGGCTGGAGGTGCACCTGGTCGATTCACTTGCCATGTGGCCCTGCCATGCTGCCAGGTCTCAGAGTGCGGGATGCGGTGCCGCTCAGCAAATCCGTGGTCTTCATCGGATCCATCGCCTCGTTGATCCTGAACCTCAGGCCGCAGAGGGATAGGGCCGGGGGCTGCTGTACCGCTTAGGGTTGGTTTCTTATTGTAAACCACATTTCATTTGTAGGGTGTCATTACTAAGGCCTTGATTTAAGATGATTATAAAGTATATAGTCAATATAGTCTCTTAAATAGATCATGTTGGTCGATGGAGAGGCCCCAATTTCCAGAAACCATGCGCCCCTTGCTCCATTGGGCCCTGTGGATAGGAAGGCCACTGCGACCCGTGAATCCTTGATTGACTATCAAGTGTGTCGCGTAGTGCCTGGGCATGTTGGGTGGCAACATGACATACAGAACTCGGCAAGGGAACTTGGGGTTCAACGTGATCCGCTTGATTTATCAAAGGGAGCATTTTGCTATAGTGGTAGCTTGGGTGGTCCTTTGGAATGCTAGTTGCAAGAGTAGCAAATTCAATGTAGAACAGAAGGATGGAAGAACAGAATCATAAGATGTACTGCTACTTGGTATGTGTGATGAATCCAAAAAAGCATCGAGAGCGAATCGCAGTGGGCTTGTCCTGCACCAAGGTGGTTCCTGGAGCCTTGGTAGGGACCTATTTGGGCGTCATCCTGAATTCCATCGTGCCGGGCTGGGCTCATCCCTCAGCAACACCAGAAAAATGACAGAGAGAAGGTCATAAGGGCAGCAAATTCAGTAGATTATGATCTCATTTCACAGAAAAGAACGGGTCCGAAAAGGATAGTAGCCTCAACCGCAACCCATTTGTGACTGGAGAATCCAATGCAACCTACGAGATTGTGAAATCGTGTAGCCCAGGCCGTGCTGTTAGCTTTGGTTGGCATCCTCATTGCCATCTCCTACATGATTCTTCAAACCACCTGGCAACAGCCCAGCCCTCAAAATGGACCAAAATGGACCGTACCGTGTCTGCGTGGCTTTGAAGGTGTGACAAAACAATCCCAGTCAGTCCAAAGGATAAGTTTAACGAGGCCGTTATGATAAAGCACTGCCTTTACTTAAAGGCATCCATTAACTGATCTTATTATATACATATATTATCATATATATCATGAAATATATGAATCAGAATATGCTATCCATTGATGGGATAAATATGTAGTTGATACTGATATACCCCACCAGTCCCAAACATGATGGATATGTCAAGTGGCTGCTTAAAACTGCCACCTGCATGGGGTTCTTTTCTTCGAATCGCAGCTTGATCCGAGATGTCATGATGTTGGATGATGTCGGATGAACGAAAATTGTGAACGGGTTACGTTGTGGCCGGTGGCCAGGTATGCCGAGGAAGAGCACATCCGCAGATTGCCACAGCTGCCAAAGTCGAGCTGTTCCAACGCTTCGAAGGACGGGAGGAAACTGTACCATGTCAGGTTAGGCCGAGAGGCCGACAGCTCACTGAGATCTTTCTGAGATCTTGTGAACAAAAACCTGACTTTTTCAAAAAGACATACCAGGATAACCAAAATCAGTTGGTCATTCTCATTGATGTACCAAGCACCACTCATCGGAGGGTTGCAGCAGGACACTGTACCAGAAGTTTCCGCGCTTTGGAAGACACAGGAGGTTCTGAAATGGTTCAATTGCTTCAAAATTTGAGATCTGCACAGGTGCTGAAGTTTCCAAGACCCTCCAAGTGTCGGTTCTCATGCATTCACATAAGAACCATGTTTTTGGCTTGAGCTCTCTTGACCTTCAAGTTTATGTGTTTCTTTGTGGATCAACATGGATCAGTTCAACCACATCTGGAGGTGCAGCAATACACTGCCACAGATCTCCTGCTGTCTGCTGCTGGATCCTAAGAATCGGCACAGAAATCCCACGATGAATCGGCATCCCGGGTGTTGAGTGACCAAAGAAAAGCAGATGATCTGGATGAGATACCAAAAAACACATGAAATAGATTGAAATAGTAGTAGAAGAATTGATGATAGGTTTGATTCCCCAAATCTTTGGTTTTGTCCAGAATCAGGTTGGAAACTCCTTCCTTTTGGTTCGGCCCATCTTCCGATGCAGAGGTCATGCTGCTGGTGGTGGTGAGCGGCAGTGCCTTTCGTCATCACGCCATCAATTGCCAAAACGCTCCAGAACAAGATCGACTGAAGGTGTGAACCGCAATCTGAACAGCTGTGAACAGCTGCCAACAATTTGGTGATTTCTGATAGAAACTGACACCTGGGGTAGCTCCGCAACAGGCCTGTCATCATCCCAGCCTCTTCTGGTTGGATGCAAATACATTGATGACTTGGATGCAGACACCCAGCACTGCTGCTTTCATCAAGGCAGTTTGATGGGCACAGATCAATGGTACGAGGTTATTATGGTATAAAGAATGCATAGTGACTTGATGGTTGAGGAGGATTTACTTCCGATGCGTGGTGACTGTGAGTGGTTGGTCATGGTGAGCAGTGATGCTTGGAGTTTTCTTTCTTGTGGGCAAAGCAAATCGTCGGCCTTTGACATTCACACCCCAATGTTGCATCAGAAGAGCATTTTGTGTTCCGTACTCCTTGTCATTTCAGCATGTTTTGGTTGAAGATGTTGGAGGTCTTCTTTTTTGCTGGACCTTTGATCTTTTGCGTGACTGTCCTGGCGTGCGTGGTCCAGCCCTTAAATGTTTCCCAGACAGTTCGGCACCTTTCCAATGAGATGTCAAGTGTTCAGTTGGACAAAAGTTTCAGCACTGCAGCAACTCGGTGGCTGTATGCTGCCTACTGCTGGGTGTTGAGGTCACAAATCTGGTCAAAGCTGTTACCTCAGCTGTACCCACAGCAGTCACAGCAGTCATTTCCTGGTTGTCCTAGTTGTACCAGTTACCATGTGCCACATGTGCCACATGTGCAGTCTCTGTGTTGCATTTCTCATCCGCTAAGATTGGTTGGTCTCCGGCTTTGGCCCTGAAATTCAGCCTGATGAGCATGACCACTGGATGCTTAGCAGGTCCAGTTGCCACATGTTGCCACTGTTGTCACGGCTGTTGCTGTTCATCCGGCAGAGGGGAACCACTACCATCTGCTTCCAACCTGCACCAGGTTTCGTTGGTATCGGAGGAGGACATGCGACGGTCAGTCGGTATAGCGAATCGTTTTTGACCACCACTTCTGAAACACGTTCAACGGTTAAAACACAATTAGCTGCTACATGTTGCTACCATTGTTGATTTACATCTGGAAACCTCCAAGATCTCAAAGTACGGGAACTTTCAGGGCACTGTCGTTTTAAGACATTCTGAGAGTTCGATGCATTTCTTTTACACAAGTCGTGTGGCACAGGTGACTGTCGACTAATTACACATCAATCAAGTGACTAGGTAACCAAACCAGCTGTGTTTTGTTGTGTGTCTCCAGACCTCCAGTGATTTCCAGTGATTCCCAGTGGCTTCCAGTGGCTTCCAGGATTGATTTTCTCGCCCTACTTCCTGCTGATGGGCTTAGAACCTGCCACTGCTGTGGCGACATCTTCCACTTGTGTCATTTTCACATCTTCTTCGACGACCTTCCAGCGCCTCGACTCCCCTCGACTTTAGATAGTTTCCAGATGTTGAAACCGTTTTCAAACGATTTCCACGGACATCATTTGACATTCCAACATATTCCAACAGCAACATGCCACATCCGACAACGCCACCCCCAGTGCCAGGTATCTTTTGACGGCCGGGTCCTTATAGCGGTTTAGGGGACGGACCATCGATTCGCAGCATTCGCGCAGCCAAGGATCGCATCATCGTCTCGTTGATGCTTTTGTATGGACTGGTGAACTGGGTCTCTTCCTACGCAGGGACTTCCATGGTGCATTACCTGCAGGCAAGCTGAAGCTGGTGGGGTTTGGGAATGGTACAAGATCATCATGTACTGATTTGTAAGTTGAACACTTGTGAATTGCCATGGACCCATGGATGTTTCCCTAGAAACCCCGAAGAAAGTATTAAGTCTATTCCAAATTATTCCAACTTGCAGTTCATGGTATGTTACGACGATAACAAACCTGTACCATCCTGTACCACTTGAGATCCCACAGGACCAGTTGAGCACGAGACGGTCCTTCATCACTGGCATCGTGTCCTTAGGGGTTCTAATCAGCACGCTCTTGGCTTTGAGAGAACTGATCTACGAGGCTGCGAAAGTTGGATGACGCCAGTTGGGTAGGGGGGGATTTCTGGAGTACTCGACAGTTCGAGGTGGCTGGATGGAAAAACGGGTAACTATAGTACATTACTTGGGGAAGATTCACATGTGCAATGGTCAAAACATGGTTTATATTGACATAAAGGATATGCAGGTGGATGGTCATCAATCCATTATAAGGATTTCCAACATGGGATGGATGACCATCCTCCATAGACTGTGTGTTTGACCATGGTACACCTTTACCTTTCCATATCTGGCAGGGAATGATTCTGACACAGAAAATGTAAATCCTAAGCTCCATTTTGCACATCTTCACAGTGAATGAGCTGCAGGCGGATGCCAATCACACATTCCTTGAACTGCCTGGTGGCACAGCATCCCGACAAAAACAGAATGGTTAGGAGGATTGATATGGATTGACCGTGATTGACCCATGTGCCCATGTGGCAGGTGTTTTGAGACGCGGAAAGAATGAGATTCACCATGTGTCACCCGCCCTGGAAGAAGACATCATAGCTTTGGAGAAAATGTGTGCGACGATCCCTGAGACATTTCCTGTCTGAGGTGTAAACTGAGCCGTTTTCATGTTTTGATTTGGAATTATTGGAATCAAAGTTGTGACTTGGTCGCTGCCTCCAAACACCTTCTGCAGCCCTACCCTTCCACAAGTGGATTTGCTCAGACTTGGAGTGGATATTTTCCTCAGTACTACAAGCCTTGCACAAAGTCCCTCCCAGTACTACTTTGGACTACAAACCTTGCACAAAACATTTCCCAATATTACTTTGTACTACAAAGTCTGCGCAAAATATTCCCAGTCTGAAATGATTCTGAAATGACTTTGAAACGGATCTGAAACGAGTCTGAAACAGGCTTGGAAGCTACTTCGTACTACAAGCCTTGCGCAAAGTACTTCCCAGTACTACTTTGTACTACAAGCCTCGCACAAAGTCCCTCCAAATACTACTTCGTACTACAAGCCTTGCACAAAGTTCTTCCGGTATTACTTTGTACTACAAGCCTTGCACAAAGTCCCTCCAAGTACTACTCTGTACTACAAGCCTTGCACAAAGTCTGTCCCAGTACTCCTGTGTACTACAAGCCTTGCACAAAGTCCCTCCAAGTACTCCTTCGTACTACAAACTTTGCACAAGACACTTCCCAATACTACTTCGTACTACAAACCTTGTACTTCACACTCCAACTAAACACTTTCACTTCACATGTCACACTTCACATGTCACACTTCACATTCCCACTCCACATTTCACTCTTCAGACGTCACACTTCACACTCTGCACTCCACACTGCACACTCCAACTCCATACTTCACTCTTTCCACTTCACTCTTTCCACTTCACGCTCCAACTCCACACTTCACACTTCACATGTCACACTTCACACTCCCACTGCACGCTTCACACTCCACACTCAACCACTTCACACTCCACACTCGTCACACGCCAAACTTCACAGCTTCATACAGCTTCCATAACATCACGTTTTGCAGCAATTCCTATTGGCACAGCGACACACAACAATCACGCGACGAGTCGCAAACAGTCCACCACCCGCAGACCCCCTACCAAGAAAACAAGAACCCTTCGCTACGCATTCGGGAAAAATTCTAAGACTGTGAGTTTGTTTCTGACACATTGCTGGAATTGTTGCTCATCAAAGACCGGTCAATTTCAGCTTCATCCCTGGGACACTGTCCGCCAGAACAGCTTATGGCTTCATGGTTGGAAGATTTTCAACTGATTTTTTTCACTCAAACACACGTGAGACAGTTTTACAGCTTGAACTAGTTTAGATTGACAGACACATCTGCAGTTTGTGGGATTTCAATATTTTTGACTTTCCGTTTCTAGTTTCATCTTTGTTCAAAAGGCTCAGACATTTGAGTTAGAGCTAGAGGGGCAAGCTCCAGGCCTCCAGAGATCTCTAGAGAGTCTTTGTTGAAGGGGGAGAAATGTTTCTTTGAATTTGTTGGAAAATTCACCATATTTTCATAGTTGATTTTTTATGTGGTTTTGAGGTACCAAAGATCCAAAAGACGGAAAACAAGCAGCTTGAAACTGAGATGCTCTAGCCGTGATGCCATGACATGGCAATGGGTTGCCATTCTGCCCCTGTGTGGTGCTCTTGATGGTGGCAATCCAAGCTGCTGGTCAGGCAGGGCCAAGAGGGTCTGGGGCCTCTTCCATGGCTTGGATTCTCCAATTGTTCAGACTGGCACAATTTCGCATTGTTCCAATTGTTTATTTGATTTCATGACTTGAACTCCAGAGACTTTGGAATTGGACCCACCAGCCTTTGGATTTGCTCCGCAGGTGACTTCACTTTTGCGAACTGTTGTGGAGATCCTGCCACTGGTCGTCCCGCCGATTCATCCTGTTACGTGGTGATCCAGCCGGGGCCGCTTTGGGATACGACGGGACATGATGGGATCTGGTTGACTACGTACCATTTGCAGAAGCAGGTTTGCAGTACTAGGATCTCTTAGGGTATATCAGCTTGTTCAGTAGTATGTGCTTGTTCAGTAGTATGTACATCGTTTGCATCCAGATTTTGGCGATCCGAACATCTTCAAGGATTCTCCTTCCCAGAAATCTCAGGCTGGGATGGTTACTTTACTGAAGAATTGTGTTGCCACGGTTCAGCCGACCTCCACGGTTTGGGTTCCTCCAGCTGCTGGGAACTGATGGGTTTGGACGCTCGGAGCGGCTTCACCAACTGCTGCAGCCCTGGGACGGCGCGACGTTCGCAGCGGTGCTGGGGGACTAACCCGGTGCTGACGGAAGAGCGCTGCTGTGGGGATGACCTGGTGGATGAAGATCCAGCGAACTTGCCACATGATGCGGTCAGGAGGTTCGACACGGCCATCTCGGCATTGAAACTCCGGAGATGTTGTGTTTTTTTTCAGCAAGTGTTTGATAAGTGTTTTTTTGGATGGTGTTTGATGTTGTTTTCATGTTGTTTTCTCGAGATGTTGGCGATTCTTGCAGTTATATAGCTGAGGAACATCCACAATTATTTGCATAGCCATCAAGTGCGCAGCAATCCAGGCGCACCAGTTCCCTTGCAGGTCTTGGGTGTTACTGAGATTGAATGAGTAGGAAATCATCATCGCTGTTGTTTGACACGAACTGTTGTCATATTCGCTGACTTTCTCTGGAAACACTTGTTGAAATATGTTGAAATCCAATCTCATCACCAGTTTCAGCATGGATGTGAAATAGCTGACACCTGAAGACTTTTGCAGCGTCAAGTATGGAGATGGATCGGTCATGGGAAGTTAAGGTGTTCATTAAACACCTGTGCATTTATGCGCATTAAGCTCTGCTGCATTTTACTGACAGCTATTTGGGCACCTTCGTTTCTTGTATCTTTTCGTAGAAATTGGTATCGAAGCCATACATCGTGTAATGAAAGTTCCAATCCATGGATCCCATCCCTGGATCCCACCCTGCAAGGTCTGGGGAAGATCTTTTTGCTGTCGGATGTGTTGACGGTGCATCGTCCCAAGTTGCTGGAAGTGATTCAGCCGAAGGATGTGCCGCGGGCATCGGCGAAGTATCGACCCCTGAGGCCGCAGGCGTTGCAACCGGCCTCGCATCGGGGGAAAGACCTGGTGGATGATCCCAACATGTGCCTTGGTGAAGTGCTTTTTGGGGAGGTTCCTGGTGAAGGGTTAAAAAGTGGTGTTGAAGAAGTTGGGTTCACGACTTGTTCGACTTGTTTGTCGTATTTGTGCAAGAAGGTTGCCCTCTCTTTTAATTGAGATAGTTTTCTTATTACCCTAAAGATGCAGATTCAGCTACAGACGCATGGTTGGACTTTCATTCAGAAGCGAAATCATCAGGTTTAAGGATGGCAACATGGTACAAGCGGAAAATTTGGTGCCGGATTTGCAGAAGTCAACCCCGCATTGAATTGCCAAAATCCATGCCCAGGAGCCAAGATGACCTGTCAGATGTCAAAGAGTTCAACGAGTGTCAGGGAGACTGCAAAAATGGCACCTTCTTCTTGCTCTACGCAGAATCCGATGAGTTTCTACTTGAAGCAGTGTCAGCTGTTCAGCATTCCGGGCAGATTTGGGAAGCTTGGAATCTGGGTAAAGTGGCTGATGCGCTGAGTCCTTTTTGTTGGTATTTGATGGTATTTGTTTAAATCATTCTTTCTCCCAAGGCCTCCCCAGTTGACAGTTGTCGTACGAATCTGTGGACAGGGGAAAACATCTTATGGGGACAAGGACCAGTGAGACCTGATGGCTTAAGGCCCAACGATCTGATGGGGTGTGCTCTCTATTTGTTCAGGTCAACAGATTAGAAGATATCAAAGGCTAAGACGGCTATGAATCAACAAAGGATCAAAAACTACAAGTCTGATGATATCATCAGCCATCTATCAATTAACAGCCGTTCTCATGGGGCCTTGGGCCCGATGAGATGAGGTAATTTACGGCCCCATCCAGCTGCACGTTTCCATGAGAAGTACAAGACCCGCTACATTTGGACAGACAAGGCATGTTTGGACGCCTATGAGCCTCGCTTGCGCCGAAGAATTCTTTTTCGTGAAGCAGCTGGTTGTTGGATTGCCTAGTAGTCATGAGTCTCTGCATGTTTTCAGCGGAGATTGAGTAATGGTTAGTAATGGTAGTAGAAGTTTGGAATTGTTTTTCAAGACTTTAGGTGGCCTTTTGTATCTTTTGTGCCAAGTCAGCCTCTTCAAAACGGCCGGGAGAGGTCACAGCCTCAGCGACTGCCTTTGGTCCGATGCGCCGCATGGCGGAAAGCGAGTGCATTTGCCAAGCTCTGGCGATGACGAAGAAATTGCCTGGCGCGTACATGGAGATTGGCGTTTTCGAAGGCGATGCTGATTCTTGGCTGATGCATGATGGTTTGTAGATGTTTGTAGTAATATTCCTAAGCAAAATCAGATGGGGCAGCATTTCTTCACCTAGTTTTACAAATCATTTGTTGCAAATGGCATTTGCCGCAAATGGCAAAAGATGCCTGGGCACAAGACTTCCATGTCCGACATTCCGCCGAACTGAGTCCTTAGTGGCCATGGCCTATATGGCGCGGAGTCACCTGACGCGGAAGGCCTATTTTTTAGACACTTTCCAGGGATTCAACTACGCTGAAGCTAAGCAGTCGACTGAAGTTGGCTTTGCTGGGACCCATCGAGTGTGGCCCACACCGGAACTGGCGGTAGATGCCATCAGAGCCAAACTGCTACAGGTTGCAGAGTCTTGGCGAGTTTCGGGGTTGGGTAACTTCTGAGATCAAAATATTATAAGATCTGTAAGCATTTGCAAATTTGATACTACAGAAGATTGATTTGACGTGATTCGGCATGGGTTCGGTTGAAGTTGTGACTTAGACTATCATCTATCGTTACGAGGGAGCTAAGGAGCTAGGGATACCTAAATTTCCTATTGAATGAGGAGCCAAGGAGCTACGAATTGAGTTTCCCAACCACATGATACTTTAGATCCTCAGATTTCAACCGTGATTTGTTTTGCCTTAGTCTTGGGTTGCAAGGATTCACCATTCGAACTTGTGATTGCGAACATCCTCCGCGATGAACTTCCTGCAGCTGAACGGGAAGTAGCAGTCGCCTATTTGGATGTGGATTCTTATGAGGCGACCCTGGCAGGATTGATAAAAATCCAGGAGAAACTGGTGGTTGGTGGTATCATTCTGATGGATGATGCTCCGGCAACTCCAAAATTAGCAGGTGCACTCCTAGCGATGCACGAATTTCTGGATCAATACCAAGATCAATTTGTGAAGATGCTTTGGACTGGAGCTTATGCGTTATTTCGAATCAAATAAAAACTATTTAGTTTGAATGATATAAACAATCAGAGGAAATATGCAGCTGCTCAAGGAGCTTCAAATAACGAGTTTTTTTTTCAAAAACTACTATGAAATTCCGAAGTGTTTGGCCGTGTAGAGGCAATGGTCTGTGTTTTCTTTGCAAAGATCCTTAAACAATTTTAAATTTCTTGGATTTTTTCCAATATGTTTTTCCTGCTGGCTACTTCATATTTGGTCGATGGCTTCGAGCCACAGGGAGCAGATATCCAAGCTTTATCTGATTGGAATATTCGATTTGGAATATTTATTTTTGGGAATTCAAAAATATGGGTACATATGTATATTTTGAAATATAAATTATTTTTCCCAAATGCGTAGCAAGGGTTCCCGTTTTACTCTGGGGGTTTAGGGTATGTTCGCCAGATGTTGCGCCTGCGACCGCAACCGTTCGTAACCGTCCGTAACTATTCGCAACCGTCCGCGTGAGGCCGCTATGGCCGTGCCTATGGGAAAAATTGCAAGTGTGGTCATTTTTGGAGGTTTCAGACGTGTCGAAACGTCATTTCGCATGGCAGGTGTGGGATATCGTGACATTCTAATATGTTTCATGACGCGTCGAAAGTCGTTTTGTGTGGCAGGTGATTTTCAAAAGTTGAGTTGCGTTTTTCGTGGCAGGCGCAGCACTTTGGAGACCTCCATCGTCATTTTTGGTGGCAGGCGCAGCACTTTAGACGTGTCGTGGTGCGTGTTTCTTGCGAAATGCATCGGCAGGGCTGCGTCCAGGAGTGAAGCCGTGCAAATCGTGTGGGTAGGCGTGGTATTTTCTGAGATTTGATGAAAATTAACGGAAGCCTCGCACGAAATATATAGCCGTTTTGGAGCTTTTAAAAGAGGTGGTAGCGTCGTTTTGCGTGGCAGGCCTGGCACATCGTCAGATGTGAGATGGGATGAAAAATGACGGAAGCCTCGCACGAAATCCTCGTTTTCAACTATCCAACATATCCTCTTTCGATTCTCTGGCTTTCTTGTGGAGTCGCCGTGCTAATGGGGAAAATTCCAAATCCTCATGTTTTCGAAGAAATTATACCGTCGTTTTGTGTGGTAGGCGTGGCACTTCGTGAGATTCACACGTGTCTGGAAAAAAATGTCGACAATTATTTTGTGTGGCCGGCGCAATACTTTTGCATCGTTTTTCAAGTGTGTCATGCCAAGAGTATCTCCTAAGAGTGTCTTCCCAAGAGTATGTTCTCCAGAGTATCTTCCGAAGAGTGTTTCTAAAGAATGCCTTCCCAAGAGTTTCTTCCCAAGAATATCTCCCAGAAGTATTTCGCAGATGCCAAGAGTGTGATGCTAAGAGTGTCTCCTAGGAATGTCTTCCCAAGAATGTCTTTCCAAGGGTGTCTCCCAAGAATGTCTTTTTAAGAATATCTCTTAGGAATATCTTCCCAAGAGTGTCATGCCAAAAATATCTCCTAAGAATGTCTCCCAGGAGTGTTTATAAGAATTTTCCTAGGAATATCTCCTGAGAATACCTACCTTCTTAATAATATACTCCTAAGTCCTAAGAATAATTCCTAAGAATGTTATGTCAAGAGTCTCTTGTTAAGAATATTTTCCTAAGAATGTCTTCCTAAGAGTGTCTTCCTAAGAATTCCTTCCTAAGAATATCTCCTAGGAGTATTTTTCCGAAGAGTGTAATGCCAAGAATGTTATGCCAAGAGTCTTATTGTAAGAATATCTTCTTAAGAGCGGTTTGCTAAGAATGGCATGCCAAGAATCTCATGCCAAGAGTGTCTCCCAAGAATATCTCCTAGGAATGACATATTAAGAATATTTCCCAAGAGTGTTATGCCAAGAGTGTTTCCCAAAAGTGTTATGTCAAGAGTATTTCCTAAGAATCTTTCCCAGGAATATATTCCTAAGAGTGTTATATTAGGAATATTAAGAAGATTCGTGGGAATATTCGGGTTCGTGGATTATATTTTTTCTTAATTTTATTATGGTATATATATTTATTAATTTATAAATTTGATTTTTTTTTGGATATTTATATAAAATAATTTTGAATATTATCTTAATATGATATTTGACTATATTAGAACGATTTAATTTATATATTAAAATTTTATTTAGGTTATTTTTTTAGGATATAGGAGGATTTAGCCTATATAAATTCTGGAATACTGATTTTACGGAGGATATATATATATATTTTATATTTTTTAATATTTGGCGACTCTGATTTTATGAAGAATATATTTTTTTTAAATATATTCTTTGGGAATTTTGATTTTATAAAGGACTAATGATTTATTTATTTCTATAATTATTTATATATATATAATTATAATTTTAGAAATATTTTTATATTTATTTTGATAAATATTTCTTTAGATATTTCTATAGCTATTTCTATATTTATTTTTATAGATACTTTTTGAAATATTTTATATTATATTTATAAATATTTTTTTAGATATCGAATTTTTACGGGTATTTTTATAGTTTTTTTTTATAATTATTTCCCCAGATATCTCCATAAATATTTTATAATATTTCCTCACTTATTCCCTACCTGCCAGATGAGGATTACTAGATTTTACCATGGCTGCGCGGGGGGGACGCGGGGGGTGGACGACCTCCCGCGGCCTCCTGCCTTCACCTCCCGCCTCCTCCTCGCTAGCTCCAGATCGTAACAGCACTGCCGGACTCCATCTGCCAGCTTCAGATCTTAGTGTGCATTGCCGGACCTTAACTGCGAGCTCCAGATCCTAGTGGGCAAACGCCGGACCTCAACCGCGAGCTCCAGATCCCAATGGGCACTGCCGGACCTCAACCGCGAGCCCAAGATCCCAGTGGGCAACGCCGGTCCTCAATCGCGAGCTCCAGATCGCAATGGGCAATGCCGGACCTCAACCGCGAACCCAAGATCCCAATGGGCACTGCCGGACCTCAACCGCGAGCTCCAGATCGCAGTGGGCAACGCCGGACCTAAACCGCGAACTCCTGATCCCAGTGGGCAATGCCGGACCTCAACGGCGAGCTCCAGATCCCAGTGGGTACTACCGGACCTCAAGTCCAGATAGAATATCAGATAGAATGCCAGATAGAATGCCAGATAAACTCTCAGATAGAATATCAGATAGAATATCAGATAGAATGCCAGATAGAATGCCAAATAAAACGGCAGATAGAATACCAGATAGAATGCCAGAAAGAATACCAGATTAAATGCCAGAAAGAATATCAGGTCAGATAGGATGCCAGATAGAATGCCAGAAAGAATGCTAAATAGAATACCAGATAGAATACCAAATAGAATATCAGATAGAATGCCAGAAAGAATGCCAGATAGAATGCCAGAATGCATGTCAGATAGAATATCAGAATATATATCAAATAGAATGGCAGAATATATGCCAGAGAAAATATCAGATAGAATGTCAAGAGGAAGGGGAGGAGAGGACATTTCTGATGAAATCTAGAGAGCGAAGGTCTCTAGATTTCATCAGAAATATCCTTTCCTCCTTTTCCCTGCCAGAAAAATTTGCCAGAAAGAATATCAAAATCTGGATCATATTCATGATGGGGATCGTTCGAAGAAAATAATTTCTATAGATATTTTTATAAATATTTTTAAAATTATTTCCATAAATATTTCTATACATATTATATAATATTTCCATTGCTATTCCTATAGATATTTCCATTAATATTTTCATATTTATTTTTATGAATATTTTTCGAAATATTTCCGCAAATATTTGATAATATTTTTATAATTATTTTTATAGAAACCGACTCTCTGCAGGTATTTCCAGAATTATTTCCATAGTTATTTCCCATTTTGGGTACCCAGAATTTTGAAGGTATTGATCCGTATAAAATGGGAAGATATGGTTCAAAGATAATTTTGGGGTTTATATTATGGTATTTGGGTCCATTTTGGACATCCAGGATTTTGAAGGTATTGATCCATATAAAATGGGAATATATGGTTTAAAGGCAATTTTGGGGTCTATAAAATGGCAGATCCCTTTGGGTCCATTCGAATTGATCAATATAAAATGGGAGCCGAATTTTGGGGGCGATAAAATGACAATTCCCCTTAAGTTCATTCTAGGCACCTAGGATTTTGAAGGGATTGATATCTGTGAAATGACAGCCGACGGCCCGAAGGCAATTTTGAGGTCCATAAAAATGGCAATTTCTGGGCATCCAGGATTTTGAAGGCATTGACCCCTATAAAATGGGAATGCATGATTCGAAGATAATTTTGAAGATAATAAAATGATATTTAGGCTATTTTAGGACCCCTTGAAAAATAAGGAAATTTCGTGAAATTTGGTCTAATTTTATTTTTATAAAAAAAGGATTATTACGTGAAATTTGATCTAATTCTTATTGATATAAAATGAAATGATTTCGTGAATATCACCCCCCTGATATTTAGATTTAATGGAAGTGCTGGGAATTATATATATAAGATTTTAATTTTATAATTCTGAATATAACTAAAAATAATTGCCCTAGAATCTCCTGCAGATATTGATTTTAGAATATTTTTTGTGGAGATTAGGACCGTGATTTTATAATAATGAAATTGATAGATGAATTAATCTTATAGGGATCCCTATTTTCCTGATTCTTTATTTGATCTTATAAAATCCCAATAGCTAAATATTACGCCCCAATTAGAGGGAGATTATATTCATATATCCTTATTGAATTATTTTATCCTTTATATAATTTATTTTTATTTTTGATAAAAATATTTATTTTATATTAATAAAGATTCTAAAAATTGATTTTGAATTTATATTTTTTTTCCTTATGAATAAAATATTTATGATATTTCAATTTGAAAAAAAAAAAAAAAATCAAAAAATATCGAATTTATTCGGATAAATTCAATTTTTTTTCCTAAATATATTAATTATCTTTATTTTCTATTTGAAATTAGATTAATTTGAATTAATTTTATTCAATTATATTAAAAAAAATAATATATTTATTTATCAAAATAAAAAGATTAGAAGAAATTTAAATATAGAATTCAAATATATATACAAAATCAATATAATGATAATAATCTAATTATGATTTCTTGATTAATATAAAATCAATATTTTCTATATTATGAATATATTTTAAACAAATTTATTTCTTATATATTTTTAAAAAATTCTATTTATCATTATATTTATACAACTTAATTTATTCTGAATATAAATATCCAATATCATCAATATATATTGAATTATATTTATTTTTTTAATTAAATATATTAGATCTTATAATATAGAAAAATTCTATAAATATAATCTATATTAAATTAATAATTTATTTGAATATATATCTATATTCTTAATTTAATATTATCGTAATAAATTCGAATTTAATCAATAATTTATTTGAAAATCTATTTATAATTTGACAATAAATCTATTTCTGATTTTGATATTTAATCTAGATAGATTGAAAATCAATATATATAAATTATTTAGATATATAAATATATTTAATCTATATATTTATAATAAATATTATCTATTAATCACAAATAATATATATAAATAATAAATTTTGAATTCT
Source organism: Symbiodinium sp. clade C Y103 (assembly GCA_003297045.1). NCBI lineage: Eukaryota > Dinophyceae > Suessiales > Symbiodiniaceae > Cladocopium > Cladocopium sp. clade C. The sequence continues at coordinate 280,209 of BGPT01000411.1, forward strand.
AAATATCATTATTTCTTAATAATTAAATATTTAATATAGATATTTTTATTTTTTTAAATATATTTCGGATATAATTGATTTCAATATATATATATATTTATATATAATCATAATTTCATTAAATGAAAAATATATCGAATCTATATTTCCGAAATATTGAATTTATTAAATATAAATAAATATATATATAAATAAAATAAAAATAAAAATATTTAATATATTTATAATAAATATATATATATATAAGAAAATAATAAATATTAAATATATATTTAAAATATAAAAATGAAATAATATAAATATTATATTAATTAAACTATTTGAAATAAAAAAAAAATCAATATTAAAATAAATTAAATAATTATTAAGATTATATAAATAAATTAAATCTATAAAATAAATTCATTAATTATTAAAAAAATAAAATCTAAACATATATTAGAAAAAAAACATTTCATAAATAATTAATATTATTCATTTTTTTTATTTCATAATATTAATAAATATTCTATTCATTTTAATATTTATATACTAATAATATAATTATACATATATTTAATAATAATTTCAGATCAAGAATAAAATCATTAAATATCTATTTTAAATATTTATATTAAATTTACATATTGAAAATTTATTCAATATATTTATTTCATTTTCATAT
>BGPT01000411.1:283259-295566 GCA_003297045.1 Symbiodinium sp. clade C Y103
ACCTTTTTTTCAGGTTTTGCTGATCACCTTTTTATCACCTTTTTTTCAGGTTTTAATTTTCAAACATGGACACCAAAACTACCACGATGAAATCCATAAAGATAGACAGACAGATAGATAGATAGATAGACAGACAGATAGATAGACAGACTGATAGATAGATACATAGATAGAGACCGTCAAACCATGCCCTATGAAGGATGCCAATGATGCAGAGGATGGGGAATCTGACGACATCCCCGGGGGGATCGAGCCACGGCCAAACTGCTTGTGAACCCGGTAGCCGGGGGGGGGGGGGGATAACTCGGGAAGTTTCACTGGATTGGGGATTAAAGCCCCCCCAAAACCTTGCTAAAGCAAGAGGGACTTCAGCTAGCAAAAGCTGGCTTTCGTGATGTACTTCCCTATTTCATAANAACTTCACGAGTTATACCCCCCCCCCCCCGCGCCCCCGCGGGCGGGAGCGCCGGCCCTCGCGCGCGGTCACCCCCTGCCGGGGGCGGCCCCGGGGGGACGGGGTGGGGGGGGGGGGGGGGGGGGGGGGGGGGGGTATAACTCGTGAAGTTTCACTGGATTGGAGATTACAGCCCCCCCAATACCTTGCTAAAGCAAGAGGGACTTCAGCTAGCAAAAGCTAGCTTTCGTGATTTCCTTCCCTATTTCATAATTATTTTCCTCCTTCGTCCTTTTCATTTCTCTTTCTTTCTTTCAATTTCATCAGCGATGATCTTTCTTTTCTATTATATTAATAATTGCGTCCTGCGTAATTTGCAATTAAGTACCCGCCTAATCAATTCTTGTTTCTTATCCGCGATCTGAAATCAAATATTCATATCATAGAAATAGTTATATTTAGGAATTGAAGTATTCTATTAAAGGGACTATTCAGAAGCACCAAAAGATGCCACCTGAAATAAAAGATAAGCAGCCCGAGGAGAAGCATGAAAGCCCAGCAAGAAATCATCGCAAAAATATTGCAACCCCAGTCCCAAAATTCCCGAGATTAGCTATTTTTTTTGCATCTTTTCTTTCCTCTTTTTCGATATTGTATTATGGACCTGCTCATTGAACTTATGCAAAATTGAGAAACGCGCTGTCTGCATAATCTGGGAGCTATCTATCCGGGATACACTCACGGGACTTTTTGCTAAATTCTCGTTTTTTTTTTTAATACCGCTTCTTGCGGCAGCATGCACAATATTTCTCGCAAAGAGATTCAACAAATCTCAACTGTCAAACAAAATAAGAATCCTCCACATGTTCCGCCCCATAGATGTCATTTCATATTGTTGCAAGAGTCTGCAATCTGCAAATTTTGTTGAATCATGTCAACATGCAGTGTGTGCTGCATCTGGGTGTGTCCGGGAACAGGGAAATGTTGATGATCTGTCAATCAATTTTTAGCTTCAAACCATCCACTTTGGGCATTTAAACCATCAATTTTTGGGCATTTAAAGCCATCCAATCCACTCTTAGCTTTAATCCATCCATTTTGGGATTTTATCCAATTCCTGGACCACCCCGGCATCTCCATCCTTCAGCGGCGTCTCAGAATCTCTCGTCGTCGATCCGTGACGGAGGTTTCGAGGCGATGCATGCGCTGCTCCTTCTCCTGGCCGCATCAATGGCTGAAAAATTGGGTACCTCTAAATCCACTGGTAAATCATCATCATATATTCCTATCTACATTGCTATTTGGGTGCATCATTATCCCAAATTATTCTTATCTAAATGGTTACTGGGGGTGGGTATACCACATTTTCAGACCCAATGTGTCCTGTATGACTGGGAAACCTCTGGTGTGGGGAAAAACCTTGGATAGATTTAAAGGCAATGAACCGACTCGCAGCAAACGGGCTGTTCAATTTTCTTTTTCCACTCTCTTCCTACACTACTCCCCTTTTCATTCCAAAATTCTCAGCACCGAAATGTATCAGCCTTTACAAGTCCCATATCCCATATCCATCAGAATCACCAATCTATGGCCCCCGTACCCCCCATCAGAATCATCAGATCTGTCACATACCTGCAGAATCATCATCCAACTCAGAGTTCGACTCCAGCTCTGAATCCCTCCCATCCCCATCCCCCCATCAGAATCCCCTCCATTCCAATGAGCTATTCTCCATTCTTCTCCTTCTGATCATTGACTTTGGGCAGCTGAATCTGATGTAACGACTCCAGGCCGTTGCCGTCTTTGACGCGTTCGCGGTAGCGCCCGTTGCTGCAGAACTTGGTGATGCAAACGCCCAGGTTGTGCTGCGCAGCGCCGCGCTCGCGGCGGAACATCTCCAGAAATGTCTCCACTACGTCGCCCAAATCCAAGGCCTTCCAAGGGGAATTTGGTGCGAAAAGTTGGAGAAAATCATAGGAAAAATGAAGGAAATGGATCAGGAACTGATGGACGAACTATTGTGTTTCTCAACTTGATTGATCTGGAAATGATGAGCCAACAATAATAAACTATACCGTGGTTTGTTGACGTGTGGAGTTGCCAGGGCATCATGGATCTTTGCGCAAGCTATTATTCGGCAGACCTCTGATAGACTGTCATTTGCCGGGACAAGCAAGCTTCTCATCATAGACTATCACCGTGAAAAATGATAGAAATGAGGATCACGATCCATGATCAACCATGTATCCAATTGACAAGACATCACATCCATGACAAGCTTGAGCAAAAGAGCTGAATGAAATCCAAAGTAACATGTCTCTTGACTCTTGCCCCATCCCAGAAAAGGCTGGGAATTGGAAAAAGTTGCGGTTAGCTTGTCGACGGACATCATTCTTTAGCCAACTCTTCGGTCGACTTTTTTGTCACCTCATACTTCAACATCTTATTTTTTCCCCATCAGAACAGCATCTGCATCTACATCTGCATCTCTGGCCTTCCATACTGCTGCATCTTCATTTTCCGCTTGCATATCGCTGAGTTGTCCAAAGAGCAGCGCCAAATTCCCGCGGATCCGCGACGCTGAGGCGCCTTCCTCCTCTTTGGCCAAGTGCTGTGCAGGCAGCAGCGCCTTCAGTAGCTGCGACAGGTGAAGCACCACGGAGGACAAGGAACGGCTCGGCTCGGAGTTCTCCTGGGCAGAAAGAGACCTAACCAAAAAGACATCGAGATTATATTGGTGTTTATATATTGTAAAATTATAGGTGTCAGGGGGTTCAAGCTTCTCTTAACTTATGAAAGAATCCCTCTTCCTGCCTTATCCAACCAATAGATAGAGGAATTTGGATTGTCCTAGGGTCAATCATGACTAGATTTACAGTACCAACTCATGGTATCCCCACTGATCTCCCACCTCAGATCTGCGCGCCAAGCGAGTCAACGCGCCCGTCTTGGTGAGAAGCGTCACCAATAATCGGACCGGTGGATCGAAGAATTCCAAGATTTTCTCATCAATGGAAGTTTTTCCAGCGACTTTGGCAATAAATTCAGAGATCGTCTGCAGAATTTGCTGCAATTTCTGCAGCAATTGCATCTCTTGATCCAATTTCAAGGCATCTGGGAAGGCACCAATGAGTCGTCCAGATAACAAACAAACCCGGGTGGAGATCACTTGTGGCTCATCGTCGGAACCTGAGCTGAATTGGTTTGGATTTCTGCCCATATCTGCCATAGTGTAACAGCAACATCGTAGCAGTTCAACATGTGATAAGCAGATGGGGTTTTCTTCGGATTTCTTCGTTTCAGATGGAAAATGGTTGATCCCTCCAAAGCTCGGTAGGCCTTGGCTGCTATAGGCCTTCGGATCCAACAAGGGCAACACGATCTCCAGCGCTCCGTGGTGTTGCAGCTGAGCGAGTGAGGTGGGTCGGCAGACCACCAGGTTCACCTCACTGCACTGCGTGTAGAAAGCCAACAAAACAGTGCTGGGCTATGATCAAAAACTGCAAAAACGGATGATATCAACTGGCTCATCTTGTTGATTGGGGCTAGAGAGAGAGAGAGAGAGAGAAACTTTTTGCTGGGTCGACCACGACTGTGGGCCGAGAGTGAAGCCGCACGGAAAGAAATAGGCTGTTCATCAACAAACATTACACACACACACACGAAATCTGAAGGTCTCATCTGTTCCTAGGTTCTGACCGATCCAATGCATGAATAGTAGCTATTTCATCACAGGCCTGGCCCGTTGTGGACATGCAGTCCAAAACTATGACATCACTATGACATCTACAGGTGCCATTTGTGCAGGATATATCATCAAGCAGCTCATCTACCCTGCACGGGCCCTTGTTACAATCGCACAGAGCCTCCCCTTCGGAAATGGTGCTACTGGTTCGGCAGTTCCACTCGCTGGAGGGATGGAATGTGAGACTTCAACAGCAAGTACACCTATAACTAGGGGACGTAGATTCAAGAAATCATAGGGATACCGGTTTGTTTGAAAATAGGCTACCCCAAAACTTTATTGTTGATCATGTCCATTCATCTTCCCTAGTAAAACCCACAAATTAGGTTCAAATCTATGGTTTCTTAAGACAACCTCAATAGGAGGAACGGATCCAATGGTTGGGACGAGCCCCCAACTGTAGAGTTGGCAAGTCACCAGTACTCCCATCAGCCGCGAGGTCGCTGAACTCACTAAGCGCGATGGCAGTTGTGCCTTCAACAGTGGCATCTGGGGCACGGCAGTTCTGAAGATGGGTTACCCTCTGGTTATTTAACATATAGCTATGGAAAATCACATTTTTGAACTGGTAAATCATCATAAATCATCTATGAGTCTATGACTGGGTCATTTTCTCTATGTTAAATCACCATAGGATATCAAACGGTAATATAATCACCAAGAAGTGGATTGGTAAGCATCCCCAACGCATTGTGAATATCCACAATATATTGGTAGTCCCCGAACTTATAATCAACCAACAGGGGTTTTGAACACTGCTCACACGTTCATTTGCCCATGTCTATTTTACCATTTCACCATGTTGATGTGCCAAGGTATAGTTGCCCAATGATTGCGGAATACTGTCATTGTCCATTCAGATGTTGTGTTTTCGGTATCGACAAGGCGAATCAAACGCCTGATGTACTGGCTGATGGAAAGGGCCCTCCGCAATTGGTTTAACATTCTCGTGAAAGGAGTGAATATACCTGCATATGTGCCACTTTAATGCGAGGCGTGTCCATAATGGCTAGGATTGCGTAACTTTTCTAGTTACAATCATGCTAAACCATTACCATCAATTCCCTATGATTGTCCGAGAATGGGTTATCAACCCACTTACACAGCAACAAAAATCAACTGATGTCAACTGTGCTGTGCTGAATTGTCCTTCATCGCAGCAATCTCGGGCTTGGTCTCTTCACTAAGAGCCTGTGCCAAAATGCGCCGTGCTATGCCTATCCCAAATCTCATTGGGGTGCCGATGGCAAGCCAGTCTGAACAACCATTGAGATCTCTTGTCTTGGGTATCTGAACTCGACTTGAATGAGGCTTCCACCTGACTAGTATTGAAAGCAACTTCGAGTTTGACTAGATTTCACCAGGAATCTTGATGGACTCACTGACTCACTTGATCGGAAGGCATTTCAAGCAAAATATATAAACCATGAAATGCCCTTAATTTATTCATGTTCGGTGCATGAATACTCAATTCACATTCAGAGCTCAACTGCACACCACCTGCCCTGCTGCATGCAACCTCTAAATTTTCATGGTCTGAAAATGAGAGATCCACAAATTCAAGGGACATCCGCCTTCCGAACGAGGGTGGCCACTGAAACTGAGCTTCAAACAAAGTCCGAAAGATAAAATTCGACCCAGAAAGATCTGAAACGTATTCCAGTAATCATCCTATTATCAAAAGTTACCAAACGTGTCGCTCAAAGCATCACCGTTGAAGATCTGCTGGAACCCATCCAAACCCCATCCAAAAGCTATCTGAAGCCTCCTTTCTCCCCATTTTCTCCCATGGGAGTCCCATGGAATCCCCCGACCTTCAGCAACAACTCACTGCAGCTCTCCACCTCTGCCGCTGCGGATGGCAACCGCAGCAGGTTGCAGAGGGCCCCCGCAGCGGGGCCGCAGACACGCCAATCGTTGGGCCGCAGGTGTCGCCGCAACGCTGACACCATGCAGGGTACCAGGCTCGAAATCCTCAGATTTTGGAAACCTACCATAATATGAGACTGGTGGAGGAAGGTTTGTTCGAAAAAAAGACCCAATGCAGATTGAGGATCCGCTCATTTGAACAAAGATCCGATTTTCAAGAATTTGTCAGGGCATCAACGGATCATCAACGCATCATCAACGGATCATCAACCACCTTGTTCTGCTGAGTTTCTGTTCCTGGAAGAGGTTCAGTGGTGCACCGGCCGCGCAGAGGTTTCCCACGCTGCCGATAGCCAACTCCATGGGACTTTGCACCAACAAGCTGTCCTCATCAGCTTCCAGGGAAGTGATGAAACCCTCTACAACAGAATCAATCAGCAAACTTCCAGGTTTGCTCAACAACCAGGCCTTTGGCTTTAAATGGTTGTAACATCCCTCATTTCACCGATAAAAATAAACAGACCATCCAGGGCGGGTGTCCATCATCTGCTGCATGGCAGCCTCACTACCGAGTTCCAGGAAGTCAGCTGCCTTCTTGGCATTGTCCTGGAAGCCTAGCAGGTTTTGTTCGGAGGGAAGATGGGTCACCGGGGTCAGCAACCCCACCATTTTTGTCATTGCAATGGTGAACAGTTGGATGTAATACTAGTGCGTTTAACGGTATAACCAACAATATGAGGTGATACATGGGTCAAAATCATCAACCCTTCAATACTTGGATGATTCAATGCATAAATTGACCACCCTTTGTGGGTCCATTTGTACTGTGCCCTGTCCCCATTTGCCTGGTGGCAAAGCATCTTCCTTCTTCTCCTTGGCCACGATATCAATGAGCATCTGCAAGTGCTGTGGATATCTGGCTGCAAACTCCGCCGTCGCTTTGGCTGAGATGGATCTTTGCGACCATTCAAAGAGCAACGACAAAATGTCGTAGCGCCATTGGTGGGATCCCTCCAACAGGGGCCACACGTGTCTGACGGCCGGCACGGTCAAGGAACAATGATGATCATTCCTGGATGGTTTCAATTTCAACCCATCCGAAAAATCAAATAGTATCAAATAGTATCAATCACTTGGGATCATCTTCCCCAAATGGGATTGAACATTTAAAAATTTTCCCCGGTGTGAACTTTCGCAACAAAAACAGAAAGGACACGACCACTCAGGATGTCCCAGATTCTGTTTGGCCAATTTTAACAGTACACTCAAGGCACGTGGCGTCACCAGTTCTACGAAATCATCGGCATCTTTGGCTTCGGGTTCATCGTCCTGCATGGCCTGCATGGCCTGGACCCCCGTGCGGCGACGTTTCCGCCACAGGACGCAGCACCGCTCGATGTGTTGCAGCACCGAATCCAGACGCGAGGGCTGAACCACCTCGTCCACCTCAACAAACCGATGTTGAAAGCAAAAAACAAAGAAACAAAACGCAAATCCAAATTTCGACGGTTTTCTTATTCCAGGATTATTGGATGATATTCACCTTTGATATTGTATGTTCATTGGAACACAGTTGGAAACCGAGAAAGCAAATTAAACAAGATCAACGAAACATATTTGCCGCGGATCCTGCGTGAACATTCCAATCCAAGAACATCTACGCATCCCTGCGGTTCAACTTTCCAAGTGGTTTGCCCAAACATCATGAACCCCAAAATGCCATGGCTGCATACTTTCTCCATCATTGTCGACATCCTGTTTTTTCCCAACCATGTCCCCAACACCCGTCCCGCCTTCAGGTTGATCTTCCGCCCAACCCATTGATCTGCCTTGACACCGTCGCTCGCTGTGCCTGCCATGCTGCGCGCGCAGAAGGCGCTGCGAAACGTGGCGTTGTCCAAGTCCTTCAGCAGCTGAGAGAACTCCTGGAGTTGACGCCGTCGAACTTGCAGTGGCAACAAGAAGTTCAAAAAGGAAAGCAGAACAATCACTGTTGATTTGTAAAAACGATCTGCAATATGTATGTATGCATGTATGCATGTATGCATCTATGCATCTATCTATCTATCTACCTATCTATCTATCTATCTTATTAGGACAAGCCTTGGCCTCTTTATCTGGCCTTTCTGCGAGATTCCCAGAACTATTTCTAAATTTCCCAGAGTTATTCCGAATTTTCCCCGAGCTATTGATAAATTTCCCAGGGCTGTTCCTAAATTTCCCAGAACTATTCCTAAATACCTCACACCCATTTGTAATTGTCCCAGAACTATTCCTACATGTCCCAAGGCTATTCCTAACTTTCCAANTTTCCCAGAACTATTCCTAAATACCTCACACCCATTTGTAATTGTCCCAGAACTATTCCTACATGTCCCAAGGCTATTCCTAACTTTCCAAGAGCAATTTCATGAAAACACAACTATACTTCTCAACATCAATCAAATCCACTGAATATCAGATAGTCCTTTCCCACCCCGCCCTACAAATTGAGATCGTTTTTCAAAACAGATTTGGGTTCGGATCCATTTGGTTGGTAGCGCGCACCAGTTGTTGCAACAGTTGTTAGAATGAATGGAGGACACCCTGGCGCAACATTGCAAAGCAAAGCTTTGAAAAATGTTTTTTCGGGCTGTCGTGCTGTCAAGAGTTTAAACCAAGGCATCTAAGCCATAGGATGATCTACCAAACGAAGGACATGTGGCATGAAACATGGCACAGGAGTTATCATCCCGCTCAACTGGGCCAACAGTGAGATTCCTTTGGCCATTGCTTCTTATCCAACAATTCTGGTTTTGGGGCAGCATTCCTATTCCCATCACTTGTAACCTGAACATAATAAAACCACCAGGCGTGAAGTGTAGTAAGCCCCAAATACTACTGATACATGTTTGGTGCTCCCTTTCCCTAAAGGATCCTAAAGGACCCTATGTTCATCTCACTGAGATCTGCCGCATTCATTCTTTGAGGCGAGAACTCCATATCAGCTAAGGCTAGGGACCAAGATCCGAGGGAAACAAATGCCCGCTGATAGCTGACATTGCCAGCGTGCTCAAGCTGAACTTTGGTAGAGAGAAGCAGCAAAAGGCAGCAAGAGATCATCCTTAAANGGAAACAAATGCCCGCTGATAGCTGACATTGCCAGCGTGCTCAAGCTGAACTTTGGTAGAGAGAAGCAGCAAAAGGCAGCAAGAGATCATCCTTAAATGGTTGTACCACCAAAGCAGAACAAAATGGACCATGCGTGGTATACAAGTGCAATAGCGCACTGGACGCTGAAATCGAGGCCTTGGATTTCGTATATTTTGCTTTCAAAAAATCTGGGAACCAGTTCATTTTTTGGTTTCGTGGGATGGCTTTCAGAAGCGGGTCATCTTCAGCTGGGTCCTTGTGGACCTGCTGGGCTCATTTCAACCCACGTCATTTTGCAGAAAACCTACCTCCAATATCCATATTATATGTTTGCATGCAAATATCTTCTCTGTGGCTGCAACCTCCAACAAGTCGCTGACAAGCTCACGTGACTCCAGGTCCAGCCATGATTCATCATGATTCAATTTGCACGGATGGCGAACATGATTGTGCTTGATGGTCATGGGGCGGGTGAAAATGATCAGTGTGATCGTGATGGCGACCGTGGACATTCTGACGGTGCTGACAATGCCAACGGTGATGGTTCATTACGGTGCAATTGTAGCAAGGACAGGCCCTTCAATTCTTCACTGACATTGAGACAAGGTTGGTAACAAGGTAGGCGGTAGGCATTCTGTGAATACACCATTGAATTCCGCGACTTTGTCATGGCCTTGATTCTAGCCTTGCCACATATTGTCTTCATCAAAGCCGTACCCGTCTCTATATCATCCTTGTTGAGACATCCCTGGCACCTCCTGAAAGAACAGACTTCATTTTTGACAGCGCCCAAAGAGCCATCACCGCCATTCAGGTGGATGCCAGACCTCCAGTTTCTCAACCCAGGGAGTGAGTGAAGAATGCGTGGGAGAAAAAGGGCATGGCCCGAAGAACCAGATGATTGGCGCGAGCAGGGAGGTAGTAAATTTCAATATAGGCCCAAACTTTGGGGAAGAGTCTGACAGCTTGCATTGCACCTGCAACCCCCAAAGCGAAAAAGCCTTTCAAAAACTATTCTTGAAATTCCAGAGCTATTCCTAAAAAATCCAGAGCGACTTCTAAAATTTCCAGAGCGACTTCCTAAAATTTCCAGAGCTAATCCCCAAATTTCCAGAACTAGTCGTCAATTTTTTCACAGGCCAAAGCGATTTGCGCGTGGACAAAGCAGATGGCCCAGCCATTTGCAGAAGGCCTCAATGTTTGGACCATTTTGCCTTGAACAAGGGCGTGAGAAGGAGGTCCTCAAGTTGAACTATCGGTCTTTGAAGGTGTTTGGACGTCGTCGTTTTGTTGGGGTGAGATATCCGTTCAAAGACTTGCCTGGAACCTTCATCAATGTACTTCCCATGACTTAAGACCAGGAAAACCCCTTTGCTCGAGGTTTAGTGTTCTATTTGACTGCGCGTTAGCTTTTCCAATCTTCAACTTTGGAGCTAGTGGGCAAACTTCATTGCATTTTCCAAGGCTGCTACATAGTTTCCAAAGCTAAGCTTTTGCAAGAAAGAAAGCTTGTAATTGAACATGGGTTCGGAAACGTAAAGAAGTTCATATTTGATATCTGCCTTTGGGATTGTGTCCAAAGAATCATATCTCAAAAAGAAACTCACACACCCTGTGTTGAGGAACGGCTCTGAACCGCTCTGAACCGCTCTGAACCGCTCTGAGCCATTCCCTACAGCAATTTTAAGGAATAGCTCTGAACCGCTCTGAACCATTTCATTTAGAACCATTCACACCGCTTTGAAATTTAGGAACCGCTCTGAACTGCTCTGGAACTATATCAATTTTTTGGTGTTTTTGGAACGAATGGTTCTAAACCGCTCTGAACTATTTAGAGCTATTCATAAAACTGTGTTTAGGAACCGCTCTGATCCGTTCAGAGCCATTCCCTAACACACTGAAAATATTTATCTTGTTTTTTTCTGATTCTTGCCTTGAAATAAAAGTATATCAAAATGTTCATTCAGTTAGCGTACCTTCAATCATTTTTGACACTTGTTATTTCTAGCAAGTACACATGAGATAACACTCATGCAAGTGCAGTTTTGAGGGCAAATTTTTCCTCTGCAAGAGCATGTTAGATGAGATAAACTGTCGGACTGACTTGCAACATCTGAATACATATGATGTTTTTCATTTCCATGACCACATGAGAATTCAACCCGATTGAAACCAACGATTTGACATCTGTGCCGACAGCGGCGCCAACTTCCAATAATGCGCTCAGAATTCGAAACCTCAGAGCGCGGCCAAAAAACAGCTTGAAGGGCGGGTTTGCTGGATGGTTTTTTGGGCCCCGAGGAGTTGATACAGGTCAAGACGATGATTGATCAACACTTTCTCAAAGATCAACCTCAAAGAATCGCGTGTTGTGTATTTTTGATGTTCTTTCTGTTTCCGCCATTGTTGCTCTTTGTCCCCGGCTGGCGATTTCAAGGGGTCAGGGGTTCTGCATGGTAAATTTGGCAAGAACATGAGTTTTCATTTTCCAGCGATGGCCCCTTCAGGCATTGATGTGTGGATAGCTAGCGAATATGTTGATTGTTTTTCTATAGAACAGTTTTGCACTTAGCATCGAAAATTCTGAATAGTTGAATGGATAGTTCCGTGCTCTTTACGGATAATCCTGCCCATTTTCAGGATAACCTTGCATATCTTGTGGATAACTATGCATATTCTATGGATAGCTCTGCATATTTTATGGAAAGCTCTGCATATTTTATGGATAACTCTGCATATTTTATGGATAACACTGCATATTCTATGGATAGCTCTGCATATTTTATGGATAGCTCTAAATCCTCACAGACAAAGAGGCCAAGGCAGGTCCCAATCTATCTATCTATCTATCTATCTATCTATCTGTCTGTCTGTCTGTCTGTCTGTCTGTCTGTCTATCTGTGCATGTATGTGTATCTATGTATGTGTATCTATGTATCTTTGTATCTTTGTATCTATCTGTGTATCTGCGTATTTCCGTGTTTGTGGATCTACGGATCTTTGTATCTACGTACCTTTGAATGTATGTCTCTACGTAGAGCTCTGGCAAAGTTATATCTTCGTTTATAATTCTGGTCGCTTCGCGACGACAACCGCCCGCACCGGAGTGTTAGCTTCGGAGTTCCAATGACTAAAGCATAAGAAAACCATATGTATCCATATGTGCT
>BGPT01000411.1:295730-329072 GCA_003297045.1 Symbiodinium sp. clade C Y103
GCCCCCCCCCCCAAGCTAAAGCTTAATAGCTATTGCAATTGCTTACGAATCATGCGTGCCAACAAAAAACGCCTCGGCACCTTCGGTGCGGGCGGATTTGCCGAAACTAATTTGTTGTTTGTTCAACTTAGGTTACATCTTAATCCTCTTGGACAAGTCACTTGCGGTACTAAAGGTAACACGTTCCAACTTGTTGATAGAACTTGGGAAAATTGGTGGTAAGTTAGTGGTGCACTTAGTGGTTCCATTTTGTTGTGGGTTCGAAAGGGATTTTTTTTGCCACAGCGGTTGTGTTTCTTTGTGTGTCAGTTGCTGCTCAATGTGCTGCGTAGTACAAAATGTGCCTCACAGGGTACCACTCTCAAAATGTGAGGAACCTTTGGGATGGATTGTGGGTGCTGTTTGTTTGAAAACAAACTTGGATTAATGGGATATGCTAGGTACTTGGGTTGAATTCATTGATTCGAGTTTCGATGTCGGCGGGTTGTCGGCCCATCATGTCCTGAGGGTTGGGACTGTAGTGTCAGCCCATGCGTCGGCCCTGTAATTTTAAAGTAAACACAGTGTAAAAGCTCCCGTCAGCTTTCAGCTCTCTGACTTGCTTTGCTTGAGTTTATGTAGGAAGCTGGGGATGGCTTCTGAGAAATGTGTTTGCAAGATTGAAGGATGTTTCACTGCCTGCGTTGATTCGAATACTTGGCACTTAAACAACCTCGAAATCGTGCGTTGAAAAGCAGCTATGCGGGGGGGGACAAAAAACTTCGACAAGTTCATGGGTGCTTAGTGCTTCGTTTTGACTTCTCCCGTAACTTCAATGATAAGTTACCCCCTAGGTTTACATATCCTCACTGCACCGCAACTTTACTGGAGCCCTAAGTATGCCTCGTGGATGGATGGATAGATGGATAGATGTACGTATATACGCATAAGATGTAAATGTAGGAACAGACGGTTTCAGAAAACGTCACAAAGATAACTATGTGAATATATATGTATATACATACATTTTCCAAAAATAGGTAGATAAGTAGGCAGATAAGCAGACGGTAGAAAACTAAACAAGTAGATAAGTAAAAAAAATGATAGGGATAGACGGATGGACGGATAGATGGACGGATAGATGGATGCATAGATGGATGCATAGATGGATGCATAGATGGATGCATAGATCATCATAGATCGATGGGTCGATAAGTACATAGATAGATAGATAGATAGATAGATAGATAGATAGATAGATAGATAGATAGACTAAATCGACTAAATCGACTAAATCGACTAAATTGACTAAATCGATAGATCGATAGATCGATCGCTGGATAGATAGACAAATACATAGATTGGTAGGTATGTAGAAGTGCAAATCAAAAACACTAACAAAAATATCAGCTGTCGCTGGCTCATCTTTGGTGGTGTAAGTGCATCATCAATCGTTAATGGTGTCTTGGGTCTGTTGGTGGGCAGCTCATCAGCCCTGTGTGCTGCAGCATAGCATATATACATATATCTATTCATAAAATTAATGTTCAAAATATAATGCATATATATATATATATGTATATACATATTACCATATTGTATGATTCAATCGAACACACAAATTACGTAAAACCATAGCAACATGTTTTGTTCGCAACACAACAAAAACAAACAGGGTTCTAATCATGCAGCTTGTCAGTAAGACAGTGGACATCTGATATGCTGAAGATCAGCATTTCATACAATATGGGGGTGGGTCAAAACCTATTATTGTCCATTTTAGTGGGATGAACTTCCATTTACCAGCTATTTTGATGTTCACTAGGTACCAGGGTTTCGACTCATAGCCATATTGTTTTCCGCATCATGCGCAAATCAAAATCTTCATTCACTTTCATCATCGATCATCCCTGCCATGACAAATATATGTTCGACTTTCAATTCACCAGTTTCTTGCGGTTTCCCAAAAAAAAACAGAAATTCGTTCAACTTTCATTCCTGTTTGGCATCTGCCCTCATCCCTTCCACCCTTATCTCCTTCTTGTTGAGCCTCTCCAAGGACTGGAGCTGTTCCCCGGTCTCCACCGCCACGACCTGCGTCGCCTCCGTCGCCGGCGTTTCCTCGTCGCTTTCCTCGATCTCCACCCGGACGCCCTCGGCGGAAACGTCGGGGGAAGCCTCCGCGGCGACCGCCTCGGCGGCCTCGACTGCCTCGATGCCACGGGCCTTCTTGGCATCCTGGGATGATGGGATCCCAGCAATGGGGGATCTGATGGATCTGCCTTGTGTCGAAACTCCAGACCTTTGAAATTCCAAAGTGATGGCAACAACATCACAAGGGGAAAAAACAAAAAAGATCTTTGGCTTTGGATCCAGGTCCTCACAGGCTTGCTTGGTTTTCTCCAGCAAGTCCAGAGCTTCTTTGTTCCTGCACTGCTGTTGGCCCCGCTTTCAAAAGGGACTTCCTACACGGGAAAATGATAGGAGTACATGTTGCAAGGTGTGTGTTGAAGATGTCGTTGGATCTTTCACGATGATCTATCAACTATATGTTGTCAAATCCATGAGAATCGATCTGCTCTAGTATTTTTCAATCACATTTTGTCAACAAAGTATTTGTAGAAACCACGTCGTTTCACGTCGTTTCAGGTCCTGGGAAAAATGCTGAGGGCATCCTCCAAGTCGTTCAAGGCATCCTCCCAGCGGTGCAAACCTCTTAGGGCCTGGGCTCGACGGGTGAAGGCCTTGAAGTTGGCGTCTTCGCTCTTCCTGGCAACGCAAAAAATGGAGGAAACATGGGTGAAACA
Organism: Symbiodinium sp. clade C Y103; assembly: GCA_003297045.1. Lineage (NCBI taxonomy): Eukaryota > Dinophyceae > Suessiales > Symbiodiniaceae > Cladocopium > Cladocopium sp. clade C. The sequence goes on from BGPT01000411.1 coordinate 298,517, forward strand.
TGAAGAAACACAGAAGGTTCAACAAGTACTTGGATTGGATTGAAGGGAAAATCTGGCCAGACACCATATTTTGTTTTATCTTCTTCCCATCAAAGATAAGATCTTCTTGTGCATTGTTCCCTTCAAATGCTGAGACAAATGGGGGAAACATGGAGTATTTATCATCACTGGTGTTCTGAAACGGAAATTTGAGGATACGGACAGACTCAGCCCATAAGCCCATAAAGGATGGACATCTTTATTCAACCTTCAACAAGTGCATGGATGCCCTGGTTTAACAATCTCAACATACCAAGTCTCTTAAAGCCATCTTCGAAAATCTCTGAGTATTCGATGACTTTATTGCCTCAGTCCAGTGTCAAGCTGAGAGCTACCCACATCCATCCAAAATGCCTGCATCCAAACAAGCGACTTCTGCCCAACATGGTTCTTGATCACATTCTTCAAATAGTTTCCACTGACTATGTTCATCAGACTGGGAGGATTCTCTTCTTTGGCCCTCAATAGCCTTCAAACCCGCAAAGTTGTCTCAAGATGTTTGTTACTCCTCACTTTTTACTTATCAGGTTTTAATACCAAACTGCCGTTTTCGGGGAAGTATCAAGCCACATTTTGTTGCTCCAGTTACAGGATGCGATGGCATCGTGCCATCTGAAGACCTTCAGTTCCGCCAGGGCCTTGTTCGTCCACAGCGCTTTGGAATCTCGGCGATACTCCAAGCCCTCATCGTAGTGTTCAATGGCGCCCACATAGTCACCTTGAAACAAGGGCGCCTCCTGAAAATATGGTGGGATCCATAGGGGCTTCTTGCTAAGCCCAAGTCAAATCACAAATGAAAGATCAGGGAAATGCCTGAAAAACAAGAAACAACTCCCAACACGAAGCTCCTACGACTGCTACTAGGTAGACAAATTTCAAACCAGTGACCTTCCGTCATGCACTGATTGCCCCTCTGGCGGCATTTTTCTGCCGTCTTGGCTTTGTCAAATTGCTTCTTCTTCCGGTCTTTGAGGTCAGCTTCCATGGCCAGAAATTCCGGATTGTCTCTGGGAACAATGGGATCTCCCTCCTCCTGGGGTGACGGATGGCGACGTCATGGCATCATAGTGTTTTTTGAGAATAGGGAAGCCATGAGAACCCATGGTTCATCGTACGGTTTATCAGACGGATAATTATTCACTTATTTTTCCATATTTTTCCGAATGGCCAGGACAACCCCCAAGAATCAGAAGTTCAGAACGTCTATCTTGGTGGAGTGAGGGCCATGAGCTGTGGACTATTAGTGGATTCACATCTCATGGTGGCTGGGCCCATTCGTGACCCACCCGGTTTCGTTCCTCGGAGTCTGTGTCAGGCTCCCAATATTCCCAAGCTTTGTAGTTGATGAATCGGCTCTTGCCCAACAATGCCTGCGATTTCTTCCAACGAGTCCACTTGTCCTCCAACAAAAAGACAGGGACTTCGGTCCAAGGGCATCTGCATCCAGTCAAGATCAGTTCCAGGCTAAAGAAAACACGTCAACCAACATCTGACTCATGAAACTCTACTGAGACTCTACTGAACCTGCTAAGAGCTTCCTACAGGGTTCCATTCTTGTGGCCCATTGGCCAAAGTTAACAAAGCAGATCAAGGCAGGGCCAGTCGGCCAGTCGGCCAGTCGGCCAGTCCTTCCGCCATTTGTGTTTGGCCTTTTCCTCTTTGAAGACGTCCAATTTCTCCATGAGTTCCGCACGTCGAGCCTCCTGGGACATCATTTGGTCCGACTGTTGGCATCGAGTGCACTTGCCTTGGAGAATGCGACGGTCTAAGATGGTCCAAGTCACAAGGGTGGGGAAGGCGGGCAAGGTGATCAAACATCAACAGAAATTCCCGAACAGCTAGAAACTATGTAGCCGTAAGGATCAAAACACATCACAGCATTCAAGCTTCCACCCCCTTCTGAAAGAAAGCAGTTGGTGGAGACACCCCAGTGACTTTATCAACAAATCACTTCACATCCTCAACTTTTCAGGTGGATCATCAAAAATGGGTCAATCTGAGTTGGTGATGGTCCAGTCATTCGAGGAACCTTCGGGCAAATCGATGAAGTACTCCACAAAGCAGCGCTTGCACCACCACTTGTACCTCACAGATGTAAATCGCGGGGACCAAAACTTCCTTTCATGCCCTTTTTCCAAAAAAAAGGCTTGTACTTTTCCTTGAAATTTAAGGCCAACCACATCCATGGTCTGTCTGCAAGTGTCATATGTATTGAATATAGGGGATTCCGGATTTTGCATCCAAAGACACCCGCACATCTTTGCCCATCGGTTCGCCAATTGGATCCGGGTTTGTGTAATGCAGCCAAATCCAACGACTTCTCACCATTTTACATCATTTCTTCTTTATTTCATGATCAATTTCTGGGCAGACCCAACTGAAGGTTGCCTGCTTTCATCACCACTTTTTAAGGCAACACTATATAAACCACTCGCCCACCACCTCCACAATGACACGAACACCAAGATAAGGTGCTTGGTTCCTTCACCTTTTCCCTCAGAGCCATAGAGCAAGACCTTCTGCCTTCTCGCCTGTTGCTCTTCCTGAAGCCACGAGATAGCTAGATCGGAGATGAGTGAAACAAACTCCCCCGAAGCAAGGACGGAATTCTAAAACAAAGCACTGATAAGGTCAGGGCATCAGAGTTCCAATGGGAAGATCATCTGCAAGAATTTGTGTTGTCGGGTGATTAAGATTATATAGATACCACGAACAGTTGGATGGTTTCATCAGAAGAAGTGAATAAAGATTCGTAGCATGTTGAGTCTTGAGTTTGCCCAGAAATGGCCAGAAATGGCAAGGCCCCATGACCGCCTGTCGAATCTGTTTGGCGCGTTCTTTCAAGGCCAACTTTTGGTCGAAATCTTCAAAGTCTGTGATGGTCCCATCGATGATGCCACGGATCTGCAATGTCACCTGGTGACGGGGCTCCCAGCGGAAAGAAACAACCAAAGAACATCAAAGAACCAAGAAAACCACAGGAAAACCAGTCGGAATCCAGAGATGCACAGCAAAAGTATAGACATCAACTCAACTTGAAAACCACAGGAAAACCATAGGAAAACCACAGGAAAACCATAGGAAAACCGCAGGAAAACCATAGGAACACCACAGGAAAAACCGTAGAAAACCACAGGAAAACCACAGGAAAACCATGGGAAAGACCACGGGAAAATCACAGGAAAACCATGGGAAAACCACAGGAAAACTGCAGGAAGACCAAAGAAAAACCATAGGAAAACCATACGAAAACCGCAGGAAACCATAGGAAAACCAAAGGAAAACCATGGGAAAACCACAGGAAAACCATAGGAAGACCCCTAGGAAAAACCGTAGGAAAACCATAGGAAAACCATGGAAAACCATAGGAAAACCAACCATGGAAAACCATAGGAAAACCACAGGAAAACCAGAAAACCACAGGAAAACCATAGGAAAACCACAGAAAAAACCACAGGAAAACCATGGGAAAACCACAGGAAAATCACAGGAAAACCATAGGAAAACCACGGGAAAACCATAGGAAAACCATGGGAAAACCATAGGAAAACCACTGGAAAACCATGGGAAAACCACAGGAAAACCATAGGAAAACCATAGGAAAACCACAGGAAAACCATGGGAAAACCAGGGGAAAACCACAGGAAAACCATGGGAAAACCACAGGAAAAACCATAGGAAAACCATAGGAAAACCATAGGAATCCAGAGATGAACAGCAGAAGTATAGACATCAACTCAAATTGAAGGACAAAACACATCGATATCCTGTGAAAATCCTGACCCCGCCGTTCTTCCTCGATCTATAGTTGAAGGAACCAACACCTTATCAGCATCAGTCTTGCCCCGCCTCCTCCACTTCATTGGACCACTCTTCGATCTCCCTGCTGCCTTTATCGCCAGACAAGGCCAAGGCGGCATCTACCGGCGCCATGGTTGGAAATGATTTGAATCCTTGCTTTGAAAAAAGCTGGCTAAAGATGATCAAACAGGTTCAACCTGTCTTGCTGGACTGATGCTTTGGGAACATGAACGCTTAACAGGATCGCACTGCCAGTAACGATGACATCTGGCATCACGGCAGCTTAACTTTGCATCCCACTGCTTGATTCATTGATGAGGGTGACTGCTTCTTTCGGATCAAGTGACAGTCAAAGGAAAGACTCCATCCAAATGTGCATGAACTTCTTGCATCTTCTTGCTATGTTCATCATGGACCCATGTTCGTGCTACAAAATTCACGCGTCTGAAGCCCATATACAGCTAACTTCCCCAGGTAAATGCGGAACTGACAGTGGAAATGCACTGGCTGCATAGCATATCAGCATATTGCAACATAGACCAAGTCAGTAGTCTGATGCGAACAACAAAATTGGCTCAGTCTTTGCCGCAAACAGTCAAAGTCTTAGGGAACTTGGCATGTCTTTTTTGACGCTCTGATTCTTCTTTCCGGGCGGGTGACACATTGCGAATATCATTGTTTCGCATCTCAAGACACCTGCTGCTTGGGCACATTGGTCAACCCATGTCAATATTGTGGTTCGGGAAGCTCACTTGATTGATATCCGAAGGCTGATAAATTCGTATAAATTCAATGTGCCAAGTGGATCCTCTGAGCTCATGCAATGTACGGCTGAAAATTTGCAGTTCCCAAAGCAGATTTGTTCGCCCATCTTGAGCGGCAGGACGATTCTACCAGTGGTGGCTCCACCACCACATATTGCCACATATCACCAAGTGTGACCACATCGAGATTTCCACTGGGGTGCGTAGCGACCCTCCTTCTGGCGGCAAAACGCCTGAACCTGCGTCTGCTTTGCTCGGCAAAATAGTCCCAAGATGCTGCAAAATTGCATCAGTACTCTGTTGGGAAGATTACTGCAATACCAAACTGGGTCCACATGCAACAAAAATCAAAATTAATCAAAGGTACATGAAACGCATGAAAGATTCCTTTGGTGTTACGAGTATCTTTGGGTCTATGTGCTGCCTGCCTCGATCAGCAAAATCCAGTCGTTCCAGTCCTTCCCCGCCAGCAGTTGACAACAGGTGGGCGAAATGGAAGAAGATCGTATATCAGTATATCGATCCAGCCAATGTCTGCACAGCTCAACAGCATGCAATAGCATATGAACTAACCCTCACTGACGCTTCACAAACTTTTGGACTCATTGGAATCGTTGACAAACAACAAACTGCCAAAGAAGTGTCCTTGTGCTTCATCATCTTAGTGCTACTGCTACACCTTTGAAGCGGTGACATGGAGTTCACTGACCCTGCTTCAAAAGAAGCATAAGATACGAGTACTCTTGGCTGTTGAAACGCTGTATTCTCCGCCAATATTGCCCGCCACTTATCAACTGCTGTTTGGCACTGACCTGATTTCTCGCATTCGTCAGGAACGTTTTGAAAGAACAGGTCAATGTCTACAACTGCACCAAACTTCTTCAGCGCAGCCGAAATCTTTAAAAAGGCCACAGCTGGGAAATCCGGTGGCCAATTCTGGTTCCATTTGATGCTTGGAAAATGGGAAAATACGCAGAAATGCAAGTTGAAACGGATGAAATATACCATAAAATTATATATGAAGTTGCACAAGCTCTCGGAGACCCTATTGTGGTGCGGCGCCACATTTTTCTATAGCCAAGCTTCGACGTGCGACGATTGGTGATACAATTGCCAGCCAAGTAGAGCGGGAAGGCACCTGGGGCACAACCGGTCACTAGCACTTTTTTCTCAAGAAAAGCTTTCATTAGAGTACGCAGACTTGATTCAAATGATGTGCGGAAAAAGAAAGCGCTTTGAGCGGCACCAAATTGAGACTGAAAACAGAGTGCCCACTGCTTGAACTGAGAATACTGCGAGTTCTGGCAGGATGCCGCTCCGAAAGAACTCCGCTCACAGAGTCACTGTGAAGACAGGGTGAGTAGGCAGCTGGTTCATCAGCTCCGCATGTTGCGCCTTGTGTTGATCGACCATTCCACAACAAAAAGGGCACTGTGCAACCTTGAGTATGCAACTCAGCCAATCAGCCACAGCGGGAACTCTTTTCATCGCTTCTCATGAAATCTCTGCCATGCGTAGTTTTCCTTTAAATTTCCTCAAATTTCTTCAAGGACCTTGGCAGTCTTTCCTTTGAAACTCACGGCGCTTCGATTGGCACCTTTGTCGAGCAGAAACTTTGCAATCTCAGGCGTGGCTTTGAACAGGGGCGTTTTGCCCTGAAAGTTCCTGGCACCAACATAGGCGCCACGCTCGAGCAACAGCTTGGCTTTGGCCATATCACCTCCTTTTGCGGCGAGGAAGAGAGCTGTGTTGCCATCCTCATCCTGCAAAGGGACACGCATCCTGAGCATGCTGTTTTGGATGCGACCTTCCAACATGTTTGATATGGCAAGCACTAGGGTTTTTTCCTTAAAATAATGTCTCCGCAGCAGAAAGAAAAGAGAAACCAACGAATCTGTCACCCCGTCCTGGAAGTTCACATCCGCTCGGTGGTTGAGAAGATTCTGCACGATGGCGACCTCGCCTTCCTTGACAGCTTTCATCAACGCGTCGCCTTTCTCATCTTGCTTGCGCTTTGCCTCGTGGAAAACATGAATTGCCATCTTTTTGACAGCAATAAATCACAACACACAACAGCACGCAAACAACTCATGCTTTTTGGTTCATGACCTTGGAAACACTTGGAATGCATGGCCTCAAGAATCTCATTGACTTGCTCTGCAAGGAGGCGGTCCAGCTTACAGCGCTTCTCGGGGCAATCCAGACAGGTCCATGAGAGTTTTGAACGTCGAACGAAATCCTGAGGATCCAGGAAGTTGGTTTCCTCTGTGGACCGAGCCAAACGAGAGTACAACCGCTGTCGCAGCATGGGGCCTGTGTTCGCGCAGTTCCCCAAAAAGTCAATGACCACCACCTGCGGTGACCAAAAACCTAGTCTCCACGCAGCAACGCCGATTGATGGAATCTCGTACTGAGAAAGAACAGAGTCTGAAAGTTTGCGCTCTCCTTCCAGCTTTTTGTTCACCAAAACAACGACCAAATCTTGTTTTTTTTCTCTCATGCCAGCAACAAAGGAGAAACTGAAGAAACTCCACATATTGTGCTTCAGTCCGTTCTCCATATGACCTTGGCAACCAGCCAAGGCATTGTATTTGTCTACCATGCCCCCCAAGTCTGTGGAAGGGTGCACAGTTTGGGTCTCAACAAGGTCCGCAAAGTCGAAAAGGTTCTCTTTGGAAATGCGGCTCTTACTGCCGTCCGGATCTGTTGCCTCGGGCGCGCACCAACAGTGACTGCGCAACCGGCAAAGTTTTAATGGAAATTTCATGAAATTTCAAGGTTCCTGGGAAAAAACTGCCTAACTTCGAGCGGTCCCCGACCCACGGCACCAAACTTTGGAAAAACACGTTCCTTTTTTAATTCTCTACCAAAAGCAACCCTAGTTGATGTAAAGCTCTAGCTGATGTAAAGCTTTGGCTGGCGTAAACCCTTTGGCTGGCGTAAAGCTCTGGCTGATTTGAAGTTCTTCTGTAACTTGGTTTGATAAAATCTAGAGGCCCTCAGCTGTTGGGGAACCAAACGAAAGTCTATGGAGTCCAAGCTGCATCAGTCCAAAACCCAGCCCAAAGAATGGCAGCCTTCTCTGGGGTGGCCAGCGGACCTATCCACTGCTGCAGCAAATCTCCTTTTGTAAACAATGGCTTGGTTTCATCTGGGGCTGATCGGAAGCTGCCCACCTGCCAAGCTTGAACCACATTGCGTCCGTGAAAGAAGATATCTTTGACACTCTGGAAACAGGTGGTCCATGGATCATCCACGGATCTTCCTTTTCCTGTTCGAGGTTTCATTTCCACCGTTTGACAAGCATCCATGAGGTCCTGGGCCAGGCAACCTACCTCCTTGTCGCACTCTTGTTTAACGCTGACTTTCTTGACTTCCTCGTTTTGGAGTTCCTGTTTGGCCTTGGCCCGGGCGTCGTTGGCCTTCAAGAATCTCTTCCTGGCTTCGTCGGCCTCTTTCTTCAGTTTTTTGTTCCCAAATTTTTCGGCCTTTTTTTTTGCGGCCTTGTGCTCATTGTGGGCTTGAGCGGTCCAGGCTGCTTGGACTTCGGCTTTGGCGGCGTGTGCTTCAGCAGCCCTTTCTTCGGTCATGTGTTTTACCCATTCAGCGCATGAAACCTGAGTCGCCTTGCCCAGAGCCTCATTGATGAATTTGTTCTCCTTGTGATCCGGATGCTTGATCTTTGGCCAGTCATGGACCCTGCTTGTCTCCAAGAACTTCAGGAGTCGACCTTGCATTTCCTCCGGGGAAAAATTCTCAATCACCCGGGCGGGCCTCCTCCCACTGCTGAAATCGGCAAGATCCAGGTCCTGGTCCAATTCATGAATGTCCTCTTCCAAGCGAGCCGCATATACACCAGTAGCGCCAGCTAAAATGCAAGCATAGAAGGATGGAAATGAAAACTGCATCCGGAAGACAACGTGTAAACAGTTTGAGGACAACTAGGATTCTTGCCCATTTTTGCCACATAGCTACGGTAGAACATCGTGTTTTTTACAATACATGCTGGTGCCAAAGGCTGTTCCTGTCCACATGTTGGGTTGCTTTCCAAACCAGACCCACTCAAATATCTTTGGGCACAATTTGCTGAAACAAAAACTCCAATCTTTCTTGCGCATGTCCTACACCATATCCCAAAAACATTCAGGCTTGGAAGACAATTCAAAAACCCACACATATATCCAAACAGACACCAAGTAGTCACCAAGATGTTTGCTTCGCGCATTTGCACTACCGCAGATTGCACTACCGCAGAGTCACTATGAAGACCTGTCAAAATACCAGTAGTACCGCATAAGGCGGTGGCGGAAGTTTCAAAAATGGAAAACCCAGGCGAGGTTGGTTGCTGTGACTGATGGGGCAGAGCGAACCCACTGATGGACCGACAAGTGGTTGGAGGCAGCGCAGTGTTGTTGTGATGTAGTGTAGTTGTAGTTGTAGATGTAGTTGTGGTTGTGGTTGTAATTGTAATGTAGTTGTAGCGGTATTTGTAGTGCAGTGCAGTGTTGTTTACTTGCTTTGATCCCTCGTGCAATTACAATGGAGTGACGCCAATCAACGTGTGAGACATGCATGTAAGAATCTCGCACTGGTCAACCTCTGCAGCTCACTTCTTTTCTCGATTGGGGTTAGTCTGATGGATTCGACCCATTGGTCGCGCTGGCTAGGCCTGAGGGTTAGGCACTAGGCTGATCGCACGAAGCACGTCCATGTGCAGAGGTCTCTATGAAGTCATCATCCCGCGTGATGATTGTCAATGTCCACAGTTGGTAGACGATGATCCCTTCGAAGATGGCTCTGCAACAGAGCACGAAACTGCAGAATGGCCATCCACTTTTCGTTTTCGAAGTAGTTGATTGTGACTTGAAGTTCTCGAGCGGTTGCTCGGAGAGAGGTGGAGGCCTGTGGATGCAGATGCTCCAGAATGTCTGCATGAAGTAACAGATGATTCTGCATGTCTCGAAATCTGATGAGAAGGGTATCCACTTCGGTCAAAGGGCGTAAAAGATCCTGCAAGGAGATGTGGCCCTGATCGTCCATTGCACTCACGCGGAGAATGAGCACTTGCTCTGAGGACCTTTGCTAAAAGTGTGAGAAGTTGGCACTTGCCAAACAGAAGTCTACACTTGTAGACTAACACTTCCTCAAGGGTGGGAAATGATAACGCGGGATGGGTCGAAAAAGTTTGAATGATAGAGCTTACTTACTTGAAACATGGAACATGAACTTCACATGCACTTGCCTGTGTGACTCCATGTTCTCATGTTGTTTGCCGTGTTCCTTAACACGGACTTGAAGTGACATGCAACTGCAACGTTTTTGATCAAACTCTTCGGTATCCTGGCAAGTAAAACTACATCATGTTCCATGAGTTGCGTCTTACTTGCTTTGATCCCTCGTGCAATTACAATGGAGTGACGGAGTGACGCCAATCAACGTGTGGGACATGCATGTAAGAATCTCGCAATGGTCAACCTTTGCAGCTCACTTCTTTTCTCAATTGGGGTTAGTCTGACGGATTCGACCCATTGGTCGCGCTGGCACCCCTGGATAGGACCAATTTGCACCACATGTCATTGAGGTCACATCTCGTTCTTCTGAGTCCCAGAAACTCTTCGACTTCCTCTCTAGACAGATAGTCTGCCGGGTTACTCTGGCTGGGCACTCGTTCGATCCACATCTGTGCCTGTACACTTTCTTCTAACTCGAAGACCACATGAAGTATCTTGTCACAGTGTTGGTTTTGTGACCACGACTTCAGACATGCACCCCGCACTGATTCACTGTCTGAGAAAAGGACAATCTTTAAACCCTCCAGGAAACTTCTGAATGAAGCGACCGCTGCCAGAACAAACAATGCTTCTAGTTCCTGGAAAGCTGTTTCCTGCCTTTCCTGCATGATGAGTGTCAACAGTTCGGTGTCAACCCTTTCACCAAAGAAGGCCAAGCACTTGCCCGTTGAGGAATACATGACACCACCCAGGCCACAATAGCCACTCGGCTCGACTGATGCATCTACGTAGGCATGCACGTGGTCTGACAACTTTCCACTGACCTGCCTGGGCACATTGACCTTCAAGTGGCATTGGATTGCAGCCAGGGCAACACTTGCTAGGGCAACACTTGCTGCGTTGGTCAACACTTTGCGACCAATCCTGATGTGATCGGAAAGTTGTCGGAGATGATTCCTCAGCGCACGGCCAAAAATTTGACAACTGGCAAACTGAAGACGCCCCCTCAACTTTTCGGCATCCTTGCAGCTCAGCATTCCGGTTTGCAGAACGCGTTCAATCTCCTCCACCAGTTCCACCGTCCTGTCTTCGGTGTTGGACATGGCCGCAACCCCAGGCTGGGCATCACGCAAGTCAAGCTGCACTTCCAGCACTTTGCACACTGCGCTGAAGTCAACCAACTTGTCAAGGGACAGCCTCCAGCCCAAGGTGGAAAACAAGAACGTGATTACCATGTCCGTATGCTTTTCAATGCCCTCTTCTGCCAGGCTCAAAAAGTTATCGAAGTAACTGGACCACGTAAGTCGGAGCAACTCAGTTCCAATCTTCCATATGGCTAGGGACAGTCTCAAGAAGGATGTAACTGACGCTACTGACCCAAACGGCAAAACTTTTTGCTGATAGATGCTTGGTCCAGGTTTATCGGGGTCAAACACTACCAGATAAGCGTCGTGATCAAAGGCGTGATCCGACAATGGCAGTTGCTTATATGCATCACTAAGGTCCCAACACTTTGCTTTGAGGCCACAGGTTCGGCTGGTGGATGAAGACAGGCGCAACCATAGGGCTACCATCGCCGCCACGTGGTCTATTGTGTGCACTGTGACTCCCTCCGCCTGCGTCACAGATGCATTGACCATCGAGGCCTTATAGTCGTCAATCGGCCTAACCTTGTTCTTCTGTCGCACAGCAAAGCGTCTAGTGAGTGTGGCACCCGTTGGAAGGGTGTCCTCCTCTAAGGGGCCCAAGATAAATCCTTTATCTATCTCTTCTTGGGTGGCGGTCATCAGACCTTTATCAAGCTCAGGGTCACCACTACCTTTAACTGAGGCAAGCATAGTTTTTCTGCACTGCAGGGCTATTTTTCGAAGCTCAGTACAGGGAATGGTTGCAGGTCGAAACTTTTTCTTAAACACATTGGCCTCAGGGAGAGGTCCTGTGAGATCAAGCCCGTTTACGATGTCTCCAATCAAGTTGACGTCTTGGTGGCCTGAGTCTCTGAGCAAAGATTTCATCAGGACCAGTCTTTTCCCTTTCAAGATCTCACATCTTCTCTTGGAAACACTCTCAAGCAGTCCAGCATTCTCTGCCTGGAGCTCTTCTGCCAACAGAGCCCACCTTCTGAGTTCAGCTGTGCGCTCTTGTGCCAAGGTTTTATGAGAGACTGTCACGGTGTGATTGACCACCCTGCGCATCTCTTCTCCGAAAAGGGAATGCACACACGTGGGGTGACACATTTCTAAAGCCGCCTCAACAAACTGCTCTGGGGTCCTGTGAACTCCTATGGTTACAAAGTTTTCTGATCTTGACCTGCTTCCATCTGCACTCGCGGTTGCCACCCCAGGATGTGGAGTGCTGACAAGGCGGCAGCGTGCTGGCACGGGTGCAGCTGCTGGATGTTGTTGCGAGGTTGAATGTCAGTTGAAGCACCCAGGGTCTGCAAGGAAGCCTCCTGTGGGGCGAAGCAAGGAGGGGCGCAAATGGTTCCCCGATCTTGTAGCTCTAAAGCCATCGGGTGTTTGTCCCCAAGGTTCATGTTCGTGATCATTACTGCAAAGCCTGGCTAATTCTCCATACCGCTGGATGTTGTGGAGAAACTTGGTGAACTTGCGCCTACTCGATCCAAACATACAATGGTGAAAATCCACACTCTCTGGATTGAGTTCCTGCAGCAACTCCACGAAAGGTGTTGTCATCCACAAAAAGCTGCGGCCAGGATTCTCCACGCTCCGCAACTTACCAAGGCTTTCACAGAGTCTCACCAGGTCGCAGGTGATCTGGTATAGGCAATTGGCGCTGAGAACACGAGCCAACAGCACACCCGTCAAGGATGGGAGCACATCTGGATGGGTTTCTGTTCTGACACGCCTCCCTCGGCGCTGGATCAGGCGTGCACGGCTTGCAGTGCCACATGGAGGGGCCATATGAACGTACACACAATTGGGTGACGCAATAAGGTCCTTAATTAAGCATTTCTATCTACCTTGAGCAGATCTAGTCGCAAAATGGGGCATACAAGGCGCTGAGGGATGGATGAGTCTATTCCAAAGCTGTCTTGCAGCCCGATGGCTTTGAGCGAGGCTGTAAGGCGCCCAGAACCTGCAAAAACTTCAATGCAAAATAATTGATCGAGAGACTGATGGAAGTTCACCTGTGTCGGTGGTGCACTTGTAGGGCTCTCTGGTGAAACTTGCTCCGTAGCCTTTTGTCAAGACCCTGAGTGAGCTTGAAGTATATGTGCCACAAGATGGAGCCCTCGATCACAGGTCCCTCCAGGTCCTGCCTTGCTGCAGCCATTGGGCAGATTAAATGCCCAGCAAATATGCTTCTGATCTTTGGTTTGGAGCGCTTTGCCTATGAGTAACTCGGGGACATTTGGTCCACGGCCCCGTTTGCCACCTCCTTTGTTGTTCTTGCCTTTTCCTCCTCCTTTGCCTTTGCCGGGACGAGGTTTCTGTCTGCTCGGTGATCAGGATCGTCTCCTGGGAGCGTCGGCTGCTGCAGCCTTGGGCTGTGGCTGTGGCGGAGCTTTGGGCCCCCCTTTTGCTAGCGGCAGGAGATGAAAGCTGACGGAACTGTGACTCAACACGTTCATGATCTCTTTCTCAATTGCTGTCTTCCCATTGGCATCTTTCTTCAATGTCGTCAGTCGCTCAGACATGAGCATGAAGGCCTGACGGGCTGCTCTAAGGATCTGATGAAGCGACGAGGCTGTGACAAGTGATCGATGAGCTCGGCATGATACCCGTTCATGACGTCGTAAGGGCACAGCTGTGTCAAATCGAAAGCCAGGGCTCGCCTGCGTAGGGCGTTGACCACTTCCAACTCAGTGTTTGTGGAGCATGTCAGGTCTGCAGGCTTCTCTTTGACAACTATAACGAAGATGCGTCAGTGGCCAACTCTTTCCCAGGTTTCTTGTTGAGCAACTCTTGTCGTCGTGTATGAAACTTCTCAGGGCCGTGATACACCAAGACATCCTTCTCTGCCATTGCAAGCAATAGATCATAGACATTTTGGCCAACTTCCTCTTCGCCCCTCAGGCGCAAGCCTGTGAGCCTTTTCCTTTGCTCTGCCACTCGGTTCTCACGTTCAACAGGAGCCATGTTGGTTGGAATGTTTTCTTCCTTACGAGTCACTTTAAAATTGGCTTTGACATCAGCGACTACTAAGGTCTGCGCTTCAAAGATGAGTCTCTTGAGAGATGCTAGGGTCCCTACATTCGGCACGAGGCCACCAGTGAACAGCCCTCTCACCTGTTCGTCAGTCGGGGTGGTCCCCGGTGGTGAAGCTGCAAACGCAAGCCTTGCCAATGAAGAAACGCCACTTGCAATCACGGCGTCAATTTCCGCCTCGGTGAGATGTACCTCCAAGCCTCGAGCCCTCAGGGCTTTCTTTGACTCAAGTAACGTTCCCATGGCTCCACGGTCTGATTGCCAAAATGGCCGATTAGCAAAACCACCTCCGAAGGAAGCTATACCTACTCAACGTCACATTTGCTCGGCACATTCTCGTGAACGTTGGTGTTGATGGCCTTGTCAACTGACTGATGTGGATGCTGATGGGTGTGTCTGGTTGTTTTACTGAACATGCCTAGCTACTGTGCTGGGAAGAAAGGACCAAAACTGCGAGGATAAATGTGAGAACTCATACTTGCAAAAGAAATCTTCTGTGCAGGCACTCGCACTGGCACATGACAAGCGATCTCCAGATGCCAACTTGGGAGAGAACGCGCTCACACCCTCAACTTTTTACTTGTCCTTGCTTTCCAGCTCCAACCTACGTTTCTTGAGTGCAGAGGCCGCAGCTCCCACATCTTTCACGGGTTTTGCGGTTGTACATCTCTTGCACTTCCTAAACACCAAGACATCTACTTCATATACCGTTTGGAAACCTGTTGTCATTCGAACACCACAGCTAAAGGAATCTTGCTGAGTTCCCACTGCTCGGTGCTGATGCATCTCAAAATCCGGGTCCCAGTGCGCCTTCTCGGCGACAGGATCATTTGGCAGGATCAGATCTGGGTGAGATTCATCTGAGCTGCTGTCGGAGTCCGATGATGATGAAGAGCTTTCAGCAGGTTCCTCTTCCCGCGCGTCAGCCACGAACGTCTCTTTGGGATCTTGTCTTGCAGCTGTGCCAATCATCCCAGATCGAGTTGCGTCAGGCATGAATGATCCACTGCGGATGCTTTGCAGGACGCCATCAAATTCTCTGAGAGTGCTGCAAGCGCATCACGAGCGTATACATCCGCGGAATGTTTGCCGCTCACATGGTGTCCCAGAAGTAATCTCGTCGTTTCATCCAAGCCTTCTTTAGCGCACCACGATAGGGGTGTGCTCTTCAAGGAATGAATGGTTGTGTACTCGATTTCACCAAGCTGTCTGGATAAAAGAGATCGTAGCCATTGCCCAGCTTCGTTTGTGGTACCTGCTCTGGGCTGCCAACTGACTTCGACAGCACCAACGGGCGCTGGCAGAAGGGCATCGTCGTGAAGGGCCCAAAATTGCATGCCAGCCAGCCCAGCGACTCTGATGAAATTCTTTCCTTATGGGGGAGAGAGGAGTCCCCAGACCGGAGCCACCAGCGGCATTGAAATGCCCTGTCTGGATACCAGGCGTGCTGTCTTGCGCGATCGAGTTCTGAACTCGATGTACCCAGGTATTGTGCCATTCACCTCGATGATGTCTTTCACATAGCCACGAACTTTCTTGAGATCACTCAGTCGGCTTCTGCTGTAGAGGCAGAATAGCAATGCCCCTGCCGCGTACCTGTCGGTGAGTTCCACTTGTTCATCCAAAAGGATGCGTTCGAGTGTTTCCACCTCGCGGACAGTCAGCACTCTGGCTTGCTTTTTCTCGGGGCGCTCCATGTCTGTGAGTTCTACCATCTTCTGAGCTTTGATGGAAACGGCAGCCGCGGCTCCCTGAATTCCCACTACATGTTCGCAGAATCTGAGTGCTTCAATGAAGCCCGGGAAACCAGAGGCTCCGGCCTTGATCTTGGTCAGATGCCCAAGGTACGCTTCGATGTCAAACTCTGAGATTGGAAACGGACACAAGGAGAATCTGAAATCTCTGAACCACTTCATAAACCTGACCATGGTATTTCCCCTTCTGAGCACTGTATTGGCGCTGCGACTTCCAAAGACTTCTCGGAGGCTATGAATGTCACGAGAGTCTATGGCCCGATCTAGATCATACCCTCTGACATACCATTTTTGAAGAGCAGACGACCAAGTCCCCTGTTCCATCTCAGACCCAGTGATGTTAAGATCGAAATTGATGACTCCCAAGTAGACGCCTCTGCCTGATCCCTGCTTGAACGGATCCAAGCAGGGAGGAGACTTCGGCGCCTCCTCAAGAACCTCCACGGGCCCTATCTGCGGAAGTGGGATTGTAGGAAGTCCATCGTTATCATCAAAAATGTGACTCATGATTCCATCTTCCCAAAGGAGTTTGACAGCCATTGTGGGCGGAACTCCCATGCACTTGTCGTGAATCAGGCTCGAAAACTGATGCATCATGTGAGGATCTATGGGACCTTCTTTTTCCTCTTCAGTCAGGTCATAATAACTGTCGTGGCTGGCAAGTTCAAGATTCTCTTGTGGCGATCCAGTCAATGAAGGTCCCAGAGATAAGGACTCTATCTCCGCCGGCCCAAACAATTCATCTTTGTTTTCTGGCAGTGGAGTGTTCAAAGTCTCGGAGTTCACTGATTCATTGTCCGGAACCCTACTGGTATCATCATCAACTGCTATGGCTCCAGCATCCGCCTTGAGATTCATGCGCACTCGAAGTTCTCAACGCAGTGTCGCGGCCAATGGCAGAGTATCCTGACCAATCACAGTAGGCTACAAACTGTGTCACTGGGACCATCACCTGACTGGATCACTAACACATTTTCACTGTGTCCACCTGGACTTCTGATGTGCAAACACGTTTAGAAGTCACATCTTGTTGACATCACATCAACTGTTGAACGACATCAACACTACCTCAACAGACGTGCCTGGGAAAGAAAGACTCCGTGCAAATCGACTCGGCACCTGATGTCCACACACTTGTGTGCCCTCTAAACAGTGTGGATGTGACCATCACTTGATGACATCACTACCACAGTATCTCTGCAGTCCACTTGGAAGTCTGAGACACTAACTTGCGGCTCCTGTGATAGTGTCAGAGCCAGCTTACCTGTCATGTTTGACCCAGGCGTCCAAAAACCCAACTAGATCACAGAGGTTCAGTGAAAAATCTGACCAAGCAAGACCTGTGTTTGCCTACTGACTTGACGCAGTTTGAGCAAACCTAATGCAAAAATTGGCTGATGCCTGCACTCGTCTCGATGTAAAAACTTAAGAGTGCCTGCACGTCGGATCACTTGATCGCGGTGCACAACACAGCACTCAAATCACATCACTCTTAAATGTCACTTGACATCTCCTGGCCTTTCTGAACTGCTGTCACTCGACGCAATGAATACCCTGTTGTGAGTGCTCCAACTTACATGAGAGGTATTGATGATGCTGTGTTCCTGCACGTTGCAGTAGTTTAACTGAAAATGTACCATGACTTGTGACATGTCTGTGAGATGTTGAGGGTTGCAAAAACTGGAGCGAAAGGATCAAAAATACAGTCACTCAACTGCCCGATCCAATCATGTCACCTGACATGTGCAACTCAATCTCAAGCTGTCAATCACTGTCATTGAACCCAGGGCTTGGCATGTCACTTTAAAAGTGTCTGGGTTGAAATCCTGGTCATGTGAAAAACTGCGCAGACCCCCATGAAACAAAGTTTTGCACACTGACAGCATGTCATTGAGCATAGAGATAATGGGCCTACTGAGGGGCGAAGCCGTCAAAAACTCAGCAGAAGACATGAAAGGCCAAAAGCACAGCCGGTCGGCCAGGTGCGGCACAATCAGCGCTGCCAAAACAAGGCTCTCATCCATCCTGAGCAGCGGGGTCTTCTGTGGACTCCGGGTCTGTGCCATACCCAGGCATGATGAGGCCAAATTGTTGGGCCACCATAGGATCCTGTGCGGCGAGATGCTCAATCACCTGGCCCAATCGATTGCGTTGAAGGACCATCATATCGTGGAGCTCCCTGATGCAATCTTCTTGCTGCCTGCATGGTGGTCTCACAGAGGCGACCGGTAAGGTCGAGCAAGTCCGTGATCGGGAGCTGCTTCACGGTGAGGAATGTGTGCTGGATGAAATTCTCGTGCCTTCCATCCACCGACAAGTCAATGCAGTTGTCTGGCAAGTCGCGCTGAGCGCACCGGAGGATCTCCCCGTACAGATGGGAATCCGTCACGTGGGCAAACCACCTATGCCCTTCATCAAGCACCTCGTCGTAGGGTGCCCAAGACTTCGTCAGTTCGGACAAAGGTGGCGGATTTCGAAAGTGAAATGGAAGTCCAGCAAGATGTAAGACCTCGCTGAGCTCGCACTCCACTATCTCTGGTATGCCCAAAAACGGAAGGACTTGGTCGATCGTGAAATCCTGAGGGAGAGCTCTGAAGAAAATCTCCAGTTTGAGTTCTGGGTCGGAAAACCAACTCAGCATTATTGTTGTCAACGTCCATGACGATCACAGGGTCAAGACCCACAAAAGGAGGACGGCCAGGGTTGTAAAGGAACCGAGGCAAAAACCCAATGCCAATGCAGTGTATGGCAATTGCTGGATCTGAGGGCCACCAAGCACTATGGGTCGATGCACAGCCCAAGCTCCCTTAGTCAATGCGCGCTGTCGCACACCAGCGGGCATATGGCGGCACACGCCCCGGCCGTGATGCAATCGAAAAAGTTTGAATGATAGAACTTACTTACTTGAAACATGGAACATGAACTTCACATGCACTTGCCTGTGTGACTCCATGTTCTCATGTTGTTTGCCGTGTTCCTTAACACGGACTTGAANCTTACTTACTTGAAACATGGAACATGAACTTCACATGCACTTGCCTGTGTGACTCCATGTTCTCATGTTGTTTGCCGTGTTCCTTAACACGGACTTGAAGATAAAAGGGCAACGGATTTGATGAACATGTCTCACACTCACTGATAAAACAGATACNTGTTCTCATGTTGTTTGCCGTGTTCCTTAACACGGACTTGAAGATAAAAGGGCAACGGATTTGATGAACATGTCTCACACTCACTGATAAAACAGATACCACTGTGACATGCAACCGCAACGTTTTTGATCAAACTCTTCCATATCCACTACAGTACATAATGTTCCATGAGTTGCGTCGTAGTGTAGTTCTAGTGGTTAGTGTGGTTGTAGTTGTAGTTGTTGTAGTTGCTGTAGTTGTTGTAGTTGTAGTTGTCATGGAATTGAAGTAGTAGTAGTAGTAGTAGTAGTAGTAGTAGTAGTAGTAGGTAGTAGGTAGTAGGTAGTAGGTAGTAGGTAGTAGGTAGTAGGTAGTAGGTAGTAGGTNGTAGTGGTAGTGGTAGTGGTAGTGGTAGTGGTAGTGGTAGTGGTAGTGGTAGTGGTAGTGGTAGTGGTAGTGG
Source organism: Symbiodinium sp. clade C Y103 (assembly GCA_003297045.1). NCBI lineage: Eukaryota > Dinophyceae > Suessiales > Symbiodiniaceae > Cladocopium > Cladocopium sp. clade C. The sequence continues at coordinate 317,869 of BGPT01000411.1, forward strand.
TAGTAGTAGTAGTAGTAGTAGTAGTTGTAGTTGTAGTTGTAGTTGTAGTTGTAGTTGTAGTTGTAGTTGTAGTTGTAGTTGTAGTTGTAGTTGTAGTAGTTGTAGTAGTTGTAGTTGTAGTTGTAGTTGTAGTAGTAGTAGTAGTAGTTGTTGTTGTTGTTGTTGTTGTTGTAGTTGTAGTTGTAGTTGTAGTTGTAGTTGTTGTTGTTGTTGTTGTTGTTGTTGTTGTTGTTGTTGTTGTTGTTGTTGATGTTGTTGTTGTTGTTGTTGTTGCTGTAACGCTAGCGGTTGTTCTAGTTGTAGTTGTAGAAGTAGTAGTTGTTGTTGTTGTTGTAGTTGTAGTTGTCATGTAGTTCAAGTTGTGGTTGAAGTTGTGGTTGTAGTTGTTGTAGTTGTTGGAGTTGTTGTAGTTGTTGTAGTTGTTGTAGTTGTTGTAGTTGTCGTAGTTGTTGTAGCTGTAGTTGAAGTTGTAGTTGAAGTTGTAGTTGTAGTTGTCATGTAGTTGAAGTTGTAGTTGTCATGTAGTTGAAGTTGTAGTTGTCATGTAGTTGTAGTTGTAGTTGTTGTCGTTGTCGTTGTCGTTGTTGTTGTTGTTGTTGTTGTTGTAGTTGTAGTTGTTGTAGTTGTAGTTGTAGTTGTAGTTGTAGTTGTAGTTGTAGTTGTAGTTGTAGTTGTAGTTGTAGTTGTTGTTGTTGTTGTTGTTGTTGTTGTTGTTNAGTTGTAGTTGTAGTTGTAGTTGTAGTTGTAGTTGTAGTTGTTGTTGTTGTTGTTGTTGTTGTTGTTGTTGTTGTTGTTGTTGTTGTTGTTGTTGTAGTTGTTGTTGTAGTTGTTGTTGTAGTAGTTGCAGTTGTTGTAGTTGTAGTAGCTGCAGTTGTAACATTCCGAAACGAAGCAAATCTGCAAGACTTCCTCCATTTTCCATGTTGACAACTTCAAAAACGAAGCAATTTTGCGAGGCTTGCCTCACAAATGGAAAGTTGAGTGTGCAGCTGACGGCCTCCTACCAATGCGTTTCGCGATTTTTCCATGCCATGTCTCTAAAGTACTGCGCCTGCCACGGAAAAGTAAAGCCACGTCATACAAAGTGCTGCACCTGTCACGCAAAATCATCTTAGCAAACCTGAAGATCTTGTGTTCCAAAATGCAGCCCCTCTCAGGAAATCAGCGCCCTGACCTCTTAACATCTCTGCTTGAAGTGTCTCTTGTACTGTGCGTGCCACGAAAAATACATCTGTGCAGATCCTCTTCAAATGTCCCACGCCTGCCATCACTTTTGAACATGCGACAAAACCCAGACGTTCAGCTCACTTTTGACACGGTGCACAATCCCTTGCACTTGCCACACAAAACGACGTCTGGACGTACAAAAGTGGTCCGAACATGTGATGCTTTTAACATGTTCACTTCCAAATGTGCTTCGCACCACAGCGCCGTGCACTTTTTCCACATCTCAACTTCCAAAAGTGCTCCAAACGTGACAGTTTTTAACACTTTTTACTTCCAAATGTGCTTCGCGCCGCAAGCCGTACACTTTTTCCACATCTCAACTTCCAAAAGTGCTCCGAGCGTGACAGTTTTGAACACTTTTTACTTCCAAATGTGCTTCGCGCCACAACGCCGTGCACTTTTTGAACATCTCAACTTCCAAATGTGGTCCGACGCTGGTTTTAGCACTTTTTACTTCCAAACGTGCTTCGCGCCACAGCGGCGTGCAATTTTTCATCTCTCATCTGCCGAGATGAAAAACACAGTGTTTCGCGACTTTCCTACCTTTTCGCGCACCTGCATCTCTTCTCTTCTGACTTTCTCATCTTCTGACTTTCTCCATCTTCTGACTTCTCCATCTTCTGACTTCCTTCCTGGCTGTGCTTTTCTATTTGTCCATATTGTCGGAAGGTTTAGCTTCTAAACTTCCTTCGATTAGTTTTTTGTTCTCTAAGTTCTCGATATAGCTTGCTGTGTCCTTCGGTTTACGCATGCACACCCCAAAACTATTTCAGCGATTTCATATCCAAATCCAAATCCACAACATCCGTCAACTTTGAGACGACTCGGGAACCACGGGGCAAAAGCTACATAAGATCCCAACCTTTGGACTGTCAGAGTGAGGGGCTCAGCAACTGCAGCCGATAAGCAGGCAACCTGACCACAGCTGCTACGCCGCTACGAAACACACACGCGAAAAAAAACGGCAATGGTCAGCAATGACCAGTTGCTGATCAATTGTGTCAGGAATTGTTGCAAACTCTTTCCAATCTTTACAATCCGCCTTGAAATTGAGAAATGTCTTGCCCCCAAAACAACGTAGCATTCCGACCAGCTGTTCATGGCTTTATTTTGTGTTTGTTTTTCTTTTAGCTTCGTACAAGAATCCTCGTTCTGAAGATCTTCAACTTCCATGTCGGCCGTGGGCCAATCGCTCAATCGATGCATGGAATTACTCAGCCTATGCGGAACCTGATAAATAGCAAATAATCTCTTGTAAAGCGCATCAAAACTCGCGGAAACTGCCAAAAAACATGGCGAAGATGTTTGCGAAATGACTATATAAATGACAGATAAATGACCATCAATGACAAGAGACATGAACCACTGGCCCATGCCACCCGGCACGTTGCGGCACGTTTCTGTTTCTTTGTGTTGGCACCTTCCCAGAAGCTACTCCGTCATGACTTGCCGGTAATCATCTCAATCGACATCAAGACCTCGTGGCTTCAGCTGCTTCTCTCGCGAGCTGACCCCATTTCTGGCGGATCGTTCATCATCGTACATCCACTATTCCAATCTACCCCAATCTATTCCATGTATGTTCAGTGAAACAGCTAGTCAAACAGTTTCAATTGAGATCGGCTTTGCGCCTCTGTCACAAGTGTTGCCGCAGGAGTGTTCAGACTGCCAGCGCCGCTCTCCCACACCTCGTGCTGTAAGCAAAAAACGAACAAGGTTGAACCGGCCAAACCCCTTGGAATTGCATGTGGGTTCGTGCACATCAAATGGAATGCCAAGCCCCTTGAAAGATAGATCCCGGCTGCGTGTCGGGTTTCCCAACCGTGGCCTCAAGTAAGTGCTGCAAATCTCTTCCAACTCAATCTCCGCTACCTGACAGCCGGCCGACACAATTTGCTGTGGCCTTGGTCACCTGCAGTGTCACATCACTCACGGAAAGTCATTCAAACCAAGTAAAACTCTCAAAAAAATGTCAATGAAAGAGAGCTGAGAGAGCTGTGCTGTCAACCTTCCTTTTTGGTAATTAGTGTGTCCCTGGGCTGGACAGATTGAGTCCCCAGCTCCCACCCCACCGCAGGGCAACTGCCAAGCTTTTGTCACGCACTCCTCGTTGCCAGGGTCGTGAACAATGGCCAAGTGTGAACATGAACGATCCCTTCTCCCTAATACGGAATACCCCAAGTCAAAACCCTGGTTTTGCATTGGATTTGTGCATTTTGGGGTCACTTTTTTCGGAGTATCATATGATTGCGGGATGGGATTGGCATACATGCTTATGGATGAAACCCTGGTTTTCAAACCAGAAAATGATGGCAAGTAAATGTTCATCCACAAAAACGTGGTATCATCACAGGTATTGACCAGTTCCCAAACAAGTAGTTTGGGGTCAATAGTCATAGAATGAAAGTCTTAGGTTGAAGGAGCCTGGGTTGCATATGCTTTCTCATTTCCTGCTGGGAGGCTGGGAGCCCGAAAATCTATCAATGTGGCCACCTTCACTGACAAGTTGGGCAAGCTTTACTCAATTCAGGAGTTGCCTTAGCTGGAATGCGACGTCACCAAGTCCTGCAAGCTTCCTCCAGCTTCTCGCAGCAGCCACAGACGTCCAAGCACCTACATGCCAGCTTGAAGACTCTACATCCACATGTCAGCACAGGTTGGGTGTTGGTCTGATTGTGGTGAATCGTAGTGATGCAATCATGCGAGGGGAAGCATGCTCTAGGGAGCCATGTTCAGCACAAACCATACTTGCTTGCAAGCTTGTCTCTGCAATCCAAGACAATTATTTTGAAAAGAACGAGTCCAGATTCATTCTTGACTTTTGGGTCCCTTAAGCCTGTCCTTCCAAAATCGACAGTGGCATGTTCTCTGCAAAAAACTGTTGACCAATTTCTCACGGCATTTGAGCAGTATTGAAATCATGGTTGAAACACTTGATAAATCCCCTGCCAAAAATGGGAGATAGCCCCTGCACCGGGTAGCTGTTGGCAAGCTCAGTTTGATCGTAGTGAAGTTTCTAAGTGATTTTTCTGCATTTTCTATTGCGCAGCAAGCACTTGAATCGCTTCTCAAGCGATTCTTCACTGATCGGTCCTTCCGTCTCTCCTTTGTCTTCACAGGATGTGCATCTGTCCAAATTGACACGTCATCTTCGGGTTAGTCCAATGTGCTGGGAGCTGACTTTGGATGTTTGGCGGAACGCTTGAGCATCCCATGTGGACAGTTGCATTGAAAGCTTGCAGCCAGTCCAGCGCCATTATGCAACAGTAGGGCCCGGCCTGATTTTTGTCTTCGCATGCACAGTTCATGCAAGTGAGAGGGTTGAGTCAGAAGGTACAAGACACCCCCCCAACAACTACATCCTTGGTCAGAAGGCTTTCAGCATCCGTGAAAAACCGCTGGATTCTCTCACCATGGGGCAGGTGATTGCAACCTACTCGATCAACCTGGGTTTTCGATATGCCCTTTACTGTTGAAAATGATCTGCGCGTGAAACATGTATAATTGACCGCATGATGTTTATGAAAGCAAAGCCTCAGAGAAAGAAAGCATAGATCAAGAAAATACTTGAAACTGAAAGTATGACTGGAAAAATGGGAAAACTAAAGATGCACAGCACAAGGCACAAAGGCACGGAATCAGTCCCAGAACGGAACGAAAACGATCAACATCATCCAAAATCGGGAATGCATATTGAAGATTTTGAATTAACATAAGACCATCACAAAGTAAGACATCAAAATATATGCCATACAAAAGTATGCGTTTTACTGTTGGGTCCCCCAGAAAATCGTTTGACCATGCATGCCAAGTTCCCTCAACTTCCGTTAACGATTCTTATCCTCGTTGCAGCCAAGGCACACATATTGAGGTGGAAGCCAATGGTGCGACAGCCTTCCAGCGCTGGGTTTGCTACCCGTCAATCCCTGAAATGTTCAATCACTATTGTCAGAGCTGTTGGGGCAAAATGCAGTTGGCATAACTCATGACACAGTTTTAGACCCATATTTGTCCGGAACCTGGCTATACCTGTTCGTCTGTCAAGCCATGTATCAAGTCACCTTTCATGTTAACATCAAAGAACAACCAGACCACCTGCAAAAACTGTAGATGTCTCTTTCTCTGTTTTCCGATTTTGGCCGCGTTGCCGCCAACTCAAAGCAACCTGAGGCGCAAACTGTCTAGCTTCTGCCGACCTCAAAACGGAATGTTTTCTGGCCCGGCCATGCACCTTGTATGTTTGCCGCTGTTTTCTGGCCCGGTCATTCAACTCCCACGAATAGACCTAGAAAAGCTTGGGCGCGGGCTGCTTGCTCTTGCCGGTGACGCCATGCTGCCGCTATGTTTGAAGCATAAATGCTAAACACTGAAAGCACCATCCAAGACAAAGGCACTCCACCAAATGAAATCCACATTTTGTTTGGTTTCCAGACATGGGTTTCAATTGCAATCCTTCTGCAACACCAGCTGGTCCTGCAAAAAATTACTTTCTTCGAGTGATCCCCACCATGAGACTTTCTTTGGCATATTGTGTGATACAGATTTTGACATTCTTTCTGGCAAAACTTTCTGGCAGGGNGGACAACTCTGATGAAATCTAGAGACCTTCGGTCTCTAGATTTCATCAGAGTTGTCCTCTCCTCCTCTTCCTCTTGGCATTCTATCTGACATTTTCTTTGACATATGCTCTGACATTCTTTCTGACATTCTTTCTGGCATTCTATCTGGCATTCTATCTGGCATTCTTTTTGGCAATCTATCTGGCATTCTATCTGGCATTCTATCTGGCATTCTCTTTCTGGCATTCTATCTGGCATTCTTTCTGGCATTCTATCTGGCATTCTTTCTGGCATGTATTCTGACATTCTTTCTGGCATTCTATCTGGAATTCTATCTGGCATTCTTTCTGGCATGTATTCTGACATTCTTTCTGGCATCCTATCTGGCATTCTATCTGACATTCTATCTGGCATTCTTTCTGGCATTGTATCTGGCATTCTTTCTGGCATTCTTTCTGGCATTCTATCTGGCATTCTATCTGGCATTCTATCTGGCATTCTATCAGGTATTCTTTCTGGCATTCTTTCTGGCATTCTTTCTGGCATTCTGTCTGGCTTTGTTTCTGGCATGTATACAGGTTGAAGTCCGGCAGTGCCCACTGGGATCTGGAGCTCGCGGTTGAAGTCCGGCGGTGCCCACTGGATCTGGAGCTCGCGGTTGAAGTCCGGCAGTGCCCACTGGGATCTGGAGCTCGCGGTTGAAGTCCGGCAGTGCCCACTGGGATCTGGCGCTCGCGGATGAAGTCCGGNAGTGCCCACTGGGATCTGGAGCTCGCGGATGAAGTCCGGCAGTGCCCGCTGGGATCTGGCAGTCGCGATTGAAGTCCGGCAGTGCCCACTGGGATCTGGCAGTCGCGATTGAAGTCCGGCAGTGCCCACTGGGATCTGGCGGTCGCGATTGAAGTCCGGCAGTGCCCACTGGCATCTGGAGCTGGCAAATGAAGTCCGGCAGTGCCCACTGGGATCTGGAGCTGGCAGATGAAATCCGGCAGTGCCCACTGAGATCTGGAGCTGGCAGATGAAGTCCGGCAGTGCCTGCTGCGATGTGGAGCTGGCAAGAGGAGGCAGGAGGTGAAGGCGGAAGGCGGCGGGAAGTTGTCCCCCCCCCCGCCCCCCCCCCGCACGCCCCGCGTACAGCTGTGATAAAATCTAGTAACCCTCACCTGGCAGGTGGGGAAAAAAGTACCTGCATGTCCACCTGCCCAAAACACATCCCATCACAAATGCAACGCCGGCAAGCCACAAAGTTGTTGAGGTTGTTTCAAGTTGCTAGTTATCCCTTTCCATCGATGCTTTCAAAGTTTTCTCTTTGTTTACGTTCTCTGACTTGCATCTCCTGAGACGTCTTGATCTTGCACGGCGTCTCTTCTCTCAGCGGTACGTCAACTTCAGGATCCCCATACATGTGGAGTTAATGCACCGCGTTTAACCAAGCAAATGTTGCGGCACCAAGGTGCCCACCAATTTAGGCATTCCTGGGGATTCCCGGGACCTGAAATTTGAAATTACTTTATTCTAACAGCACTTGTGTTTGCAGGACCGACGCTTCTTCCACGCCAACACCAACCATTCAGGCTGCAATAGTTCCACAAACAGCGTGTCCACACTGAAGGGTTCTTACGGCAAGAGTAAAGGCCGGGGTTATATCATGTTATATCAGGGTGCTCCATCTGGATTGCGGCATTTTTGCTGCAAATTCTCGCATGAAGATGTCCATGTGCGTTTCGAATGCGCAGGCTCGCTCAAAGTCTGCAGCGCGACTTTGTCGGGGTCTTGGGCGCCGGCATGTTTGCTGCGCATTCTCACATAAAATGCCTCTTGCAACATGTCCATCTTCATTTCGACAGCGCACGCTCGCACAAACTGTGGGTCGCGATGTTGGGGCGCGGCAGTTTTCCTGTAACTTCTCGCATAAAATGGCTCTTGTGACATGTCCATGTGCATTTCCACTGTGCAGGCTCGCACAAAGTGATCCTGATGGAATCTTGATGTCCAGCGGATTCACCATCAGGATTCACCCACTGACATTGAGCACTTAGATGAACCCTGGGCTTTCTAAGGGGCTATGCTAGTTAAGAACACACCACTAGTACATCTACAATAATAAACTTATACAAAAACTATGCTAGCTATAATTTTGCCGAGCAATTAATTAATTACGTTGATATATTTACAGCGCTTAGCCAAAAATTGTGGAAGTTCGCCAAAAATCTCTACCTAACAAACAAATGAGAATGCACTTAGGCAAAAAGTTGCAAGAGATATCTTTAAGAATAGAGAACAACAATTCAACATTTACCTTGTGTCTTGATTGCGCAGGGCAAGCTTTTGTTTGTGCCAATGGGTTTAAACAAATGAGACAGCGGCAAATATATGTCGCTTTATTATCCCTGATGATTATTTTCGGTTGTGAATGTCAGGAATGGCTGCGGAAGATAGGAAAAGAGGTTTTCAGAACAAAACATTGCTTGCGCAGGCCAATACATGTTTGAATTTGTTATATTATGATTTGAAGAAAACCAGGGATTTCAGAAACGATTTCAGGAAAGTGAGATTCACAAGGACTGACTCTTGCGGCACTTCCAGCAGCTCTCTTTCTCACTTTTTATCATCAATGTACCGCCTCTGCTTTCACTCCCTGTCTTTAGGCGAAATCCCAGTTGGAAAAGGCGGCGATTGCCACCAGCACACAGATCGTCCTTGGTGCGACAGTGGCAACAGCGGCGACAGCGATGGATGGTGCACAGTTCCGCAGTTGCCGAAGCCCCAAAACCAAGGAGCTGGAAGGCGAAATGACCGAGCATGCCGAGAAGGAAGTACCTGATAATAAATGAGACAACATGGAAATATATATTATTATATATTGAAATGATGTTAAATGTCAATCATGGTCAATCTTGATGGATGTGAGATTTGATGGTGATTTATTCTCGTATGTCGACAGAGTCCTGAACATCATCTGACCATTCCGTGCTTTGGCCGTCCCAAATGCAAGTGTTTCATCCTGAAAAATCCTCGCCGTGATGACTTGCAAGACCTCTTCTATTCACAACAAAAAAACACACAAAAAACCAGGCAGAACACCATCAACATACCATCAACATACCATCAAGCCATCAACCCTGCTGTGCTGTTTTTGTTAGAGGCACTTGTAGCCATTGTCGCGGAAGGAATCCATCTCAGCCGTGGCATCTTCCGTCCAGTAGAAGAACAAGGGATGCTCCGCCTGCGCGGAGGGCGCTGCGAGCGCGGAATCGGATGCCATGGAACGAAGCGAACGAAGCGAACGAAGCCCTGGTTCGAACTGTGACGAAATTTCGGTGCCCCACCTTGAGGCTATAAGCAGCTGTCGCCTGCAACATGCCACATGAAAAAAGCAAGACACCTAACATACGTAACAAAATATTCAACATAATTTGAAGCCATGTTTAAACTGAGAGACTCATATTTATAATCCGTATAGTAGGTTTTTGTTGTGTCATTCATGCACACACCGTAATTTCCCCCAAATTTGGCCCCGCTTGGCCCCGAGACCAGTTTAGACACCTGCTCCACTGCCAGGCGATAAAAGCTGCGCTGCTCGTCGTTCAGCAGTCTGAGTCCGCTGTGCGCATTGGGGTTTTGATATTCACCTCGTGTCTGGAGCCATCAACCGCTTCACTCTTCGGAATTTGCTGCCAGCAAGTCCAAGATTTAACATGATTTACCTAGATCTGATCCCCAAATTTTGATCCATTTGACAACTCCAAAGCCGCAAGTATCACACTCTGAGGCATCTTTGAGCCCCAGGCCGCAATGAAAATCCGCTGTGTTGAGGGAGCAGCAGTTCAATCCCACGGCCCAGAAGTCGTAGTTGGCCAAGGGCTGAACTACTCCTGCCAATGCGGCAGTGTCCCGAATGGCATTGGGATGGCATTCGAATCATAAAAACAAAAAACGACCGAACAGTTGACAGTTGTGATACTTATGACAGTTGTGACACCTGGCTTCTGCCCACTGCTAGCTGAATATATAGCTGAATCATATAGCTGAATATGCATATATGCTGAATATAGTTGTATATATACTCCCAGAAAAAAAAACGTACAGAAGAAATCGGTGGCGGCGGAGATCTGCCTTTTTTGGTCGTGATGGGCGCCACGCAATAGGTGTCCACGTTTTTGAAAGCCATCGATCTCCTGAGAGAGTCCAAACAACCCCAAAACAAAACATCCACCACATCTGGATAACCCAATGAATCTAAGCATCAGTTGTTGTGGTTTTCTGGTTTTCATGATCTGATCTATCCAAAGCAGTTGATAACTATACAGATGTTTATACAGATTGAAATGATATCATAGCATTAATCACATCTGGGTGTTTTACAGAGTTGGATGGGTCATGGCACTCATGGACCCATCAACATCATATATCAGTATCAAATAATATCAATATCTCTCAAATAATCTATCCATCATTTCCCCATCATTTCCGGCCTGATGTCCAAGACCGAGGACTTTCCAAAGTAGGCGCGGCCCGCAGGCATCACCTCCTCTCCGGTGGATTGCTCCACACTGACCTTCGGCGGATCTGGCTGCGATCTGGACTCTGGGTGACCCAAAAATCTTAGACTCAGACTATTGCAAGATGTTCCATACAGCAATACTGAATATCTGATATATCTGCAATTATCTCGTTTAGAAAACTCTCCCCATCATCAACTATTGCAACTACCAGGCCAACAAGCCCCAAGCCCACCTCTGGAAGGACATCCATGTTCAGATAGCTGTGATACCTGACCATGGTGCACCATGGGAATCGGAACAACCGCAATTTTGAGGTGTTTCAGGTGCGTTCCCTGAGCGTCAAACCGAGAGGTGGTGGCCGCAAAGTTCATATTGCCGAAAGTCACCTGTCATGGATATGGTGGATATGGCGGATATGGTGGATGTGCTATGGACTGAAATAGGTCAAACATGTTCTGGAACTTCTTCAGCGCCATGGTCTCGCGAAACCGAACACAAGCCAGAGTGTACCCCCAGAAGCCATGCCACCACCATAGTGGCCTTGGAGATCGAAGGATGAAATAATGCCTTTTTCTTGTTCCCGAGAGCGTCTGAGCGAAGGGTTCTTCTAACTGTGAAGGTCTGTCATACATCTTCATATCTTCACATCTTCACATCTTCACACCTTCACATCNCACCTGAACATCCAGAACCTATGTATTTCAATCATTGATGTCTGTCAATGCTCTAAACAAATCCGGATTCGTGGTTTGACGTCTCCAGATTTGATGTGTAAGGAGCGTTTGTCCATGGAGTGTTTGTCTGTGGAGTTGATCAGTTTTTTCCCGAATGCGTAGCAAGGGTTCCCGTTTCACTCTGGGGGTTTGGGGGTTGAGGGTGTGTTCGCCGGACGTTGCGCAACCGTCCGCAACCG
>BGPT01000412.1:21927-38733 GCA_003297045.1 Symbiodinium sp. clade C Y103
AAAGAGCAGCAAGAAAAGGAGGCATTGTCAGCCCAGGGGCTGAAGATGGACCCATTTTGATCAATATTGAAGAAATCACGTTCAACATGTTGGAGTTTATAAGATTTTATGAACGGAGTATAGGAAAGCGGAAGATGTTAGTCAGATGTTAGGTGACTAAGATGAAGACTTCGGACACCAGGGCATGCCAAATGAATCCAAATGATCATTCCATTTGATTCCAGTGGATTCCATTAAAAACAGAAAACATCGTTTTAACATTTTAGAACAGTGTTACAAGGTGTTACAAGGTGTTAAGAGTTTCACATTATCAACCCACTTTCAGCTACTGAGATCTAGGTTTTTGACCTTTACTCCAACCATCTCCAACTAGACACAACGCGAAGTGAAGAAATTCTCCGCAGAGGAGCTCTGAAGGTTTGTCAAAGAGATGAAACAAATAAGGGCACAGCTTGTGTTTGTGGCGTTACTGAGTGGCATTGGTGCACCAATGCGAGGTAGGCCAAGTGTGTTTCTTTGTTTGATCCGTTGCTGATGAGATGACCGAGGAGGATGGAACGGGGAACGGTGCAATCGAGATTGCCAAAAAAATGTCACATGAAAAGATCATACGAACATCTCAAGTCTTGAGCCAAAGAGGGATGGACTCCGCGAGTTCTTTGATGTTCAACTCGTACTTCAGGTACTTCCAATTTGATGACCTGTCACCTGTCCAGCATCCTCATCGCAGTCCTTCCAAGGCAGAAGCTTAAATCGGTGTCAACCTGGGAACTTGATACCGTTTTCATCTGTGGTGCTAAAGGCAAACCGACCCACAGATGAAACCTGGTGAGAAGCTGCGACGAAACGGGAGAGATTTCTGGGATGGTCAAGTGATCTTAAGTTAACGTTAAGTGATCCCAGAATTGCTCAGGATGCTCGAATTTCGCCCCCAGCTTTGGGATTCCTTCCCCACCGCCAACGCCTAAGCCAGTGAACGAGGGTTTGGAGCCTAGCAGAAACGCAGCCATGTTGGAATTTGTTGGAATCCAGAAATGTCACAGGAAGGGCAAGTTGATGAAGTTGGTTGCCCGGCTTGTTCAGCTGACTGCATTTAAATTCGAGTTCAAGGTTTGCCAGGACGAGTCGAGGCAAGATGTTGTGGTTGCAGAATACACTCCACACACAGTCCACACTTGTCATCAAAATTCACGAACTGTTCCGTGATCTTTGCTATGTTTTACTCTATCAATAATACTGTATTTCCCGCCATGTCCACATTGCAGGGGACGAAATGGGACGAAGGATATCGTGGAAGACAATGCCAAAGAGGAGCACAACTTCAATCAAGGAGCGGAACAGTTTCTTTTGGCGCAGCGAGGCAGGAAGATGCACTGAACTAGAAAGACAAAGAGATTTCGCATAACAAATGGCGAACAAATGGCAAACGAGAATTTTCACACTGCTGGTAGATTTGGATCTACACTGATGCTCGTAGTCCTGGACTGCTTGAGTACTGATATGTCCGGTCCTTAAAACTCTTAAAACGTGTGGGTACATATTATAGTTATGCACCATCCCTCGGCGACAAGGTAGGACAGACTAACGTGTTGAGCACTTTCTGCTGGAAAACTATGTAGTTTGCACACCCGTTCAAGTACGGGCAACACTTCAGAGCCTCAGAAAGAGAAGAGTCAAGGGATAAATAGGGATAATGTACATAAACTGTGATAGAGTAAGTATGAGAAAGTACTCTATGTAGTCTTAACACAATGTGGAGTATGATCAAGCATGTATGATCAAGTACGGTCAAGTATGGTAAAGTGTCAAGTCTGTGGGCTTTTGATGCTCCAATGATTGACATCGTCGCAGTATGCCATGTCATTCAGCTGTTGGACGGCGACAGGAGAAATAGCAAGCATTCAGCATATTCAGCTGTTAAGGAAAGTGGTGGGCTTGGAGCTTGCCATCTCCAAAATTCACCAAGTGCCATATCCAGAATCTCCAGAGTGTCATTTCGATTTCCAGAAAACTCGAAGTTTCTCGTGTTTCCGCTCTGATGCAACAACGGCCACGGAACTTTGCCTTTTTGATGGAAGTGAGTTCAGTACCTGGGACTTTTCAAGACAATGTGGACTTCAGGAACTGCTACCAATGTACTGTTTCTACCTTTTGTTCTACAGGTGGATTCATGGGAGATCTCATGGCATGTCTCGTGTAATGAAATTCATCTCGTGAAATCTCATTCATGGTGAATCTATCTGGATCTCATGGCCGTTTTGTGAGACATAAGAACGGTGAAAACTGTGGAAACCCGCCATTCGAAAAGCCATCACAGACCTGGTGGAGCTCCCAAGAATTTCAATCGCTCGAAATCCTTGAAAGCAGAAACCTTTCAAAAGCAGAGAATCAATTTGTTTAGAACATGCTTTTTAGAACGCGCTTTAGAACATGCTTTTGTCAAGCGTATGTCATGTCCAGTATTCTTTTAAAAGCATGTTGAAGCATTTGAGATCGAGATGTAATGTTTAATCTGTCAGGTACAAATTGACTATGAGGAGATCATATTCAGCTCCTTCCTCAGTACAGGTGTGAGCTTGCAACTCCATCTTTGCCCATTGGCGTTGAGTCACTTCAATCCATGGCCTTTCCGCAGTATTTCTTAATTCAGAGAGTTCAGCTGTTTAGATCTGCTTAGTTTTCCTTTTTCCATTTTTTTCTGCTGGATTCCCTGGCTTTTTGACCCTGGCCATGACCTCAGCTTCGGTGGTCACTTCGAGCGCCGTGATCCACTGCCCGCTGCCGGCCATGTTTGAGAATGCCGTCGCTGCTGCGCGGCAGGCGCTGCCAGAGGAACGTTGGGACAATGTGTTGCTGTGACCTTGGATTGCTTCAGGCGATTCGTATTTTTTTTCAAAAATTCAATTGATACCGTGGTTGATTGTGATTTCCTGATTTCGTGATTCCTGACGGGTCTCTTAAACAAATCCTAGGTCATGCGGAGTTGACCAAGTAGAACCAGGCAAGGCCTTGGACAACTCCACGCATCTTGGTGAGAAGTGATTGATGGGAGTGTGATGGGAGTGTGTTGAAGTTGCACGTTGATCACTGTGGTCTCTAACTTTTTGAAGTTTTCGAAGTTTCGGTCATCGCTTTCTCACGGAAACTTGGCCTGAGGTATGCACTCGTGAGCTATGATGCGCTCGGCAACTCTGCAGTCTCCATCGCGAAAACTGAGCATCGTGGCATCACTCTGCAGCAACTTCTACAGATCGTGGAGTTCATCCGGAAGCATACCACCACTGCCACGACAGCACGTTTTTGGGTGGAGACGTCCCTTGGAGCTTTCTGGTCCGTGAAGATCCTGAAGGTTTGAAGTTTTGCTCGGAGGTCTTTGAACGCACTTCTTTAGGAATAAAAGATCCGGCGAGCAGCCAATCTTCATTGAACATGTTTCTAGTGTTCTCCTCCATGTGTTGATGCCGTCCGCAATGACTGTTGATCTTCCATTCCGTTCATTCCGTTGGTTCCAGGTTTCCACAGAGCCCCAGCTTCGGTCTGCCATTGGACTTCGACAAGTTCAATTTGCACCATGCATGTCATTGGATCATTTCGCCGGCAACGCGCAAGCTCTGCTGCAGCCTGGTGGAGCTCCTGGCCACGGATGCTGACGCGCAGTATCCGTGGTGGTTTGTGAGCCACGGGTGGCAGGAAGCCTGGATCAAAGCCACGTAGGGCTCGAACAAATATATGTATCAAAGAAAAGGAAAGAAAGAAAGGGAGGAAATGAAACGAGAAGAAACAAAGGAGGTGATTTTTTGTTTGTTCAAGTTGTTTCATTACATTTTCTCACATGTAATGATTACATGCGAGAAATTGAATAGGTATTGTCATTCTTCTTTGGGGGGAGGCACTGCACCGTGCCTCCAATCCCCTCTCCCTTTTTCTTAATCCAAGCTTGCACACGTGTAAGTATCCTACTTTAAATGTATGGTTATATTATTTGATCACATAAATCAATATGTATATATATATAATACATATGTACATATATGTATACATACTAACATGTATACATACCCATATAGCTTGCATTGTATCCCTAAATGATCCCCAATACAACCCCAAGCTAGCACTACGCAAATTTTGAATAGACCCAATACCAATCCCCGAAATTAAACCTTAAACCAACCCCAATTAGACTCTAACACACCCCTAAACAAAGCCCAAACCAACCCTAAATGGAATCATATTTGGGATAGCCGCTCCAAGTGGCAATCGAGACCACACGTACAAGTCCATTTCTTCATGGAATATGTTTTTTGATACCTGCAAGTGTCGAACTAAAGTATTTGGAACCCCTCATTGCCTGACCAAAAACAACATATTCCAGATCAAAATATGATATCTAACCCATGATCCAAAATGTGAAGAATGTGCCACATTCTTGGTACATGTCCTGCCGCTGCTAGGTTCCTTGAGCCTAACATAGCATTTCGGAGAAAACAAATGACAGCTGTTCGCAGGTGTTACATGCGCATGCATTCATAGGATCCTGATCTTGGTCACTTCCACTTTCACTTCTTTTCGCACCAGTGATTTCTTCATCACAGAATGTTTTTTTGGATCCCTGACTTGCAGGAAGCAGTCTACAAATTCGTGGCTTGTCTTCGGCAGCAAGACGCACTCCGAAATGTGACGGATGGTGCGTACTGGGTGTGCGCATATGCCAACAATCAGCACAAGCTGGAGGAGTGACAGACACTGTGCTGTGGGTAACTTAGTTTGGATGAGTTTAGAGTGATTTATACTTCATTATGAATTTGCTGTGGCTCATTTCAATTCATCATTATGAAAGGACGTTTAGAAGTCTATACTTCTGTGTTGCGGAGTTTCACAGCAAAGATGAATTTCAGCAAAGAAGTAGCATTGCAGAGAAGGACAACAAAGAAGTACCAGAGCAAAGAAGCAGCATAGCAAAGAAGTCACATAGCAAAGATGAATGACAGCAAAGAAGTACCATAGCAAAGAAGTCTCACAGCAAAGAAGTACCAGAGCAATTAAGTACCAGAGCAAAGAAGTAGCATAGCAAAGAAGCCACATAGCAAAGAAGTCACATAGCAAAGAAATCTCATAGAAAGAAGTGCCATAGCAAAGAAGTCACAAAGTAGCGCAGCAAAGAAGTCCCATAGCAAAAAGAAGTCTCATAGCAATTAATCACCATAGCAAAGCATAGCAAAGAAGTCTCACAGCTAAGAAGTCCCATAGCAAAGAAGTCCCACAGCAAAGAAGTCTCACAGCAAAGAAGCACCACAGCAAAGATGAATGACAGCAAAGAAGTACCATAGCACAGAAGGCTCACAGCAACGATACCACAGCAAAGAAGTCAAATAGCAAAGAAGTCTCATAGCAAAGGACTGCCACAGCAAAGAAGTCCCTTGCAAAGAAGCTTCGACTTTCAATTTTTGAGGGAAGTCTCCCACGAAAGCTTCGTTTTCGCATCCTCCACTTTCACTTTTGAGGGATTTTTTGGCACAAAAGCTTCGTTTTCACATCTTCAACTTTCACTTTTTGAGGGAACGCTCCCACGAAAGCTTCGCTTTCGCATCCTCCACTTTCACTTTTTGATGGAATTTTTGGCACAAAAGCTTCGTTTTCATATCTTCAACTTTCACTTTTTGAGGGAATGCTCCCACGAAAGCTTCGTTTTCGCATCCTCCACTTTCACGTTTTTGAGCGAATTTTTGGCACAAAAGCTTCGCTTTCACATCTTCAACTTTCACTTTTTGAGGGAACGCTCCCACGAAAGCTTCGTTTTCGCATCCTCCACTTTCACTTTTTGAGGGAATTTTTGGCACAAAAGCTTCGTTTTCATATCTTCAACTTTCACTTGTTGAGGGAATGCTCCCACGAAAGCTTCGTTTTCGCATCCTCCACTTTCACTTTTTCAGGGAATTTTTGGCACAAAAGCGTCGTTTTCACATCTTCAGCTTTCACTTTTTGGGGGAATGCTCCCACAAAAGCTTGGTTTTCACATCTTCAACTTTCACTTTTTGAGGGAAGTTTTGGCACAAAAGCGTCGTTTTCACATCTTCAACTTTCACTTTTTGGGGGAATGCTCCCGCAAAAGCTTGGTTTTCACATCTTCAACTTTCACTTTTTGAGGGAAGTTTTGGCACAAAAGCTTCGTTTTCACATCTTCAACTTTCACTTTTGGAGGGAATGCTCCCAAAAAAGCTTCGCTTTCACATCTTCAACCGTCACTTTTTGAGGGAAGTCTCGCACAAAACCTTCGTTTTCACATCTTCAACTTTCACTTTTTGAGGGAAGTCTCGCACAAAAGCTTGGTTTTCACATCTTCAACTTTCACTTTTTGAGGGAAGTCTCGCACAACAGCTTCGTTTCACATCTTCAACTTTCACTTTTTGAGGGAAGTTTTGGCACAAAAGCTTCGTTTTCACATCTTCAGCTTTCACTTGTGAGGGAAGTCGCGAACAAGAGCTTCGTTTTCACATCTTCAGCCTTCACTTGTCGAGGGAAGTCTCGCACAAAAGCTTCGTTTTCACATCTTCAACTTTCACTCTGCATCGCGTTGCCTTTGGGCAGCAGTTCTTTTGTGCTCTGCAACTCAGTCTCTGCAGACTGCTCTGTAATGGCTTTATCAACGTTCGCCACTATGAGACATGCCTCCTGGGCTACGCATGGCCCTCGGCAGTGGTGTTAGTATCAGTCGATGGTGCGAAATGTCTCGAGCGGTATTGTATGTGCAACAGCAAGTGCAAGCATTCCCTTTCTTTTTGCAAGATTTGGTTTGTTGATGCCTTGACCCGCAACCGTTTAGCACATGCCATCAATGGAAATGGAAGTTGAGTCACCAAAGGAGCTCAAGGGCTGGTTTTCTGCCCATACAGCAGAGATTCCTGGATCACTTCTTTGTGATACTTTGAAACGAGAGTGTGGAATCATTGTCATCCGCAAAATTCGTGATGAGCTTCAGTCCAAAATGAACTTATCTGATGTGGCTGAACCAAAGAAAGGATTGGAGAAACCGCGACAGCCAGCGGCTCAGAGTTCCCAAGAAAGTGACTGGAAGACAGTCACTTACCGCAAAGAGAAAATTCCTCTGCATACGCTGACCTTGAGAATCAAGGAATGGAACGCGCCAGTCCTTGAAACTGGCCTTGTAGTAGCCAATGCACATGACGTGGCCTTGGTGTCCAAAGAAGATGGCCAGCGGAAGCTGGCAACGGTGAAGAGCCAGCATAGCCTTGCTATCATTGTTGAGCAACCGCTGAATGCTGGATCTGGAGATCATTTTCAACGAGTACAATTCACCTGCTCTGACAGTACAGGTCAGAAGCTGGTTCCCCGCAACGGCTTCATGTATCAGCTTGGTCAGCCACCGGTTTCTAGGGTGGTGGAAGAGGGCTGTGCAAGATTGAAGCAAACCTGTGAAACCTGCATCATTGTATGTGAGATTGAGCAGAGCGAAGCACCCCTGCTTTGGAAGAGATTGCGTGCCAGTCTAGGCAAAACAGAGGGTGATGACTCTGCAAACCGCCCTGCTATCAAAGATGGTATTCGCACCTTGCTGCTGGACATGGGCCTGCCTGCTCCAGCAGATATGTGGCTGCGCAACAAATCTTTGTGCATCCGAGCCAATTTGGTTTGATGCTTCAGGTGATGCTACGCATTGAAACCCAAGCTCTTCCCAAGTTTTGAAGTGCTCAGGGAAGAACGGGGTTTATTTCCAAGAAGCCAGAACGCGCACCAGCGAAACTGATCACAAGATCATTTGGCTCCCAAAGGGGCAGGGCTACAAAGAAGCCCTGCAACAGGCAAGCAAGCTAGACCAAGCCTCTTGCTTTGGTCTGGCACGAACCAGTCGCAGTCGTGGAGTGAGAGTCAGCAAGTCTGCTGAGGCCGCTGCACGTCGCCTTTTGCGACCTGATCACCAAGATGATGGACTCAATGTGACGGGCCAATGGCTAGTGAAAAACTGGCCGGTTGGTGCTCTCAACAAAGAAGATGTTCGCCAAGCTCTGCAGCCCTCGTGGAAGGTCAGGCCCTTGTTTTCCAAAGTTGAAGGGGGCCGCCGTACTTGGACTGTTGCAGCTGAAGAAGGTCCACCTGAACCTGTGGTGGAAATTGTGGTGGATGCCTGGAACAACACCAGGCTACTTGAAGTTGTGGCCAAATCCCGAACTCTCCGGGAACGCAACACAATTCCTTTGCAGAAGACTCCTGCAGATGTTCCTTCCCCTGCGCACGAAGTGGCGCAGCAGACACCAAAGGCTTCCACTCCTGCTACTGATCCAGCAGAAGTTTTGAAGCAGATGCACAGCATGATTGCACAGATGCAGCTCATGGTCAACACAGTGACGGCCATGACCGAAAAACCGGAAGAAGACGAATTCATGAAACCAGCTGATGCTCCAACCTCCCCTCTGAGGTCTGAGCAACAGAAAGATGAAGAAGGTGACAAAGCAAATACCGGCCGTGCTTCCTCGCGAACTCCTCGTCGAGGCTCTGGCCGTGTCTGGCAGGGCTCTCCATACAAGGGGGGTGAGTCGGGCACAATCTAAATGACTGGACTTTTCCAGCAGCAAAGTGAACGACCGGCCGCTAGGTCGGGGTCTGAAGTTTGGGTGGCTGCCAACATTGAAGCCTGCCAAACACAACTTCACAACGTTATTGCAATGAGGCAAGCTTCCGATGTTTTGATGTGCAGCGAAGTGAAGCTTACTGCAAGTGGTCAAAAATCCGTCCAACAGGACTTGCAAAACGCCGGCTGGCAAGTCATTTGGGGGCATCCTCGCCCACAGATGCGACGCCAAAGGCGTCAGGACACTCAATGGGGCGCAGTCAATGGTGGTGTTGCGCTGCTTTGTGATTTAAACAGACCTGCAAAACGTATTCCGCTTTCTGGTGATGCTGCCGCCTATGAGAAAGATGGGCGTCTATTGCTCACTGCTTTGGGATATGGCAACTGTAAGGACCTTATTTATGCTCTTACCATCTATGGCTTCCCTGGTGCTTCGGCCCCAGGTGCTGTGCGAAATCAAAATGAACAACTCTTCGAGGCGGCCTTTCTTGCTTTGGCAGCTCTTGGAGACGTGCCAATTGTCATTGGCGGTGATTTCAATATTGACGTGCAAGACAGCCCTGTGATTGCCTCGGCTCTCGGCACGGGTCATTTTTTCGATGCCATACGCTGGATTGCTCATAGCCAGGGCGAAGAGCCTGCTCCTACGTATGAACGTTCAAAAAATCGGCTTGACCACATCCTCTTGAACCGGCCGGCTATGGCTGCACTTCCAACAGGGGGCAATGTGATCTATGACCATGGTTTTCCTACCCATACACCTGTTTTTGTAGAGCTGAAACTGTCTAGTTTCCGTCAAAAGTGTTTCCTGCGTCAACAACCCGCTCTGATTCCTCCACCACCCAACCTGAACTCGGAGCACTTGGATAGAGGCAATCGGTCGAGAAGAATGGCTCTCTGCTTTGGAGACCCATGATGTGGAGACGGCGTTCCGCATTTGGTGCACTCGCGCTGAATCCTTCTTACTCCTGCTTGCTCAGGTCCCTGAGCATCTCTGGAAGAAACACTCTGGCCGTGGAACCCCTAGGCTTCCTCGACAAGGTTATATCTGCAAACGTAGTAGTGACAATTTGGCAGGTGCAGACTTTGCTGTGGCCAAGCAGCTAAGTTCTTTGCTTGCAAAACTGCGTGAAACTCACCGGCAACTTGCGGCGTGTGAACAAAACGCCTCTGTGGGATGTGTAGGTTTTATTTTGCGAAAAACCTGGCAAAATGCTGTGAACCTAAGCAAGAAGATAGATATTCCTTTTTCTATTTCTGATACGATACCTCCTTTGGACAGCCTTCAGCAAGGGTGTGACCAACTGGATTCGGAACTTCAACGAGTGATTTCCCAAAGACATTCGGACAGAATCTCAAATTGGAAAGAAAGATTGCGAAATGACTGGCGTCAAAGTAGACGTAAGGTTTTTCAATGGTTCAGGAACGAACCTTTTTGCTCCATGAGCCTTGTGGGGCGGCCTGATGGTAGCCTGACAGGCAACCTTCAAGAGATTGGCGAAATAGTACAAGCTGCCTGGAAGGGCATTTTTTGTAAGAATCAGACACCATGCTGGGAAACCTTCCGTGCTCGGTTTGGTAACTACATTCGACATTCCCCTCTGTCCCTTGGTCCCATCACTGGGGAACAGATTCAAAACGCTATGCTGAAGCAGTCCAACCACACAGCGATGGGCGCGGATGGGTGGCGCATCGCTGAACTGAAACGACTGCCTGATTGGATTTTTCAACAACTGGCGACCGGTAGATGGCCTTCATCTCTTTGTTCTGCGCTCTGCACCTTGGTACCTAAAGATGTGGCTAAAACTGGGCCACTGGACCACCGTCCTATTTCGATCATGGTCGTGGCAGGAAATCTGGATTCATCAGAATGCAAAAGGCTTCCGCCAAAACTGCGGAACTGAAGACCTTTACTGGGTGTTAGCAGCCCGTATTGAGCGGGCTATTTTGGCAGAGGACCAACTTTATGGCGTCAGTTTTGACTTTAGGAAATGGTTTCGATCTCATCCCCATAACATTCTGTTTAATGTTTTGCAGGAAATGGGCCTCGGGCAACAAATTTTAGGGCCGATTCGCTCCATGTATCAATGCCTGAAGCGGCGATGGAAACTAGCCAAAGATGTGGTAGGTTCTGAATGGCAGACGACCAATGGAATTCTCCAAGGTTGCGGTGTTTCTGTTGTGCTCCTCAACAGCCTGGTCACACTATGGCTCTATGCTGTCTCGGCGGAAGTCCCCGCTCAGCTGGATCCCCAACCTGGTGGCTATGCGGATGATATCCATGCAACAGCCACTTCTCCTGCAGCTGTGCAGCAGGTGGTTGACATAACTCAGGAATATGCTTCAATTTCTGAACAAGAAATTAGTTTGGACAAGAGCTTCACTTTTGCAGTCTCTGCCAATCAGCGTCGCAAACTTGTTAACGTCAAGCTTTCCGGTCAAAAATTACAGGTCAAAAGTAATGTGGAGCTTCTTGGCGTCACATTGGTGATGGCAAACTCTAAAAAGGGTTCTTCAGGCAAAACGGAGAAGTCCATGCAGCGTGCTNCAGGTCAAAAGTAATGTGGAGCTTCTTGGCGTCACATTGGTGATGGCAAACTCTAAAAAGGGTTCTTCAGGCAAAACGGAGAAGTCCATGCAGCGTGCTGACAAAGTTAAGGAAAGATCCTACAGACTTCGTTATGCNGGTGATGGCAAACTCTAAAAAGGGTTCTTCAGGCAAAACGGAGAAGTCCATGCAGCGTGCTGACAAAGTTAAGGAAAGATCCTACAGACTTCGTTATGCACCTTTAGACTTCGAAGGTAAAGAAACATTGGCTGGCATCAGTGCGTTGTCATCGCTTCCTCCGGATATCCTCAGCTCTCTCCGCCGTCAAGCCCTACTCGGCATTTGGACGGATGCTGGCAGACTTAGTTGTGCAGAAATTGCTTTTACTATTTTCCTGAAAGGTCACAAGGTTGACCTTATGCAGGCAGTGGACTATAGCAACATTTTGACTCTCCAAAGAGTTTTGGCGAAAAACAGCTCTGCACGCGCTCTTGCGGAGGATATCTGGTCAAGAACGCGGCGTATTTCTCAAAACAACGTTCAAGTGTATGGCCCTATTACACGGGCGCGGAAGATTTTCAACTCTTGTCGCTGGAAATGGCCTTCTTTGGAGCGGATTACTTCCCATAACCAAGATGCTTTGACTCTATTTCTACTTGATGCTGGTCCCCCTCGGGTCTGGCCTGACCAAAACAAATTTGAACATACCTTGCGTGATGGTCTTCGACATCGCGAATGGAGGAATGCTCATGCACGAAGACGTGACATGTCAGGTATACAAAATGGTATTGACCGCGAAACCACAGCAGCCTTGCACCCCAAGAAAGATGATTTGACTGAATACAAAAGAGCCTGTCTGAGAGCCATTGTTTGCGGAGGTGTGCACACTGCAGCCAGGCACAAACTGCATGGAGAAACTGGCGTATGCCCTTTTTGTCAATGCGATTCTGGTGAATCTGTTTTTCACCGCTGGCGGGTTTGCCCGCACTGGGCTGAATTCCGCCGGACCACTCTTCAGAAATTACTTCAGAGACCAAGTACCATGCCGACTTGCCTCTCTGAATGTGGCATTCTCCCTGCAACCCTTCAAGCTCAAAAATGGAAACCATGTGTGGAAGACATTCTAGGGTTAAAGATGAATGGAAAAGAAATCTGAGAAGAAGATGAAATGACCAATGTCCTCTCTCTTCACTTTTAACCCTAGATGAATGGAAGAAATCTGAGAAGAAGCTGGGATGAATGGAAGAAATCTGAGAAGAAGGAAAGAAATCTGAGAAGGAGCTGGAAAAAAAATTAGGGTTAAAGATGGTTCATCTTTAACCCTAGCGTTAAAGATGAATGGAAGAAATCTGAGAAATCTGAGAAGAAGCTGAGAATCTGAGAAGAAGCTGAGAAGAAGCTGAGAACAGTTTATCATGCGGTCTTCCACGGAAAGTCACTTGGGAAAAGCGCCAGGCTAAAAGTCTAGTAGCGTGAAAGCTGCATGGTGCGTTGAAGCATTGCGTAGATTTCCGCAAGTGTTTGTTGAAGGTGTTTGGGACTCATGAATAGTATTATAAGCCCCCGGGTCTCCGAAATCTGACCAGGGCCTCGCCCTGCATGGAATATAAGCAAAATGTGCAGATCTGCGGGGCCTCGCCCGACCTCGCCCGCCTTCGCAAGGCTTCACCCGTTCTCACCAAGCTGAAAAATATTTAGGGTTAAAGATGAATGGAAGAAATCTGAGAAGAAGCTGAGATGAATGGAAGAAATCTGAGAAGAAGGAAAGAAATCTGAGAAGGAGCTGGAAAAAATTAGTTAAAGATGAATGGAAGAAATCTGAGAAATCCGAGAAGAAGCTGAGAAAAATTCAACGTATGATGTTCGACATCCTGGTTGCCTGTTGTGAAGAGGTCAAGCAACAACCAGATTCGTCACAAGGACACCCACCAGATGATGACCCTACGGACAATCCTCCTGTTCAGCCTGGCGATGGTGCTGGGTCTTCCAGAAGGCATGTTATTGTTCGCAAAGACGACGGCAGCTGGTTGTGCACCACTTGCCAGCGTGTGGCCGCCCCACATCTTCGCGCTCGGCTGGTCACCTCAGTCTGCAGTGGGGTTGACCATTACAGTCAAGGTACAACTCCTGCAGCCCATGGTAGAATGAAAAAGCTCCAGGATCAACTTCACAGTGAATGGCAGGAAACTCGCCCCGGAGGACGCCTTCTTTCTTGGGATGGACAGGGACAAGGCCAAATATCCTGCAGCATATGCACTCGAAAATGGCCATACGGATTCGTACCTGGCGTAAACAGATTCAGATAGCATGTTCCGGCTCTCCTGATGCTGAAAATGAGCGACGACGTTTGCTTCGCGATGCTATTCAACGTTTTGACACACAACATTCTCTTGTAGTGGATCTCTCAACTGACTATGTCAGGTGCAATATTTGC
Source organism: Symbiodinium sp. clade C Y103 (assembly GCA_003297045.1). NCBI lineage: Eukaryota > Dinophyceae > Suessiales > Symbiodiniaceae > Cladocopium > Cladocopium sp. clade C. The sequence goes on from BGPT01000412.1 coordinate 35,494, forward strand.
CAGGGTTGCAAGCATCCTAAGGAGTGGAAATCTTTTGCCAGGACTCCATGTGTCACTGAGACACCTGCTAGTGATCCTGTCCAAGGTACAAAAACTAAGGCGCAACTTCGACAGATGTATATGAAGAAACGGGGACGAGGTGCACCTGCTGCACCGGACAAAGGTATGCCTTTTTGGCCCCGTCCCATCGATGGGTGGGAGTGGGCCATCAACTGGATCTTTTGGCTTTATCAAGGTTCATTGGTGCTGGGACTGCGTGCGTAATACTAGCGTCTTTTGCAGCTGCACATCGTAAATCGTATTGGAATGGCTGCATCCAAGGTTGCGATGCAGATTTTCTCAATTTTCGCGCTGGCGATTTTCCTTTTGGATTTTCTTAACAAGTGCTTCAAAATCGTCTTTTCTTGGCTTTGGCGTCGAGATCCGGTTTTGGAGCTGCAATTTCTGGCACCATTGTGCGAAAAAGCTTCTGTGTGTAAAAGCTCCTGTGTAAAATGCTTCTGTGTGTACAAGCTCCTCTGTGTAAAACGGTCTCTGTGTAAAAGTTTGCTGTGTGTAAAAGCTTCTCTGTGTAAAAGGCTTCTGTGTGTAAAAGCTTGCTGTGTGTAAAGGCTTCTGCCTGTGTAAAAGCTTCTCTGTGTAAAACCTTCTGCCTGTGCAAAGGCTCTCTGTGAAAGAGTTTGTTGTGTGTCAAAGCTTGCTGTGTGTAAAAGCTTGTTGTGTGTAAAAGCTTGCTGTGTAAAAGCTTCTCTGTGTAAAAGGCTTCTGTGTGTAAAAGCTTGCTGTGTGTAAAGGCGTCTCTGTGTAAAAGCTTCTGTCTGTGTAAGGGCTTCTCTGTGTAAAAGGCTTCTTTGTGTAAAAGCTTCTCTGTGTAAAAGCTTCTCTGTGTAAAGCACTTTGTTTGTGTAAAGGCTTGTCCGTGCAAAAGTTTCTCTGTGCAAAAGGCTTGCTGTGTGTAAAAGCTTGCTCTGTGTAAAAGCTTCTCTCTGTAAAACCCTCTGTCTGTGTATAGGCTCCTCTGCGGAAAAGCTTCTCTGTGTAAAAGCTTCTGTGTGTAAAAGCTAGCTGTCTGTAAAACCTTCTGTGTGTAAAAGCTTGCTGTGTGTAAAACCTTCTGCCTGTGTAAAAGCTTCCCTGTGTAAAACCTTCTGCCTGTGTAAAAGCTTCTCTCTGTAAGAGTTTGCTGTGTGTAAAAGCTTGCTGTGTGTAAGACCCTCTGCCTGTGTAAAAGCTTCTCTGTGTAAAAGGTTCTGTGTGTAAAAGCTAGCTGTGTGTAAAAGCTTCTTTGTGTAAAACCCTCTGCCTGTGTAAAAGGTTCTCTGTGTAAAAGTTTGCTGTGTGCAGAAGCTTGCCGTGTGTACAAGCTTTCTCTGTGTAAAGGCTTCTGTGTGTAAAAGCTTGCTGTATGTAAAAGCTTCTCTGTGTAAAACCTTTTGTCTGTGTACAGGCTTCTCTGTGTAAAAGGCTTGCTGTGTGTAAAAGCTTCTCTGTGTAAAACGGTCTCCGTGTAAAAGTTTGCTGTGTGTAAAGGCATCTCTGTGTAAAAGCTTCTGTCTCTGTAAGGGCTTCTCTGTGTAAAACCTTTTGTCTGTGTAGAGGCTTCTCTGTGTAAAAGGCTTGCTGTGTGTAAAAGCTTCTCTGTGTAAAAGGCTTCTGTGTGTAAAAGCTTGCTGTGTAAGGCTTCTGCCTGTGTAAAAGCTTCTCTGTGTAAAACCTTCTGCCTGTGCAAAGGCTCTCTGTGAAAGAGTTTGCTGTGTGTAAAAGCTTCTCTGAGTGAAAGCTGAAGGTGTGCAAAAAGTAAAATTTTCTCTGCGTAAAACTTTTCTCTGTGCAGAAGAGCTCAGATTAGCTGTGAGAAGATGTGAGAAGGGGAGAGAAGAGATGAGAAGACATGAGATGAGCTGGCATGAGCTGCGAAGAGCTGAGAAGAATTGAGAAAACCTGAGAAGAGCTGACAAAAGCTGAGATGAGATGAGATGGGATGAGTTGAGAGGACCTGATACAAAGAAGAGCGGTGAAGAGCTGAGTTGAGACAAGCTGCGTAGAATGCAGAAGCTAAAAAGAGCTGAGCTAGAAGAATTCAGATGAACTGAGAAGAGATGAGAGAAGCTCAGATGACATGAAGAACAGTTGTGATCAGCTCGGAAGAGTTTAGAAAAGAAGAGACGACATGAGATGAGATGGGATGGGATGAGAGGAAAAAACGCTGAGAAGACACGACAGGAGATGAGATGAGATGGGATGGGATCACACAGACTGCGGTGACAGTGGGATGCAATGAGCAATTTCCAAGAGAAGCTGCGACGCGATGAAATCAGATGAAATGAGAAACATCCAGCATTCAAAAGACATGGCACCGGAATGAGAAGTCAAGAGATTGTTGCTGCGAAGCACGGACGACTTGCCTGCATCCTATCGGCACCGTCTTTGTTCCGCTCTATCGGCTACAAGCGTTTCAATTTTGAACCTTCCGCCCCCGGCTTGCCCGGGAACTACTTGTATTGTTATAGTTGTACTTGTTGTTCAAACAACAGCTTTAGCTTGACTGGGTGACTGTATCACATGCCACTGCTTGCAGGAGGAAATTTGCGCGAACCCCCGATCAACTTCATTTTATCGCGCGATGAAATTGTCCATAGGGGTCGTACTGATCCTGGATGAGAAAGCAACACCTTTCACAAGGATTTGGTGCTGTTTTGAGGAAAGCATCGCCGCTGCCCGGCTAAACACTCTGAAAGAAAGACAGCTAGAGCTCCAGTGCTTCGAGTGGTTCATGACGAATCATGAAGTTCCATTTCCAGGTTTTCCGAATGATTTCACATGATTTTCGAGGTGGAAGAACGCAATGCTGGGATGCCCCTGCTGCTGGATGTGGCTGCGACTGATTCTGCCAACGAGGCCAAACTTGGATGGACCGGGGGTTTGTTAAGTGTTTGTGTGGTTTATAGTGTTTACTTAAGAGTTTATGAGGTTTATTTTAAAAAGGTTAATAAATACTTATTCATAAATGTTTAAATAAGTTATCAAGCATTTATCAAAGGTTTATGATAAATCTGATAAATCTGATAAATGGTTAGCANATAAGTTATCAAGCATTTATCAAAGGTTTATGATAAATCTGATAAATCTGATAAATGGTTAGCAGCCAAATTTCAACAACTTTCATTTTGTGGTTTTCAAGGAATAAAATCATGTTTGTTCAATGCACCTATGTTGAAGACTACATGTAAATTTGCAACT
>BGPT01000412.1:40429-118716 GCA_003297045.1 Symbiodinium sp. clade C Y103
CGATGGGCGCTGCGATAGTGCCCGGACCTATAAGCTGGACATGAAGAACAACCAGAGTCCGGGAGCTGCACATTTAGAATAATTTAGAATGTCACATTCACACACATGTGTTTTAGTTGCNCGTGTAATATTATTTACATGAGTGTATGCATGTGTATGTAAATGCATGCACACAGGTATGGGCATGTGCACAAACAAATAAATTGTGGATTTAGGATTCCCTTCTTCTATGCAAATTACTATTACTTGGATGGACCGGGGGTTTGTTAAGTGTTTGTGTGGTTTATAGTGTTTACTTAAGAGTTTTTGAGGTTTATTTTAAAAGGTTAATAAATACTTATTCATAAATGTTTAAATGAGTTATCAAGCATTTTTATCAAAGGTTTACGATAAATCTGATAAATCTGATAAATGGTTAGCAGCCAAATTTCAACAACTTTCATTTTGTGGTTTTCAAGGAATAAAATCATGTTTGTTCAATGCACCAATGTTGAAGACTACATGTAAATTTGCAACTGTTGGCTTCAGATTTCCTTCTATGTAGATGAGCTTCTCAGCACCACTGTGCTGCCCATGCAAGTAAGCAACAAACAAACAATCAGGTTGTAGCTTCCACATGCAGGAAGCTCAAAAAAATCAAGCAACAATTTTGTGTGGCCTCATGTGAGTGGATGGGCATCAGCCTTTGCAAGGCATGCCAAGCAAGTAGTGACAAACAAAGTGTATAGCCAAACAGGCTGTAGAAGTGTGTGTGTGTGTGTGCACCTGCATCCTTAAGCCATAATTTCTTCCAAATGTCACCCCAAGAAAGCCAACACCTCCTCACACCACTGTATGCCAGTGAGGCAATGGCCCACAAGCAGCTTGACACTATGCAAAAATGCGTAGCAGCATATTTTTTGGACCCCTCAGCAGCTCTTACTGCCTGTGTTCTAATGGAACCAAAGTCACAATGTGACCATTCTCCATTTTTCTGTGAAACAAAGGGCATGCAATATCACCAAGGCTGACCAATTGAGGGTTGGTGTCTGCCTGCCAAACACTGTGTGAAACACATTTCTCAATTAAAGTCCACATAGAAAGCAAAGCAACACAAATGCCATTGACTTCAGCAAAAAGCCAAACTTCACCAACTTGATGGCTATTGCCTTTAAGCAATACCAAATCCTTTTTGTTGGCAAGTCCAGCTGGGGACAGCTTCGCAGAAGCACACATAAAACATTGTTGTACAGGCTCATGCCAAGCTTCTGTCAAAAATTCTAAAACCTTCTTGGAGGCTTTGCATTTCTTCTGCAATCTTGGCTCCATGGAAAAGTAATCTTCATCTAAAAGTAGTGCCAGGTCATGCCCCACCACTTGGAGCAGGCAACTTCTTTCATATTTGGCAGTATTTTGGATATCCCCTGCATACCTCTTGATGATGCGATGCTTCCTTTCATGTACAAAACATGAAGGAAGGCATTTAAATCTGGCAAGATGCTGGGGTAAGTGAATAGCCCAATGGAACTTTGGGTGAAGATATTCACTCCAGCTGCATTTTTCAAATGCATCCAGAAGTGTGCTGACAGCCCCTCTCAGCAAATCAGGTGTGCATCTGCCATGTGGTACTGCTTGCAAAAGCTCCACCAAATCAGCAGCAGCCAGAAAAGCTTTACATGCATCCTTGCACCTGCCAGCTTTGACCACAACTTGTTCCACAAAATGTGCCATGATTGGCAGTAGGGTGAGGCACTCACTGGCAGTGCACTTGAATGTTTTGGCTTCTTTGTTTGATTTCTGTCTCTTGGGCTGGAACAAACTCTCCAGTTTCATGGCTCTGACTGCAGGCAATGTCCACAAAGCTACATATCCAGCTACCATAGAATAGAACTGGACACCAGAAGCTGTGACCTCTTCCATGAATAGAAACAAGGTGGTTTGCACAATTCCAGACACACATGTCATGTGCATCCAGTCATGTAGAAATTGCTTTGTAGGGTGCAGCACTGTGGATTGGAGAGAAATGTCAAAGAGCAAGGATTGTGGCTGGTAATTCATGCCACAGGCTTGCTGCCAGAGCCCAAATTGTACTTTGGTCCTCAGCTGGCAGCCCCATGCACAAGTGGAAACCATGTGCATCAGATTCTATACCTGCAAGCAGAAGGATTTGCAAAGAAACCAAAATATGTATTAATTTGCTGACATGCTTCATTTCATGGAAATGAGTTTCAAGCCTGGATACAGTTGACCACACATCTGCATCTGTTGTAAAATCCAAGCTGGACTCTTTCACAGTGGGTGTTACCAGTATTTCGCCACCATTTTCATCACACAAGCCACTCTTGGCACTGACAACATTTTTACAAAGTAGGCAGCACCTGGTCCCATTGTCGCCCTTCATGCAAAATAGCTGCCTGTGTGCACAGCCATCCTGAACAAACCCACCCAGTTGAATGTGAAGTCTGCAAAACTCACCTGATGGTGACTTGGCCAATAAGCCACCTGCACCAACATCAACATCAGTGTTTTGAAAAATGTCCTTCAGCAAGGCCTTGATGAATTGGCTCAGGCCACCTTCCACTTCAGCAAGAATTGAGCTTCTCACACAGGCTACTGTTAGCCATGCACTTTCTTGGGACAACCTTATTGCCCCAAATTCCAAAAAGGAAATGTAACACACTGTAATTTTTCTCAAATTGTTATGTGATAATGTGTTCCCTGGTACTATCTCATCAGTATAAAGGAGCAAGTTCCAGCACTTCTCCTTTGTGCTTGGAATGCTTGACAAAGTTTCATTGACCAAATTGGTGAAGCCACCCCCTTGGTGGTAGGCACCAGCAATTAAACTCAATGTGTTCACCACTACTACAGGCACATTGCACCCTTTTCCCCCAACCAAACTCAATGTCTTGAACAATGGGCCATAGTGGTTGTATTGGGCTAGGTGCTTTTCTGTAGCTTCTCTGATGTGTTTCCTTTGAAACAAATCCACACTGCCATGCTGGGATACCTCTTGCAAGAGGCTTGCCATAGCAGAGGCTGAGACATGAGGCATCCTTCTCCTCATGAAGTGTAGCTTCTGCAGCTTGGAATCCCTCTCCATGGCTTCAGAAACAGGAGTGGCGCTGCAGAAGGTGTCATGAAACATTGGGTGATGCAAAATGTTCCCAACAAACTTTGAGCATGGATTTCATATTGCACTGACTCACACAGAACCTGTGCAGCCTTGACAGCCACAAAAGGATAATGGATTTGAATGCACACCTAAAGCAGCTGCAATGCTGAGAGCTTTGCCTTTCACACAGGTAACCTGGAAACCTCTAAGTTGTTCACCTGCACCTGGGCATGCTTGTGCATGGTTAGCTCCAGCAGGCCACCTCACATGAAGCAGCAAGCAAGCCACATTTGTTTTCATTCTCAAGGTGTCCCCAATATGCTTCAAGGCATATATATACCAAATCCCCTAAACAGCTCTTTGGCTGCTGCCCAAACCTAAGCAAGCCTAAGCCTTGGCCCACAGCTTCACTGCTTCTTGCCTGGCATTCCTTCCACACTCCAAAGCATCATCATAGTTCATGCCCAAGTTCAAGGCCAAACCTTTGGCCTTGTGGTAGTGCAAGTCAAAGTAGCACTCCTTCCTGCCCTGCAGCTGGATCTTAGTAGGTGGTGGTGTGAAGTACTTGAAAGACTCCTTGCTTGTCTTCTTGGCAGCAGGCCTTTTCAAACATTGTCTTTTGACTTTTTTGGCTGCCCCTTTGTCTTCAGATGCCATGTGAGTTTTGGAACCCTTTCCTTTTCCTCTGCCACCCTTGCCTCTCCCCTTTCCTTTTCCTTTTTTGGTGCTGGGATCTCTGTTCATGAGTGCTGCATATGCAGCTCTTTCATAGTCTTCTGATGGCCTGGGCTGCTTGTTGTTCTGTTCATTGCTGTCAGCCTCCATGGGCTGCTCCTTGCCTTTGTCTTCAGACTCTTCAGGCCCTGGCAGGGCTGGGGTCCTCAAATGCTGATCAGTCAAGGGAGGTGTTGGCTCCTTTGGAGCTTCCAAGGCCAGCAAACTGCTCTTGCCAGCAGGCTTGTGTGGGTTCAAAAGCTGTGCTGACTGTGCAACTGATGATGCACCTGGTGGCTGTGTGTTGCCCAAAGACTTTGTGGGTGATGTGCACAATGTCACTGCCACCTGCTTGCTATGGGCATGGTGCCCTCCATTGGAAGTATGCATGCCATGCATATTTTGCAAGCCATACATCATCATGTTGAAGAACTTGTCCATGTCACCACCTTGTTCCATAGGTCTGTGGCTGTTTCTGGAAGAACTGCTAGTGCCAGCTGATGGTTCAAAGACATGCTGCCCCTTGGGCTTTCTCAAATGGCATTTGGCAGCTATGCTTCCAATGTTGTTCACTTCTTTGGGGCAAGGTGGATCTCTTGGGTATGCTACCTGGAAGATTTCCTTTGGAAGCTGTGCTGGGTAGTCAGGAAACTTTCTCATGTAGACAGTGTCCACATGATTTGGGCTGGCTGCAAATGCTTGCTTGAAGCTGCTCACCATGCTCAACTGTGTGGGCTTGTCTGGAATGCTTGCTAAGGTGGAAATCACCAATGCCATACACCCCCTGACAGTGCATTCAGCCAGGGAAACAAACCCTAGAGACTTCAACCTCCAGCACAAGATGCTGTACTTCTGGTGCAAAGTTGTTTCTGAGCTTTCAAAGGCAACCCATTCTTTCTCTGTGAGGTAGTGGTGGATGTACAACAGTGACTGTGTCTTGCAAGAGTTCTCTTGCTCAGGGACACTGGGAGATGTCAACTGCTGCTGCACTGCAGAAGTCACCTGATCTTTGAATCCTTCTGGCAGCAACTTGGCCTTGCTGAGCAGCTTGACTGCTTGCCCAGCAGACAAAGGTGGCTGTAATCTTTCCACCTTTGAACAAAGGCCTTTGACCAAAGCCTCACCAAACACTGAGTCATTTGGCTTTGCTTTGATCAGCTCAGCAACATCTGTGGTCTCTTGGAGAATATCCTCCAGGCTCCACATGATGGCAACTCAAGGAACCTAAAGAGTTATCCTGCAGCCAAGCTTGAATGAAAATGACTGCAGTGTATACACACTACATGTCTGTTTTGGCACCACCAGTTGGAAGCTTGTAGCTAGATGCCTCCACTATAGGCAAGCCATGCACTAATGCTGTCTGTGAGTTGGGCATGCANCTACATGTCTGTTTTGGCACCACCAGTTGGAAGCTTGTAGCTAGATGCCTCCACTATAGGCAAGCCATGCACTAATGCTGTCTGTGAGTTGGGCATGCAAATGATAAACACATTTCATCCTAACAGCAACTTGCACAGATACAATATGCATCCACACAAGGATTTTGAACTTGCAGCCAAAGGAAGGCCCAGATAGAGTGTGTTGCCAGCAGGCACAAAAAGCAACAATAAATGTACAACATAAGCATGTAGCCAAAATGGCATCTTACCTACCATAAATACTGTGTAGCCACAAGAGGCAGCATGCAAGAGTTCAAGAAGCAAGTGTGTAGCCATACAGCTGACCACATCTTGTTCAATTGCACCATTGGTGTGTAGCTGGGATAGTTTCTTTACAATCAATGCTGCATGCCAATGCAAACAAGGACATGATGCAAACAATGGTGAAGGTGGTTGGATTGTTTTACTGTCAAACCACAACCTGAGCAAACATCACTTACAATACCTTGACTAGCACATGTTTTGGCAAACCCCCATGTCAGTGCAGCNGTGGTTGGATTGTTTTACTGTCAAACCACAACCTGAGCAAACATCACTTACAATACCTTGACTAGCACATGTTTTGGCAAACCCCCATGTCAGTGCAGCTCATGCAACTTTTTTGCCCATTGCCACTGTCATATCATTTGGAGCTAGAGCTGGAGCTGGCAGCATTCTGTGGCTCCTGATAGTAGGCTAGGTATCGCCTCACTGTCATCCTGAACCTTTCCTCCAAAGTCAGGTTTGGCTCATTCATCCAAATGTCTTCAACTCTGGTCCTTGGCAAGGGGTAGTGTGTGATTCATGAGGATTTGTGAGGTGGATGTATCTTTATAAATTATTATATGCGATTCTATAATGCAATACTGGTGGTTGTGAGTACCAGGGCAATGGAAAGCACCAGATTTGATGGACTGCATACAAGCTGCCATTCCTGCCATCCACTTGAATAATGCTCCACATGCCAGAGGACATTGTCAACCATCTTTTGGGTGGAGTAAAGGTAGTCACCATAGCCAGCAGGAGAGGACATACTGAATGGGCTTTTCAAACAAATCCAATACAAAATTGAGCCAAGTCTGCTATGTTTGTGCAGTATGTTTCTGCAATTTCTGACTTGAACATACAGCTATTGCAAACATGTTCAGCAACAGTGGTGTAAAGACTTTAGATTGCAAGCTGGTACCTAGCCAGTGTGTAGCCAAAAGGGTTCAACATGTTACTGCACACAACTCAACCACAGTTTTTTGATCCAGAAGCAGTGCCAAAGCTCTTATCCATACCTGATACATCAAGTAACAGGCACAGATTTAGTCTGTTGTCAAAAAGCTAAATGCAAAGTACCCACCCTTTCTTGGCAACATCACAGAGCATGGATAAAATGACAAAGTTAAGGCAATAGTATATCACAGTAGCATCACCATGCACAAAATAGAAATGTTAATTATTGTCTTAAACCAATGTTTTTTTTTGCTACTTGTAGTTTAGATTTCATTCTTGGTACACTGAGATCTAATGTGGTAACCTCAAATATAAGGAAGCAATTTAGGAATATAGATTGTGATCTCTAAATTGTGATTTTTACAAATTGTACAGATAAATTTGGATATCCAAATTGTGTAATCAGCCTTTGAGCAAGCCAATTTGGATATCCAAATTGTCTGGTCAGACTTTGAGCAAACCAATTTGGATATCCAAATTGTATGGTCACACTTTGAGCAAACCAATTTGGATATCCAAATTGTAGAGCTTCACTTTGGAACAACCAATTTGGATATCCAAATTGTGGGGCTACACTTTGGACATAGCAATTTGGAGATCCAAATTATGGTGCCATATTTCGAATATTACAATTTGGAGAAAAAACCATTATCTTATTGTTGATTTTAGCATATTTTAGAAACTACAGAAAACATTTAGTTGCCTTTCTCGATAGTTATACTTATTGTCACAACATTGGTAGGTTTGGTAACAGTGTACCATAGCAAAGATTGAACCATATTTCTTAGAATGACACAGTGATATGCATTGGTGATTTGTACATGTTTAAAATATGTGCCATAGGGTGGATACTTCACATCAAGAGCAGGACTTGCGATTATGGCAAATCAGCCTCAAAGATCCTGTGCCATCTAGGTGCATGGATTTGTGTTCANATAGGGTGGATACTTCACATCAAGAGCAGGACTTGCGATTATGGCAAATCAGCCTCAAAGATCCTGTGCCATCTAGGTGCATGGATTTGTGTTCAAATTATGAAAGTCAGTGGCCAGTGGAAACATGTGGGTGTTTGGCAGGCATGAACTAGTTCACCAAATGTCAACTGATTGTTTGAGATACAGACCACTTGGCTCTTATCACAGATGCTGTGCATTTGAAAAGTATGAATCAACCTTGGATCCAGAATGTGCAGCCTNTGTTTGAGATACAGACCACTTGGCTCTTATCACAGATGCTGTGCATTTGAAAAGTATGAATCAACCTTGGATCCAGAATGTGCAGCCTACAGCTCAGTAATCATATTTGGGGTCCCTTCCATAGCGGTCCATCACCTCCCTGTGTGTGGTAGCCATTGCTCCCATGCCAGTGTTCTCCTTGAACCTTAGTTGTGCACACAATGCTTGTTGATAAATTCCACAAAATTGACAGTGCCCACATGAACTGGATGCTGGAATGCAAATGCCAGATTTCACAGCATGCTTCAACTGAAAACTAGAAGGCAAGTAACTTGTTGACCAGGTAGGAAATTCTTGCAGGAAGTTTCATCTCAACCGCAACAATCAAGGTACAACACTTACCCTTCCATCCTGTTGTGAGCTCATCATTCTTAGTCTCCCTGGGTTCTGGAACAGCAGGCCTTTGAGTTGTAGACACAGCCACAGGGGCNTATCCAAATTGTAGAGCTTCACTATGGAACAAACAATTTGGATATCCAAATTGTGAGGCTACACTTTGGACATAGCAATTTGGAAATCCAAATTGTGGTGCCATATTTTGAATATTACAATTGGGAGAAGAAAACCATTTTATTATTGTTGATTTTAGCATATTTTATGAACTACAGAAAAACATTTAGTTGTCTTTCTTGATAGTTATACTTATTGTCACAACTTTGGTAGGTTTGGTAACAGTGTACCATAGCAAAGATTGAACCATATTTCTTAGAATGACACAGTGATATGCATTGGTGATTTGTGCATGTTTAAAATATATGCCATAGGGTGGATACTTCACATCAAGAGCAGGACTTGCGATTATGGCAAATCAGCCTCAAAGATCCTGTGCCATCTAGGTGCATGGATTTGTGTTCAAATTGGTAAGTCAGTGGCCATTGGAAACATATGGGTGTTTGGCAGGCATGAACTAGTTCACCAAGTGTCAACTGATTGTTTGAGATACAGACCACTTGGCTCTTATCACAGATGCTGTGCATTTGAAAAGTATGAATCAACCTTGGATCCAGAATGTGCAGCCTNTGTTTGAGATACAGACCACTTGGCTCTTATCACAGATGCTGTGCATTTGAAAAGTATGAATCAACCTTGGATCCAGAATGTGCAGCCTACAGCTCAGTAGTCATATTTGGGGTCCCTACCAAAGCGGCCCATCACCTCCCTGTGTGTGGCAGCCATTGCTCCCATGCCAGTGTTCTCCTTGAACCTTAGTTGTGCACACAATGCTTGTTGCTAAATTCCACAAAACTGCCAGTGCCCACATGAACTGGATGCTGGAATGCAAATGCCAGATTTCACAACATGCTTCAACTGAAAACTAAAAGGCAAGTAACTTGTTGACCAGGTAGGAAATTCTTGCAGGAAGTTTCATCTCAACCGCAACAATCAAGGCACAACACTTACCCTTCCATCCTGTTGTGAGCTCATCATTCTTAGTCTCCCTGGGTTCTGGAACAGCAGGCCTTTGAGTTGTAGACACAGCCACAGGGGCNACAACACTTACCCTTCCATCCTGTTGTGAGCTCATCATTCTTAGTCTCCCTGGGTTCTGGAACAGCAGGCCTTTGAGTTGTAGACACAGCCACAGGGGCAGGTGGAGGGGGAGGTGCTGGAGGCCCCACTGACCATGTGTTCCTACCATTTGCATGCCACCAAATTTGCCATTCAGTCACCAGCCTGCTATTCATAGCATTCCATACAGCCCAAGGCTTGATGCTGATTGATGACTCATTCTCTGCATTCCATGGGACCCAGTTCTGGGACCAATCAGGAGTGGCACATAGTTTCACATCAGTAAGGTCCCATTTGACTTTTGAATTCTCATCATCAACCGGCACAGTGGTGAGATACCAATGAGAAGTCTTGGAAGAGAACCAAAAGAAGAAAATGCCACCAGGTACAGAAAAGAATGGTTGTGTAGTGTCATCTTGGGACCTGTAGATGGGCTGACCATTGCACATGCCAACCTCATAGTACCTGCCACATAGTGTTTTCCTGAGATAGGGCAAGATGGACAAACAAATCAACACAGAACTGACATCCAACATCAATGTGAAACATCACTGTATGTGTGCTTTGGCCTTTAAAAACATGTTGGCAGTGTTGCATGGTGTTGTGCAGACAAGTTACTCATCTTCAGTGGACTTGCTTGGGTCTGGGCAGTACATAATAATGCAGGATGGCTCTTCATGCTCTGCAGGGTGGCCAATCCAATGGTCCACAGTCTCAACATCAGCTTTCTGCCTTTTGTGGGCTGGAGAAGACATAGCTCTAGACAGCAGCAGGCTACAGCGGTTGAAGAATGAAACTATAACATTGGCTTTGTATGAACCATCCAATTTAAGCCAGCATTGCAAAATATGATTGCCATAAACATTTGCATATGCCAGGCAGCAATGATTGCTGGCTTGACTGTCTAAACAGCAGTTATGCATGTGTAGTGGCTTCTGCATTCATGATCACTTCAAGACAGTGGCACATTGGAAACCACAATGTGAGGCTGCATGGGGTTAACCAAAGGAAGAACAAATAAGTGTATCCAAGGTTTGGTTTGCTAATGATACCTTTTAACTCACCAGCTTGAAATCAAAAGAAAAAGTAAAGCATAGAAGGCCATGCAAGCAGTGTATAGCCAACAGGGAGTGTGTAGCCAACAGGCACTGTGCAGCCTACAAACAATCACAAAGTGTGTAGCTAGCATGCAGTGTGTGGCCACAATGCAGCATGTAGCTAAGTTGCAGTATGTAGCTAACATGTTCTGTGTAACTTTAAGGAAGTGTGTAGCCATCAGGCTGTGTGTTGCCAAAAGACTGTGTGTTGACATATGGCACTGCTTCTCCTTCATGACTGTAGTGTGTAGCCAAAGGGGCTTGGAGTTACATAAAAACAATTGACATCAATGCAGCCATGTGGCAAAATGACTGAATGCACAATGTATGGATTGGTTTGCCATGAGCTTGTGGCAAGCAGTTGCAGGAAGCTGCAAGCATCTGCAGAAACATTTTTTGCTTTGCAAGCATAGGCCATGTTAGATATCTATTTCTCTTTGTTGCCTTCCTGCTCTGGCTCCTTGGCTGGTGCAGGCTTGGCCTTGAATTTACCTGACTGCACATAGGCTCTTTTGAAGCCATGGGTGCTGATCCCCAAATCATCTGAAATCAAATCAAAGAAAGCACTCAGATTCTCATTGGTGTACTTCACAAGCAGGTCCTCAGCCTTTTTCTTGGGCTTCATCATATAGATTTGTTTCATGTCTCCACTCTCTTGGTTCTCAACCTCCATGACAATGTAAGGCTCACCTTCTTCCTCAACATCCTGCTGCTTTCTCTTCTTCCTTGAACCTTTGACAGAGGATGCCCCAAACAAAGTGTCATCAGGTGGGTTGAATGTCTTCTGGTTCCTGTACTCCAATGTCTCTTTCAGCTTTGGGGAGCCACTGATAGTTGGCTTGGTCTTGGGGTCCAGCTTGTCAGCTGTCAAAATGTTGACCAAGCCATAGCAATGGGCTTCACATTTCAGCCACAAGGTATTTGTAGATGGCTCAGTCACCAGGAGTTTTTCAGGAACCAGCCAAGACTTGCCAGTTTTGGTGTAGGTGATTTTGTGCTGCACACTGCACTCAACCGACATTGTTGCAAAGTGGCCAGGCCAAGCTACTAAGCTGATCCAAAATGTGCTCTTAGACAATGACAGGTACTATGATCACTTTGTGCAATCACCCAGTGGGTTGCTGAAAATGCAGGCAAACTTGTTCCTAGATATGAACTGGACATATTCCAAGTCACAGGCAGCCTATACACTGGAGACTGCACACCTTTTTGCTTGTCAAGGTTGGCTGCTGCTCCAGCCTCCATGTCCTATTCTCTTCTCTGGCCATGCTTCAAAAATGGCTTCCACACTTGCAAACATTCACAAGCACAACTCCATGACATCTATGTAAAACAGAAATATTACAGAATGCAAGTTGGTCTAACCAAGCATGGTCATTGCTTCTTAGCCTTTTTCTTTNTAGACAATGACAGGTACTATGATCACTTTGTGCAATCACCCAGTGGGTTGCTGAAAATGATGCCAATTGGCAGTTCTGCAGGCAAACTTGTTCCTAGATGTGAACTGGACATATTCCAAGTCACAGGCAGCCTATACACTGGAGACTGCACACCTTTTTGCTTGTCAAGGTTGACTGCTGCTCCAGCCTCCATGTTCTATTCTATTCTCTGGCCATGCTTCAAAAATGGCTTCCACACTTGCAAACACTCACAAGCACAACTCCATGACATCTATGCAAAACAGAAATATTACAGAATGCAAGTTGGTCTAACCAAGCATGGTCATTGCTTCTTTGCCTTTTTTCTTTGGGGCTTGTGAACCTTCCATGCTGGGTTTTTTCTTTGGGGCTTGTGAACCTTCCATGCTGGGTGCCTGCCTTTGGCTGGCATGTGTCTCAGCTACAGTCAGCATCTCATGTTTCACTAGCCCTTTGGTGTTGCACAGCACTGAAATGGAACAGCCCTGCATAGGCCACAGTGGCAAATGTTTTGCCCTGTGGCTTCTGGAGACAAATCTTGTCCACCTTGTCTGTCATAGGCCACACAAGCAAGTCATCTTTCTTCACCTTGTCTGCAGCAAAGGCTTTCTTCACAGGGATGTCCATCACCACAATATGTTTGCATTGGTTTTTGCAGAGGCCATAGAGGACACCAAAAATGAAGGCCCTGTCATTGTCATCTTTGCATGCCAGAAAAGGTGAAAGCTTGGCCAAATTTTCTGCACTCAGCATGCTAGGAGGCTTGGCTTTGGAAGCCTTCAAGGTAGACTTGATGTCACATGCATTCACTGAGATTTGCTTCTTGTCGCCAGACAGCACCTCCTCTGCTTCAAGCTGGATGTGGTTAGCTTCAATAGCAATGCAGACCCAAATGTCTGCATAATCTTTGTGGCTATAAGCATTCCCAATTTTGAGCTCCAAGCTCTGCTGAGCCAGGAACATTGGGTCTTTGGCTTCCTTCAAGCCAACTGGCTGGCTGCATGCAGCCTTGGGCTCTGGTGATGCTGCAATGGCTGGTGCTGAACTTGTGGATTGCAAATCTTCTTGGAATGCATCATGGATCTCATTCAAAGTCTGGTACTCCTTGTTCTCCCTGCCTTGCTTCCACTTCTTGGACAAGTACAAGACAACTCTGATGCAGCACTTGCCAAAGGCCTTGTACTGGGTAAGCTTGCTGATAGGAGCCTTCATGGCATCTTTCCAGCAATCAAAGAGGAAAGCCTCTACCTTGGTAATGTCTGTCCTGATTTTGTGCTGCTTGCACTTTTCAAAATCAGATTTGGTCATGAGCTTGGCTATTCCATCGCTGCACTTGTCTTTGGGACAGGTCATGTTTGTTGCCACAAAGGCCACTCTCAACAGTGGGAACATGTCATCATTGGAGATCACTGTGTCTGTCACAGAGGTGAAGTACTCCTGCCCCAAAATGGCTTGTTCTCCATATTCCTTTGTGAAGACACCCAGAAAGTCCAAGAATTGGCCATTGCCTTGGATGTCACAAAGGCATGTCATGCACAATAACAAACACACCATTTGTGTCAAAATGTATATGCCAAGTTACCTGAGTAGAGCTTGACAAACTTGCCAATGGTCTTGGCATAAGTCTTGATGGTGCCCCCCTGGCAGCATTGCAAAGCCANGACAAACTTGCCAATGGTCTTGGCATAAGTCTTGATGGTGCCCCCCTGGCAGCATTGCAAAGCCACAGCATCCCAATCCACCTCCTGGGACTGTGTGGCCGATACAGCTGCCCAAATGGATGAAGCCACTTCAATCTCTGTTTGCAGCCCATAGACTGCATTGGGGCAATTGAGGGCATGCTGGATCAAGTCAGGCAGCCTTGGGAACTGGACCTCTAAGGAGTAGGGCAGCACTAGCCAAGTCCACCCACTGTCCACCATGGTCTTCAAATCAGGATCAGCACTCCAAAGATGAGGCCCCAATTTCCCAGAGGGACCAGCCAGCTCTGGCTCACATGTCTCACATCCAGCAATGAGAGCTTTCACAAATTGGGAAGTGTGCCCTGAAGACAAAGAGGCATACCTCTCTGTCCCATTCACAGATGCCAAGAGCTCTGTAGAGGCACACAAATTTTTGAAGGATGAGATNTTGGGAAGTGTGCCCTGAAGACAAAGAGGCATACCTCTCTGTCCCATTCACAGATGCCAAGAGCTCTGTAGAGGCACACAAATTTTTGAAGGATGAGATCTGCTCCTCTTTGATTGCCAAATCAGGGTTGAGCTCCATGCACACTGAGTTTGACAGCAAATTGATGTCAGCCCCAGCTTTGACAATTTCACTTCCTTTTCTGTGGGTGGCATGTGGTGAAATCAAGGTCCCACCTCTGTTCTTCTGATGTACCACTAAAGATGTGGCTTGGATCTTTGTGGTGTATGCCAAATTGCAATCCACCAGCATGTCCTGAATTGACTTCCATTTCTGCAAAGGCCCCATCTGGGAACCCATGGTCTTTTGGATGTAGTCAGACACTTTCTGTGGAACCGCCATTGGTCTGACCACACAGATGAAAATCTCTTGTGGCTGGGTGCTTGAACAAAAGCATGCACAGATATACAGCCACATATGAAGCTTGGGCTGGTGCATTTGGAANAAAATCTCTTGTGGCTGGGTGCTTGAACAAAAGCATGCACAGATATACAGCCACATATGAAGCTTGGGCTGGTGCATTTGGAACATGAGTCCCACATGTGTAGTTGTGATGCAGCTTCCAGAGAATGCAATGCTGTCATGTTCCCACACAGTCAAGCTTGGCTGCAGTGTGTAGCTTCTACAGCAATGCACCAACCAACATAGAATGTGTAGCCCAAGAACTGGCTGAAGGAGACCACTCTCAAGCACAGAAGTGCTGAAATCAAAAATAGTTGGAAGCATGAACATGGAATCATCCAGGGAAAGCAGTGTGTAGCAACAAAGAGACATGCTCATAACAGCAAGGAAAGCACACAGCCTTTAGAGACATATACCAACCAAAGCACCAAAAAAACATGATTAGAATGCAATAGTTCAAATGTTGCTTTTCATTGTGTTTGTGCATTGGATTTTGTCTTTGGTAGAATGCAATAGTTCAAATGTTGCTTTTCATTGTGTTTGTGCATTGGATTTTGTCTTTGGTTTGCTACACCAAAAGAGATGAAAATTATTTTTTACATTTCCTCCATGATGCCATCCATTTTCACTATTTATAAACCACTTATGAGGTTTATATAAACCCAATAAGAGGTTTACCATAACCCCCATAAGTGTTTATCAATTATTGTAAACAAGTTAGGATGTTTATGGATAAGTGGCAAATAAAGGTTAATAAGTCCCATAACATCTATAGATGTTATGGATAAATAGTTGTTAAATTTAATAAACCATTCAAATGTTTATTGTGGTTGTTAGGGACTTAAGAACTTTAAGTCAGTTATTAGAGGTTTATAACCAGGGTTACATAACTTATTAGTTGTTTATAAATGGCATAAACCAAACAAAAAACTAACAAACCCCCGGCCCATCCAAGTAATACCTTTGATCTTCCCAATTGAATGTAAAGTTTAACGGGGGTGGAAGTTTCCCTAATACCTTTGTTGATCTTCCCAATTGAATGTAAAGTTTAAGAGGGGTGGGAATTTAATATTCCCTAATACCTTTGTTGATCTTCCCAATTGAATCTAAAGTTTAACGGGGGTGGGAGTTTAATATTCCCTAATACCTTTGATCTTCCCAATTGAATATAAAGTGATAGATATACCCCCAGGCCGGGTGTGCCGCCCGAAGGGCGGCACACCCGGTCTGGGGGTATTATTATGTTATACTATATTCTAATATATTGTGCTATACTATATTATATTTTATTGTGATATATTATATTATGTTATGTTATGTTATTTCTAGTTTATTCTAGTCCTTTCTATTGTATTCTAAGATGTTCTATTATACTCTATATATCACAGGTTTTTCCCCTGCTGGGTCATCACCTGCGGGGACCAGGAGACAATCACGGCCCTTGTTGAAGGCACGTGAGAAATCCTGTCATGAAGTGATGGTGAATGTTAGGGTGAACCCCTTTTCACATCTTTTCACTAGGTTGAGGATGGGAGGATGGGTTGAACTTTTTGATATTTTTTGTGGTTGCAAAGGTGTGTATATGTATATGTTACATGCATTCTTGCAGTCTGTTTGAGCTACCACGTTGGAACTACCGATCATTTGGCCACGAACTTTGGGTCAAAATGGTGGTTCTCGTCGAGCAAAACCCATAGAATCCCCTGCTGAACATTCAGCTGGGATTGATGGATGTCCATTTCCCTCAGAATATGGCAGAATGTGGTAGAATAGGTTTTGACCCATCCATATACGGCGCTGCGACCGCCATTTCAGGTGGTGCAGATCTCAATATGGAGGTGGAAGGAGCGCAACCTGGAATTGTTTTGAAACCTTTATATACACTGCCAAAACTGCCGTTTCAGGATGTCATGTGATTCATAATTTTACTCGGCATATCTAGTAGGCATATATACATTATATACATACATTATATATATACATCATATATATATATATATACATTATATATATACATTATATATATATATATACATACACATTATATATATATATATGTGTACATTATATGTACATTATATATATTTATATCTATATAATATATATATATATATCTATATAATATGAATATGTATATATATATATATAATTATATATATATATATGGTCATAGATACAGCAAACAAAGAACATCTACATGCACACTATGCTTTTCTTTTTTGAAATTGAGGGCATCTCCCATGGCCATTTCCAATGGACGCCAGGAGTTCCCTTGGTGAAGGTGGCCATGCAGAAAGGATACTGGAAAGCTGCAAGGCCTTGATATCACCGGCGGCGGCGGTCCATCATCGTTCACTCGGCCATGGACCTTGAGTTCTAGAGACTATCTATGGAGATATCTTTGGAGATACCTTTGGAGATATCTTTGGAGATATCTTTGGAGATATCTTTGGAGATAATGTGATATCTATCCATTTTGATTGGGATCTTCTACTGCTACTTACCTTGGATGATAGATATTGGACCATTGGTTCAAGGATTCTTGAGCTTTGAAGCTGCCATACGCGGGAAAGTCTTGCCGCCAGATGTCTATTGGATGCTGGAGCAACATGGCCGTTTGTCTTCAATCCCAATCTGCGACTGTTTGGAAAGGCTGGGAACACCTGATGCTTTCTGTGGTAGATGATCTATGGAAGTCCCCAAAATTCTGGAGTGATACTTCCATGATATTCCCAAAAACCCAATGGTATATGGGGGTTCCATATTTTGAGTCAAACAGAGATGGTGGGCCGATGTTGTCGAAGTGCACGGTGTCGTCGGACCTGCTGGGGAAACCAAAGTAATTTCACCATATTTGCTCCGTTGAAAGAGATACCGAGATATCTCTGTTTTCAACGTAGGAATCGTAGGACTAAGCACGGCCTTCAAGGTGGTTGAACACTTTGAATTCTGTGACCCAGCTCGCCAACATCCGACATCAACATCCCATTGCCAGGACTACACAGTGCCTGACACTCCATTGAGCAACCAGGGGGCGCATTTCCATTTCTGCGATGCAGCAAGGACTGGCAACGTCAGTGCTGTGCTTCGGCAGAGTTTTCGAGGATGGGGCGAGGCAAGTGGTGAGTTTTTCGATGTTTCTCCAACAAAATCGGGATACCCCCAACATTTATTCAAACCCCATGTCGACATGTTTGTTTCTCATATGTTTCTCATATTGTCTCATCATGTTTTTTTCCTTTTAAAAAAGATCTGGCCAGAACTTGGGACCCTCCCCAGCCCTGGTGCAGTTTTGGCCCGAGGTCGTGAACTATGCTGCCTCCGGCATGGACATTGACTACGGCTTGTTGGGAACCCTGGGAGCTGAAAGGTGATCCATGGCAGGTCGAAGGTGCCAGGCGTTGATGTTTCAACTGGGGGCGGTTGATAGATATATATATATATATATGGAATTATATAGAGCATGTAAGATTCTGAAAATTATGATCCCAAATTCATCCAAATTCCACAGTTTCTTGGTTTCTCTTCCCTTTTTTGAGCAACTTTTGGACTCAGGAGCTCCTACCCTGCCCTTGCTATTTCAGGTGCTGGTCGCCTGCCTTCAGATGGTTGACCAGTGCCATTGGCCATGCAGCCTTCTATCAGCAAAAGGCCGTGGTGGATGTTGGCGGTTGGTGATTTTGAGGGAATCCACCAAGATAGAAAAGTAAACTTCGTCGAAATCGTACGTGCACTTTTACAGCAGGTCTTCTTGGGACCTCTACATCAATTGGACATGAAATGGGTATCACAACAGGTTGCGGGAATTCATGGGATGGTTTTGTTCCATCAACCGGAATGGTTCGAATGTATTATTTTGACAGGTGGGGGGTTTCAATTGCATATGTTTATGTATAGTGTGTGTGTCATTCCCGACTGGGATGATGATCACCTGTTCAAATCACCATGGTTTTCTGATTGCATCATAGTTGTCATTCTCCAAATTATTGATTTTTTACTGCTTGAATCACCATGTTTCCTGGCTAAATCGTGATTGAAAAAGGATGATTGGTTACATGGTTGCATCCTCCATGGAGGACGTGATCAAGCTCCTCACTCAGTTTGGAGCCTCCACGAAGACGGCGCGATTCGGAGTTTTTTTTTTGTGTGTTTGCCTGAGAAAAATATCCCAGTGGATCCACTGGGGCAACATCATTTCACCATGACAAGGACAAGAACATGCGTGAAACTTCTCATTTTGGGGTGGTACTAGTACACCAGATTTTCAAACACACCCGGATGTACTGGACCAATGAATGTTGATAATGGGACTTTAAGGACCAAAAACTGGGGGTTCATGATTGGTAAGCCAATGCCACACACCTTCAAGTTTGGGGATGGACTGAAATCCCACCCATTTCCGTTGAACTTCGGGATGCAACCATGTAACGATCATGTAAAACGATGAAGTTGCAAGTTAGTTTCCTGTATTTAGCTTCATGTGAAGACTCCATTCCCACATTCTCAGTCTCGCAATGGGAGAAGCATTCATTCAAGTGGGTCAATGATTGGACTGGCAAGGTGCCAACATATTGACGTTTCGGGATTCTGGATACGCTTCATTTGCAAGCTGAGTAAAATTTAGTATTGGCATCCGATGTTTAACTACCAGGGTTTCATCTTTCAGCTTGGTCTATGTGTCGAGGTGCCGCATCCACATAGGGTCAGGTGGATCACCATTTTTTTTGCACCCTTAAGAGTAGAAGTGCTTCCCGCCAAGTAGACTCTATTATCATATATTAATATATTTTAAGTATTTTTAAGTAAACAAATAGAAACAAAATATCATGACATCATTCTTGGGATGTTCGTCAGGGTATGAGGGTTTGATCCACAGCAACATCCTAAAAACGGCACTTGCAACACGCTGCGATCCGACGGCCAGTCGGAGACGTGCAAGTGGAAGCAAAAGCGTTGCGAGGGTTCAAGCTGCCCTTGGACAGCAGGAAAGTGCCGGCTACAAGCAACCATTTAAGGTAGGCTGGGCTCAACCACCATGAAGCAGTGATATAACAAGGACATGTGGGTGTTCCACAAATGCTGGGGGATAAGTGGATACCGCATCATGGGGATAGTACGTAATATCATGTATATAATATCTATGATAATGACATCTATGATAATGACAGCTCTTGTGGGAAGTTGGCAAGGCCGGTGGCCAAGCGTTTGGATTTCCTTCAACAGAGGCCAAGCAATCATGTCTTTTCAATTCTTTTCAGACTTGGATATTTTGGATCGTGGGTCCATAGCCTAAGGTCCCGGGGTTGACTCCAGGGTTGTGCCCAGCCCACAGCTTCTCGGTTTCGCCATGATTACGCTCTTTGAGTCTGAGGCTTTAGTTGCTTCTCAGCCTGCGAAGCGTACCAAGCGAAAGACGAGCCTTGGCTTTTGGACCCAACCAATCAATACCAATCACCAATCCCCAGATGGTTGTCGCTTCTTTGTGTCGGAGAATAGTGTTCTGGAACCGGCACCAGTTGATCTTTTTTCCCAATTGAAACATTTGACTGGGTGAGGGATACAGATCCAATATATTCAGCAGCATCTTGCCTCAGAAGCAAGCGTGCGTGCCAGGGTTGAGGCTTCTTAAACTAGATGTTTTGCCATGTTTATAGAGTATACAGTAGCCCCATGAAACTTGATGATACTTGGAGGGTGTTTCCCCCTAGCCACTGCTCAGTAACCACAGCTAAAAAATCTAAAAACCCACAATGTATATGTAACATGTAGTATATATGATTATAGTTATTCTGGTTTTGCATGTTTTTCATTTTGTAAAGATTAATCATTGTATATCTTGTTAGTATCATTAATACAAAGCCATTGAGTGGCCTTGCATTCCGGAATGTTTGGATTCTTCGACTGGACCAGGAACCGTTGAAGCCGTTCAAGAAGGCCAGGCTCGTGCCAGTTGTGCCATTGGGATGTTCTTTTCGGGGATCATCTGCGGTCGCTGCAGGTGCTCGATCCTGAGATAGCCCATCTTCTGAATTGCTAAAAGCAATTCAAGGAGGGTTGGACTCATTTTTGGCAACTTTAGCTACAGACTGCGGGAAACCCGCAGAACAAGCCCCTTCCGGAAGCCCTTTCCGGAGCATTCCGGTTGTGTTTTCCCAACACAGGCAGGTGCTGTTATTCATGCTGCACGAAGGTTCGCCTTCCCAAGATCTACGTTTTGAGCGTTATAGTCACTTTAATGCAGGAAGCCACAGGTCTTGGTCAAGTTTACCGAAATCAGATGACAAACGACTCGAGTACATCAAGTGAGCCTGGTGAGCTCCTCAGTGGATCTCAGTGTACAATTCCTTCAGCGCTCAGGATGATTGCAGTGGCAACACCTGCGAAACCTTACATCATCTTATTGATCTTATAGACATGTCTGGCTATGGCTCAAAACAGCAAGAAATGACTCATTTTCACCGGGGAAATCGGCCAGATAGGCGAATAGAATCTTGTCCAGATTTTGAGCCGTCAGCATCATCGGTCATCAGCTTCTAAAAGGAAAGCGACCGACCGATGTCGTTTTTTGTTCTCTTCGGATGGTCTCATGCGACTCCGTTCGTACATAGCCTACTGGTGACTGCGACGTGCAGACGGCGTTGTTCCGACAGTTGCATCTCACTTGCTGATTCTTCGGCAGATAGGCATGGATAGCCATAGAAAGACGCCTGGTTCTCGTCATCAGCAGTTCAATTGGAAGTGTGAGGATGGAGCCTCTCCATCCCACGATGCACTTTCACGATGTGTCTGGACATATTCAAAGGCTGTTTATCTCACCAGGAACATAGAATACTGTACCAGAAGTTGCTGAACTCGGGTGAGAACTAGTTACTCAAGTCCCGTGTGATGTCTAAGTATATCTCATATGAGCCTGTACGTACATCAAACGTAGGTTACAAATCAAGATTGTCAAAAATGCCAACTCTGGTGGATTTTCTTGTCTCGCTACGCTTAAACACATTTCTTCGTATGCTACACGGTTCAGAGATTTTGTTTGGGATCACCAGCATTTGTTTTGGCTGTCAATCTTTGGCAAAAACCAAGAAACTATGTATTACTACATGCATAATTATTGTCCACCGCTATCAATGGGACGTTAAGAATTGATAAAATATGATGAGTTAACACAAGTGGCAATGCATCTATTGCACTAAACCCAAGAATAAACCATCCCCAAAGAAAGGTTTATCATTGGGCAAAAACCCTATTTATCCCACTTGCGATGACTCTGGTAATTTAACATAACTACTAGTATGGAAAATCACAATTGTTAATGGGAAACTCCACTATAAATGGCAATTTTCAATAGCTATGTTGGTTTACCAGAGGTTAATTGGGATACTGTATTGTTGGGTCTACCAGGTCTACCACATGAAATGCCTTCCTGCGACGTGGGTCGCCACGCGGGTCGAGCGCTTGGCTCGCGGAATTCATGGCGCGGGGCAGGGTCGGGAGAACTCCTGGCTTCAGTGAGACTTCTAGGCAGTTGAGCTCCCGTAAAAGGTCCTTCACAGAAGTTTCTTAAAAAGGGAATGGGAGCGGCGTTTTGTTGGGGGATTTGTTTATGTGTTTTTTTCTTTCAGTTTTGGCTTTTGGTTTTTGGTTCCTTACTAGTCGTTAATTAGGTTAGGAATAGCCTTCAATTGAATCTGAAGTAATTAAAAACAAAAGCTGAATTTGTTTCCAAGTAAACCTGAATCAAACTCATATTAAAATTGATTCAGTTACAATTGAATTGCGTTTAATTGATTTGTTTTTAAGTTGAATCCAAATTGTTTGTAACGTAAAGTTATACCAAATATGAATTAAACATAATTAAACATTATTGAACTAAATTTGTTGTAATGGCGGCTCATGATTCTTGCTTGCTTGCATCAGCAGATTTGTATTCATTTGGTACTCCATGAAATTGGCAGAAATTCAACGTGTCAAAAAACAAAGCCAAACCAAAGCCAAAACCGAAGCAACGATTTCAGAAGCGATGTCAGAAGCGATGTCAGCCTAGTACATGTTGCGAAAAACAACCAGACCCAAGCAGACCACACCAGCGCTTCCCAAGCATTTTCCTTTCATTTTCCTTTCAAAATCCAATGCTGATCTACAGAATGTGGCCAAAACCATCTAAAACGAAGCCCAGGCCCCCAAAAACAAAGACTATGTGAATATAGCTCTGCTGTTTTTCCGCCTGATAATTTACAAGGCGGCTCAGTTAGATAATGATGTATATGAGGGTTTTAGAAATAGTTGTTTAATGTTCTCTTATTATGTTGACAATGTATTGCAGATATGATACTTGTTCTTGTATTTTTCACTACCTAGGTGCATGGTGTTAATTTTCTTAGCTTCAAGATTTACACACACACACACATTTCCCTTTTTTTTGTAGTTTTTCCATCCTGCCCAACACTGCCCAACAGAGCACTAGAGCTCTTGCGATTCGCTGGGTCCCTTGATGACAGCTGAATGGATCCAGTTGGCACAGACTTCGCGCGGTGGGTTTGTCGTCTCAAAGAGACGTTCGTGGGACCAGCGCAGGTGTGAAAGGATGTAAAAAGAATGATCTGGGGGTTCAAGGGCTGAAGGGCTGGGGTTTGACTCCTCAGTGTTTTCTTTTGCATTAGGGTCTTTGGGTGCTTCCAAAGCTTGGGACCTCCCAACTAAAGCAAAATCCGCAAAAATGGGACCAGATTTACGAGCCGAGTAGTTCGTTCTGGATGTGGGGACCCATCCACAGCAGCCGCAGGTCCGAGAAGGGACAGGTGAGTCAAACCTTGGCCTCAACCTTCGCCTACATGCTGTCCAAGGCCAGGGGCTCCAATGCCTAGGATGCCAATGGAGGTAAGATGAATCAAACATGCAAGGGTTGGAACCACTTATATATATATACACATAAATACATATGTTATATACTAGTTATATACGTATAGTTATATTATATTAAATTATATGTATGTATATATATATATATTATGTGTATATATATATATAATTATATATATATTTGTCATAGGTCATAGGCGTATGGACAGTGGGGATCAAAATCAACACATGATTATTTTATCATGTCTTTGGCCCCAACCATCACGATTCTGGGGCGCGCAATGTCAAGACATACATTGGTGACATAAGTCATCATAGGTCGCTTCCCACACCCTTGGGGCCAGGGACGCAAGCGTGTGGAGAGCTTCCTGACTGCTGCGCACGAGGCCTTTCTGAGCAAAGACCTCCGGAACATGAAACAGTGATGCGATTGTTGAGAAACAGAGATAAATGATGATAAACATACTGACATTTTCTTAATAAACTAAACTGTACATGATAGACATGACATCTATGTGCGAATGATGAGTTTGTATTTAAGATCGCGTAGAGTTGCCAGTAAGTTTGGGTTATAGTGACATAGTGTCATTCTTTTGAGTTTTTAGGATATTGTGTATGATATTGCGATACATGTAACATATATTTGTATAAATATGTTAAGTCATTATGTACAGTGCTAGATTTGACTCTAGCTTCCGCAGTTCATATGCACATGACTGTCGCATGTGTTTATTTCCTGCTATCGATAACGATTGTCTTTTAACTCGATGTTGGCCACTTGCGGATTGATTTTGATGCACCCAGCGTTCCCACAAGACATGCCGCCCAAGAGGGGACTCATATCCCATTCTGCGCAGTGGGTGTCCACCCTCAAAGTCAACAGATGGCCAGAAACAGAGGCGGGTGGCATCAAAGGATTTGGCCCCTAAAAGTTGGGGAAGGATTCGGGTGCTAATTTCAACCATCAGCCATTCACCCATTCCAACCAGAGTAAGCAGAGATTCTCAAATTGAGTGATTGACTGATGGATAAACTTGATTGATTGATTTGATTTTGATTTGATTTGATTTGATTGATTGGCCAACTGACGGACAGCCTTTTCACAACTCAAAGCGTGGCAAGCATGACAGCTGAACCTGGGCCCAGGAAGGCTTGCAGAAGATTAAGGAATTGTGGTTGGCGTCTTTCAAGAAGGCCTGAGGATCTGCTGGTTTCATCACCATGGGAAGGTCCTGGGTTGGCCATGGGAAGCCATGACTTGGCAGGAGGCGCCCATGGAAGACGTTTGGTTGGAATTGCTGAGGAGCAACGTGCCGAGCTGCTGAAACGCGTGACCCATTGCTGGTTAGGGACTTTGCTGGCGACTCTTTCAGTTGTTGATTGGGGGCAAGAGTGAGAATTTGAGAATCTCTCCAGTCCACTAAGACCACGAAGCTTAGTAGGGTCAATTTTGACCCCTATCCCTATCCATTGGACTCTTGGACATTTAGCATACAACGGCCAGGTTGTATATGTCATGTCTCATTCCATTCAAGAGCTTTCACACCTTCTTCTGTAGCTGTCTGAGTTTGTTTTGAATCATTGAATTGGACAGAGTTCACCCATTTCATTGTATATAATATTTATTAGGTTATAAGATTTGGGGACTTGACTTGATATTGATATATAGATATATGTAAAAACATATCATTGGGAAAAAAAAAGTATATCCACAAGAACCCAATTTTGACCCTAAAAGTTATCTCCCCAGATGTCGGGCACCAGGAATGGCTCGGCTCTGGGAGGCTATGTGGCCAACTGCAGCGACTATGTCGCCTCAACAGGTGGGGATCCCAAAGAGGCGAACAAGAGGAACATTGGGAGCCCACGAAAGCATAGATTGCTGACCTTTTCGAAATCCTTTTCCCTTGATTCCCATGTGGATTCCCATGGCATTTTTTGATGCGCGTAGATTTATTCACGTTTTCATTTTGCCATGGTATTGAGGTGTGCCGGTGCCATCTCTGCTGGTCAATGGGAAGGTCTGCAGGGAAACCTTGTGGATGTCAGTCATTTCGGGTGCAGTTCCACGAGTTCTGTATGACCAGGTCTTTTTGGCAAGCGGATCGGTGTCTCCAAAAGAGCAGACAATTCAACACATTCCACTTTATTGATTGGTGTATAGGGATTTCCCAGTTCATGGACGACAATCATGCCTAATATATGGTAGTAGAACCTCTACCATCATCAACACAGGGGTTTTGAACACAGCTTGCATGAGTTTTGATGTTTGAAAAGTGACACCCACTAATCTGCACTTGTTTGGGACCAGTTGGACCTATGTCGCCTCAGCTTTGGACCGAGACGAAGCTGCACTTACGATTGGGTTTCTACCCAACAAGGCATGCCCAGAGTTATAACAGTGGACAATGGTTCCAAAAGGGCCATGAAAATAGCATGACTCCCACCTACCCACCTGCCTCATCCTGCCTCGCCCTGCCAAATTCCCACAAACTGTTGGAGCTGCATTCAACCCCAGAGATGTGACATTGAGAGAGGGTTTATATGAGCATCAGAACAAGCATTCCCAGAGAAATTTTGGGGGGCATTGGCCCAAGTTCAGCATGCTTTGAAGACATAGTCCACTTGATACGAAGCACTTTCCGTGCCCAAACCCATGGGGGCAGCCTTACCAGCCACAAATGCACGGGCCCTCAGATTGCCTGGTATCTGGGGCAGTATCCATCACGTTTTCAGTATTGAACCAACCATTTGAAGCGTTCACATTCCAAAATGGTGAAGGGGAAAGCCAGAAAACCTCATAGATGTTGGATCACCAATTATTACAAATGACTACATTCGGTCTCCATTTGCTGAAGATTGTCTTGAAATGTCTTGAAGAGATCCCAAGCCCGAATTGCCAACAGGTTCAGAAAGTGAAGGGTGCATGTGAGAACAGCCGCGCACATCCTGTTGGACTGCCATGAGTATCCTTGAATTGTGCCACTGCCAACACATCGATTCACCACTTTGGGGCTCAGTTTCCGATCTTCAAGTGTTTAGGGACCCCTCTACAATGGGGAAACAATTGCAAAGAAAACTCCACTTAGATGGGTTTACAGATGGCTGACCCTCTTAAAGTCAGGATAAATCAGTAAAGTCTGAAAGTACAACCCCTAAATCCACTCAAGTTCGTAGCATATCGGGGTCTCATGGTCCCCACATGCTGCTGGGATCACCCACCCCCTCCAGGTGTCTGGGATGGTGGCAGATGGTTTAGGCTTGGACAAGCGACTGTGCCGACAGGCACCGGACAGGGTGGAACGACGGGGTGCTGCGCAGTGGTTTATCGGTGTCAGTGAGGAGATGATAGTATAACTGCACATATCATATTATATCACAATGTATCATGCATGACTTAGCTGTGGACTAAGGCTACTTACAATGCCCATACCACCCCTTTACCATCAAGATTGAAACCTGATCTATGGTGATGCAGAAGCTTCGGCTAATGAAGAGCCAATGGAGCCATGGTTTTTCAGTGGCATCCAAGCTAACATGATATATCAGGGATACTGCTACCTAAGTTGTGGAAGCTACAGACATCTACAAACCAATCAACTAAGTTGCCATCTACTCTACCTCTGCTTGGCATTCTGGATTAATGATGAATTCTGAGGACCTCACATCATCATCCCCCAATGGCCCAACATTTCAGCCACTTTCAGATTGGTGAATCATAATTATTGAGCCATGTTACAATGTAATATATATTAAAAAAATACATGTAACATATAATTATACAAGATTATGTAATCATTATACACTGATACTGATATGTATAATTATATATACAGACATTTGATATTGTCATTGTATTTGCCTATCTATCCTACTTGTTATTGATATATTGAGCCAGATCATCCCAGCTCCCGCTGCCAGAGCTACGAAGATGGCAGTGAGTACTATGGCCAGCCTTGCATCTCAGAGTGGGAGTTGGATGATGGTGTTTTCCTATACCCCCAAATCATGCAAGTTGTGCATCACCATGACTTAGTGTACTTAGTATTTGGGGATTATCCCCACATTTTAAGAAATACCCATATAGATATGGTTAGATAGTTTGGGAGATTCTCAACATTTCAACATTTGTTTGGTTTCATGGATGGAGTTTGTGAACCTACGAGATAACCAACCAAGTTCACAGTGAAGACATGCACAGGCCAGAATTTTTGCATGCAGCAGCAGCTGGTCAGTGATCCATGGTCCGAAGTCTGGAAGTTTCCCATGTCTAAGTATCCTTCAACCACAGTTCCCAAGCAGTTCTTAACAGGAAGATGGGCATGTGTCAACAATTTGCTGACAGATGACGGGGTCTTGATGTGGTATTCACCGGCCTATATAGTATTCCACAATGTATTTTGATATAGATGTAATGTAAAATAATACACTACACATATAATATAGAATATGGTCATGTGATACAACATAGCATGATATGATGGAAGATAATGCAACATGATATATATATATATATATAATATTGTGGGATAATATAATATGATCTGATATGAAACAAGGTAAAATGATCTAGGAACATATCATATGACGTAAAATAATATGTTATTTTTTGCTATTAAATACAAGTACCATCAATTAACACAATTCAATATGATTTAACTAAAAACATGACATTTTTGCTGAACACAAAATAGGGATCATATTTTATGACACGATATGACGTGATATGATATGCAAACAAATCGAATGATATAATGTCATTTAATATGATACGATATGATTACATCAAGTAGTACAATATAATATGATACAATCCAATCTAATACGATCTAATAAAACAGAATATAGCACGATGTAAGGTAAAAACAATGGTATAATGTTGTACAATACAATACATACAATATGATTCAAAATAAGAAACACACAAAAAAAACATAGAAGAACATGACATAAAGAAGACAATATAACATGAGACAATATAATATATTGCAATACGTAATTATATTTTACTATTGTGATAAAGTAAAACACAATATGATATCATGGTGCACACCATATTTTTTCTTGGGGGGCACTTCAACCTTGATGATACCCCACTGGCTGGATCCCAGGTTCGTGAAGCGCCAATTTCATGGCCAGGGGCGGATGCGATGGAACTGCGGCGAGGGTTTGGTGGATGAGTACAACGGCCCCATGGCGGCAACGATTGGGGTAGCCTATGGTAAACTAACATAGCTATTGAAAATGGTGATTTATAGTGGATTTTCCCATTAAGAATAGTGATTTTCCATAGTTATGTTAGTTTACCAGAGGGTAGGGCCACGAATCATGGGAACTGTCATGGGTGGAACGAGCAAGTCCTTATCGTACCTGAGCAGCAATTTTTGCATGTTGGCAACACGGAGACAATATTCGACACACAGAATTGTGGGGATTGACTTGACCCGGCAATTTGTTGATTCTCGTCATAGCTGTGCCTGACAGGTTTGCTGTAACTAGACTGTTGTGGGCGATGACTGGGGTCCCAGCGGCAATGTCGAGCCTTTCTTCCCGATTCTTCCCAGGTTGTTGGGAGAACGGCAAGATGCATGGCCAGGGTGTCTACAAGTACTGTGATGGCCTGGAAGCCTTGCTTTCAGTTGGGTGGTTGATGGTGGTTGTCCTAAGAGAATCATCGGTTGACGGGAGGCGAACATCTATGAGTGCCAGCTAAAGTTTGGTGTTAAAACAAGGGTGCAAGGACTTTGATCAATACCTACACCTGTATCATATCATCCCAATTCATCCCAATTCATCCCATATCATTTTCATATACAACCTCCAACATGCCTTGCAACATGCTTTTCCTCGTCGCCAGGTACAAGATACCAAGGTGAGTTCAAAGAGAACCTCCGGGAGGGCTATGGCGTCTTGACGGTGCATTCCGGGACGCCTCGCTTCGCGTGTTGACGAACTAAGTCAACAAAATCCATCCGTGAGATGACCAACCGACTCGATCCAACTTGACTGCTTAATAGTAGTATTTATACATATATATATATATATTTGCCAATTTGTAGATATAATTATATAGATTGATAATAATTGATATACATTTATATAGACACTAATATACAGTATATATATATACATTAAAATACTTGCATAGCGTACATTAACCTAAGGGAAAACCCCAACCCATCTCCGACCTCTTCGCCTTCCGTTCAGTTCACCGATGGAAGCCTCTATGAAGGCGGCTGGCGAGAAGATGTGCCGGAGGTGGGCAGCGGATTGGGGGATCCAACAAATTGGCTGCAAAGCTTGGGGTAAGAATCCCAAGATTGCGGTTGATGAATTATTGTATATTATTGTTATTTAAATTATCATACATATACATATACATATATATATGTATCTATTTAGATGGAATGGGCCATTAATTGAATACTTATATATATACATATATGTATATATTACCATAAGATAATTCGCGAAAATTGATCAATCGACAAAACGTGGGGGATCAATCAATACAAAAACATCATGGATAAATCAGGCGAAGATGGTGGATGAATCAACTTATCAACTAATATTGGAAGATAAGTCAACCACTAGTACGTAGAACATATGTACACTCCACTATTATCCATTCATGCTGGGCAAATATGTTTGGGCAATCCACTAAAAATGGCCGGCTTCACGAATGGGTCTAAGAAATTGTTTGCAAGCCAAAAACAGCTCCAGAACAGGATAGAGGAACCCCAGGACTTTTGGCCACAAACTGGGAAACCCAGAATTGGGGACGGCAAACATGTCAAGAACACGTAGACAAAAGCTGTCGGAATCATGAAATCTAAACTGGATAGGTCTGAGAATTCGACCTGCAATCCACTACGCGAACGTTGTCACTAAAGATTATCTATGATTATTCTAAGTAGCAGTTAAACTGACACATCCATGGCACGACCAGGGCGATGGTCGAGTGATCTACTCCAATGGCGAGGCAGGTTCCCAGCGACTGAACCATGTCCTTTCCCTGGGACAGCCCCCACTGCCTGCTCCAGATCTTGAACACCACCTTCCGAGCTGGGCAGCAAAGTATGGAAAAACTTGAAAGTTTAGTCAAGGAATCGGTCTGGGATCTCAGTTGCAGATGGATCATGCCACCCATAGGCCATGGGTTGAACGGGAGGGAAAAATGTCTATATAGTATTCATCTATCTATAGAGATATGTATATATATATATAGTCTATGAACTATGGCATTCTCAGGCAAGTTGTGGCGCTTAAAACCAGGCTACTAGGGCCTAGGGTTTTCACAGACATGAACTGACCCCTTTTTCCTCATGTAGCTCTTTGTGCCCGAGGTTCCAGAAGCACCGCCCATGGCTTTGTGGCCTCCTGAGTATGGCCCTGGAGCTTTCCGTTTTGTCATGGGGGTTAGCCCCAAATCACTAAGTCGTCATGGATGACCATGTATTGAAACAACCATGGTGACGGGCATCCCCCGACTGAAGAGTCACCAGACTAGACCTGGCTCCAAGGGAGTTTGCGGTTGGCAGTGGAATCGCTGAAGCCTCAGGTGTTTTCCGGTGTATCAAGAAGTATTGAGTGCAGCAAGGGGTCTTGGTGTTTGGGGGAACATGGCATCAACTCCTGGGATGCAGTCAAATCACGATTCCCAATCTTCATGGTGGATGGCAACTGATAGACTCTGATAGACTCTGATAGACGTCCCGTCAGCCATACTTCTGGTGGCTCATTATACGCAAGTGATGTGAATGGCTCTGGCTCTTGGGTTGACACTTCTGGCACTCTGATCAATCGCAATCTACAACAGGTTATACTGTAATAATCTGTAATATATACATATACATATTTATTTAGTATCAGGCTCAACCTCATCAATCTGTACGTTTTGTCTCATCAGTAACGAGCATCATAAGCACAGGTAAAACGATCGGCTACCAAAGAATTCCAAACAACATCAAATCAAACTGTCACTGGATATAGACAATTCTTTGTTTTGGTCATGTCCCAATCTTCCCGAAAATTTCAGGACTATTTGCCCCACAGCTTAAGCCATTTGAGGCGAACCCTGCCCTTAAAGACGCGCCAAAGACGGAAGCTTTACCAGCGCCGCCGCCACCGCCACCAGCGCCGCCGATCACGGGGTGGGGTGGGCCTGGGGTAGAGTTCCTTGAGGGAAGAAATCATGATAATTCCATCCCCCTAATATTTAAACCCCAAGAAACCATGGTTTGATTACAATTGATTACACATATTTGGAAGCATTTGCGGGTTTTTAACATTTGGGGATGGGATTAGTTAAGATAGTTTCCATCTGGGAATCAAACCGAGCACCGGACAATTTACATGTTTAGTTATAATTTTGAGAGCATCTACAAGCGTAGGATGTTCCTTGGGGACGCTTGATTACGAGGGCGTAAGACATGTACACGCTTGATGTTTTTTTGAGTATGTGACTTAAGCATGGATATCATCAGAGAACACCTACTTGATCTAACTGATGTACTTCTACAACATTGAAGATCAGTGACACCCAATGGCAAACTTAGACCTGTAGATGTTTGAATCAACAAATGGGTATCACCCCGTCGCTTCCCCGTCACTGAAAAAAGACACCTCTTGAATTCGTGGTTTAGTATTGGACCTATACATGAATTGCACTCCCAGACCTTTGGGCTTATGTTGATATTAGGGGGCACACTTTTCCCATTTGTTGGCCGCATATTTTTGCATTACAACATTTACCCTCTGGTAAACTAACAGTTTGCTATGGAAAATCACCATTTTTAATGGGAAAATCGGAAAATCCATGATAAATGGCCATCTTCCATAGCAAAGTGTTAGTTTACCAGAGGGTATCATGGAGGAGTCCCATGAACTCGCCAGGCTCACGGGGGATGTGGCGCTAGCGCTGGAGGGAGCGCGACTTCCAGCCGGGCGGCCAAAGCCGGTTGGATATGGATGGGAGATAGATGAAGCGATGAGATAGGCGTACAACTATACATATTGGTAAGAAAGGTACAAATACTATGTGTATGTAAACATATATATATATATATACACAAACGGATATTTATACGCATGAAGGACATATACTTGATTTTGCTTTGATGTATGATAATCAACAATTATTGTAAACAAAATACTGCCTGCCATGGTTGAAAATAGAAGTCTCTACTCTTACTATGGTTACATCCCCATATCAATTATTGATTGGGGTCGAGATACAACTCCAGAATCAGATGTGGGGTCGTCCTTCCTTACATTTGCTTGTTCTGTTTGTTTCAATATGTTTCAATCATGTTTGTACAACAGTACATCCTTTTTCTGGATATATTGATATTAATTATGTTTATAAACATTTAAGTGATCAGATGTGTATATATATACATATATATATATATATATACATACCAATGTTTGTATATATACCCTCCAGTAAATTGACATAGACCCTGGCAGATAGGGGTTGGAAGATTAGTTTCCACTAAAACATGGTATTTTTCAGGGTCTACGTGAAAATTTACTAGAGGGTATATATATATATATTTCTATAGAAACTGTGTGTATATCTATTTTTCAGGGTCTATATTTCTATAAGATGGATGCACACAGTTTCAGGGCTGAACCTGGCTGAACCTGGCATCATCCCTCGGCTGGACAGATCCTGGCGCTGACCAACTTGCCACCGCCACCGCCTGGCAGCCGAGTGGTGCTACAGCGTGGAAGGGACCGGATGAAGATCCATCAATGCTTTTTGATGTTTTTTGGGGATATAAAAAATTGGCATATCATGGGAAAATCATGGGAATATCATGGGATTTTTTGGTAAAAAACAGTGCTTTGATATGCTTTGATGTGATATCATGTCAAATCTCATTCTACAATGTTGCTATATCAGTGAACTGACCCACGCATTGTAAACCATTTGGCATGAGAAAAGAGCAGCCTTTCACACCTTCCTGCGTTTCATCTCTTCCTTCCAATTACTGCATGAGCTAGACCTCTTGATGGTGATCACTAAACATACCATGGCACCATGCACAACATGGAATGGTTTCAAGTTCTTTTCATTGGATTCAGAATATCTATAGAATCTATAATGCGTATATATATATATATATGTATATACTGAGAATCCGCTGCTCTGGTTTCATGTTTGGAGACATTGGAACCAAGCTCGCCTCCAATGACATGGCGTTCCCATGGGCCGCTGGGCCTCGGCACAAGGCCCCTGAGAACGGCAAAGGCCCCTCTTCCGGTGAGGCCGCACCACAGGGCTGGCGAGTGCTGGATGTTCATCCCACATCAATCCATCGTATCATATGCAGTGACCCATCCCCAATCGTTTGTTTAATACCCATACAAAACATTTAAATCATGGAAAGGAACGCCAGGAATG
Organism: Symbiodinium sp. clade C Y103; assembly: GCA_003297045.1. NCBI lineage: Eukaryota > Dinophyceae > Suessiales > Symbiodiniaceae > Cladocopium > Cladocopium sp. clade C. The sequence continues at coordinate 73,995 of BGPT01000412.1, forward strand.
CTTGCTTGATTTGGATGCTCCCTTTCTTGGTCATTCTTGGGCCTTTGGATCCAAAGGGATTTCGCATCCCCTTGGGCCGCTTGACTCACAGGCCGCCCACCGAAACAGTGACATCACTGAAGTCTGCGCCAACGGCAAGTCCAACGTCGGGATCGGCAGATTGATATTTGATTTTAGGCCTTGATGTATTATGGGAGATATAATAGGGATATATTACCAGAATAACAATAATATTTTAGGTGTGTCCAAAGATAAGGCATACTCATGTATACTCCCAAAAAAAATATAATTCGGAAGATTATGATAAACCATCGAAGTTGGGGGTATTTTTTTAAAGACAAACCCAAATGGATCTTGCACCAAGATTTTGTTGCTTGGAATTTTGGACTGGAAAGGATCACAAACAAAAGCTGTCTAGTCTAGCCATGATTGGTTGGGTACAGACCCATGGTGACGCTGCCTGCTGTTGATTGATTCTCAACTGGATCTTCCATTTGATATTAAAAGTTATAGCTCCAATCTGCAATGTCCAGGGACAACACGCGTCTGGAGAGATACTCAGTCTCAGCTGTAGCCCTGCACACAATTGATGGACAAACATTGCGGGCAGCCACATGTCATTGGGGAATCACTCCATCCAAATGATCTTGCAGATGGATTTCAGGCATTTTTTTGAGGGCTGTCAACTCCTGTTTGCACAGATGAATGACGGGCTCAATGGAATTCTCTGGTGTACAAACTCCAAAACCATCAAGTCTATGGCCCCTTGGAGTCTCTGTCGATCCCTTGATGTCTCACCGTCCAACGCCACAGCGGGTTGAAGCTGAAATGAGATCTCCCGAAAACATGAGATCTGAAATCTGAGACCCTCAAATCCAGCAAGTGCTAAACCTCCCATGCTTCAATATCTCCAGAGTTTCTTTGAGTCAACATTTTGGGTATCCCGGGCTTTGTCAATACATCCAGAAAAAGTTTCAGACAGCTTTCACCTGCGGTGCCGTTTGTCTATAGTCGAGATCCAGGGATGTTGTCCTTGGGCGACTGGACCCTGCTGAGTGGATGTGCTCATTCTGTTTTCGCATGGTGGATGTTCACCCCAAAACAGCTCATCTCCAGATATCCAAGTACATATTTCATAATTGGGGGTTTCCAATCTGACTTAAGAACCCTCCATTTTTATCCATTTATAGTTCGATGATTTTCCCAGCTGTAAACCTCCATTTAAAAGGGGATTTTCCGATATTTTCCAGCCACGTTTGAATACCAGAGGGTAAATCTCATTTAATCACCAAAACTAAATATCATCATAAATCATAAATCTCATTTATTTTCAACTTCTATCGGAATAAATCTCATATTGAATCACCGTTTCATGAAACCACCAGGCCTGATCTGATCAGGGTCCAGCGGGTCCAGAATCGCTCCGTGCCGTCGCGTGCGGCTGCATCAGCAAGTCCGAACGCGGGTCGTTGCGCGAGAAGAGCGGCTGGGCTTCGGGGTCAGATGATAAATTAATTTGTATTAATTTATATCTAATTATATCTAAATATCACTATATCAATATGAATAGTATTTGAGTAAATATGATGGAATTGCTAGCTATTCATTGTAGACTTACGTAGACTTGTTAAGTTTGGGGACTTCAACATGGCGATTTTGCCCAGGAACCATGGGTTTTCAAGCCTATGGCCTCCCTGGTTCTCTGGTCTTCATAGATCCATAGTGACCTTGGCCCCGCGCCAGATCATGCTGAAGGGTGCTTACTCTGGGCAACAGCGGGCCGCTCAGTAAGTGGATTATTAAACAACAACTATATTGGGATGGATCAAAACATCTGAAATACATTTCTTGGGGGATGAACGTCCATTCCCAGCTATTTTGGGTTGAACAGAAGGGTACCAGGATTTTGATCCCCAAAAGTTTGTAAAGAAACGATGTATCACACAACATTACCATTCTAATGGGGGAAAAATAATGATCACTCACTGGCTATGAAATTCGAGGACAAACCCATATGTGCCATGGTCAAGAGTTGGAACATCCATGCACATTGGAGGATGGGCATGAATCCATCAACGGGGGGTTCTATGCTAATTGGAGGATGGATGACCATACCGCATATACCTTGTTTTGCCTATGGCACACTTGATGATCTTGGTAGCTGCGAAAGGCAATGGGTTTCGAGGTATGTGTCCTGGTTTGGGAATGTGAATTGCATTGAGGTTTTTTGATGATCTGATTTTGATCTGAATTTGAGTATCATGATGTATCATATGTTGTGGAACAATCTGAAATTTGTTCATGAGTTCCTGTTATAATCTGCTTCTTACTTATTTTGACAGGAGATGCGGTGACTTCCCAAGCAAAGCCATCACCCCAAGCTGTCGCGCCAGTGCAGTGCTGCAGTCCGTGGCGGAGGAACAGCAGAGGATCCAGCAGGCGGAGATGGGCTGAATGGATCCATTCAAATTTTCTATCATGGTAAGTTGATGTAAATTTGATATTCCAAATCTCACATCCATGGAAACAAATTCATTCACATCTAGATGATTTCATCCTTTATTCATCCGTTGACAGTGATCAATGTCAACATCCATGGTGACACCACCACGCGGATCCCGCTGGTCGTCTGCAGGCCGTTTACATGGGCGCCTTGACGGACAAGTCTGATGTGTCCGAATTCTTCGTGTCGCCTCGGCTCGGAGGGGATCGCGCGTGTTGGGGTGTTCGAACTGTGGATCCACTATGGCATCGGGAGAATATGGAACAGTCCCTGAGAATTATGAGATGATCTCGGAAAGAACCAGTGGATTCACAATGGAATAGTGAAATGGTGAGTATGGGATAATGATGAGGTTCCCCACAGTGGGGCTACCCCCAATTCATCCAAAACTCCGACCATTTTAGCAAAACCATGGTGATTTGGGGATCCACAACCACTTTAAGAACCCCCATATGGGCATGTGTCAATTGCAAACCATTCTAGAATATATATATATATATATGATATTTTGTTGGGGAATCATGGAACTTTAAGTGAAATTATTTGATGAGTATGGGAGAATTGCTGCAGTATGATGCCACCATGCCCCAGTGTGCAGTGGTTTGTGGAAATGGGTGCACCCCTGCAAACGGGATGATTGAGAATAACGCCTTTTTTTTGATGGTTGATAGTTGGGTATTCGGATCCCACATTACATGAGACTTTCTATGGCTCTAAGTTAAGATTTATGGAGTCTTTGGCAGAGGGATGTAGTTGGTTTGTTGGCTAGACATCATTTATTTGGTCATGTTCTAGAGCATGATAGAGATTCGAACAACATTATGATACATATTATATGATTATATATATAATATGTTGTAACAAAATGTACCAAACCTAATGATGAGGAATTCGGAATACTACACACAATCATAGCAACCAGCATCAGTCTGCAGCCATTCCTTCTGAGATTTCTGTCTCACTGAGGTCGCAAGGTGTGCTGTCGGCCTACCATCCGGACACCATTTGTGTCTTTTTGGAATGATTGCACCTGCAAAGCCCATCAAATCTATGAATGGTTGCGGATGCTGAGGGATGAAGATGGATGGATATTGATGACGTGGATGTGGCGGTATTTGCAGCTGCCATGCTACAGCAAACAGGTATCAGAGATCCCTTTTTTGTCAGCACTTCATTCATCATCTCACATGATCGTTGCCCTCTGGTAATTAAACGTAGCTATTGAAAATGGCCATTCATAGTGGATTTTCCCATTAAAAATGGTGACTTCCCATAGTTATGTTAGTTTACCAGAGGGTATGAGACACACAGCTTCAGCCGAAAGATGGCGAGTGTCCCTGGATCTCGAGTTACCAGGAGATCTCACCTGACATGGCGGAGAGTGGTGGGGAAGAAGGGATGAAGGAACAAATGAAGCCGGGCAGCTATCACCTTTGGGCACCCGAGCCGTTCCTGAAACTGACCGTCGCGGCCTGAGCAGCATTACATTCATCACATTCATCACCATCCATCATTGTCAGAATAATCACAATAACATACAATAACAACTAATACATATTACACAATATATATATATATATATACATGAGAAGAAAAGTATGATAATCAGCATCGTCATCATCACTATCATGGCCATTAGCATTGATCTCAAAATCTGGAACATCACCGGGACATTTTTGCCCATCAACATCATCAACCATGCAATGATCCTCATCCACAACATCAGCAGTTTCAGATGTTCAGATAGACATCGTCTATTTCCATCCATACTGGTGCCTGGCATGATGTTCTTTTGACAACTCTGATGTTCAGATTGGTGGGCTCAATTACATCTCTTTCTCTGCGCCTGTTTAGGGATAATGATCCCAGAAGTGATGATCGCAAGAGACAATGATGCAAAATGACCAATGCCAAAAAATTGGTTGAAGGAATTTCAGAGGAAACCTGCATATTTGATGGTTAAATCATTATAAAATCTATGATTTTCACCAGCCACCAGATCCTCTTTGCCCAGTTCGTGTCCTCTTTAGAGCCTGAAGTTCCTGAAGTGGAAAGCGACCCTGGCGAAGGCCCTCCCTAGCGTGGATGGTTAATCGATGTGGAAAAAGCATTGTGTTTTTTTTGCTTGATAGGACACCAACCATGTGTCATGCTTTTTGCTTTTGGCATATGTGTATATATGATATAAAGAATCATGTATACAATGCAATAATTACTAAATAGAGTACTGTCTATTACTCTTGGATGGTTTTCTCCTGGTGGAAATAATTATTTTCTTTTTGATTTTGGGCATGACTTACATACTGTATATCGTAGGAACTATCCTAACGGGGACCCGCTTGGTTCTCCCTGCATTGGAGGGGTGATCGCCTTCTACCACGTCTTGGTTCTCCGTGGCATGGAGCACGTGTGCGCCAAACCAAACCGGGACAGAGGAGGCCATGGCCCAAAGAAACTTTTTGTACGCACATCATTTATATAATTGTTATGTTGTATAATTTATATATATATATACATACATTATACTTGTCTACTTATATATCTATAGATAATACGAGAACAGTAATTACAAATCAATGATCATGTAAATCAATGAATCTATGCGCGCAGCATTTCAATGCTCAAGCCGCTGCGGGACATTGGGCCAGACTGTGGCAGGTGGACATCGGCCTGGTGGCTGTTTTTGGGCGCTCGAAATTTTGACCCGTTTTTTGTGTCTTTCTTTCTTGTGGATATGTTTTGCTTATTGGTGGTTTAGTCATGTTTAGTTCCTCATGGTATCATTTCATTGAAAAGAGTTTCAGAATATCGGATGGACATGCTCAGTCAAGATGGATCACAAAAGACGGTAAAAAGGTATACTGGTGAGAAAACCATGGCCATGAGTTAATATCAAGCGCATTGCTTCTGCCAAGAGTACATTGACTGCCTCGAAAAATATATCATTTGTGGCCTTACACGTACAGTATATGTTTTTCCAAAAACATACTAATTTCCTACTCCAACGTGGAATTGCCCATTGCTCTTTGTGCACAAAAGGGTACCACAGCACACCATTTTCCAGGGTGCTAGCCTACGGAGCTGTGCCACGAAGTGTTCGTGGGCTGCTGAGTGTGCTAAAGTGACGTGATTGTTGTATTGGATGGCTCTACACTGGCTGGGCAAATTTGCGGGTCCATTCAGGACCCCACTTGGTGCCATTTGTCACCTATAGTCAGACACAATATCTCTAGAGAGTGGGTCTTTTGCTGATGTTCTATTCTGTATGATGGGAAAAGAATACTCCAAGTGGCACCTGCAGTATGTATCAATATATGTAAGTATTGGTTCACAAACAAAGCCTTTTTGCATGTTTTGCTGGGTGAATGCCACAAATGATATGTTTCTTGGGTGAGTCATTGAGTCATTGCAAACTGCACATATTTGCAATTTCCCCAGAGAAGTTCAGAATAGATTTTCGGCTTGATTCGAACACTGTGTTGTCAGGTCATCTTTCAATTCTTTGTTTGATTTGAAACATCATGTAGAAGTTTGGAGGGAAAACTGCGAGGAAGTTGGATTTTTTTTATGGTCATCGTGTTGTGCCTGGTAATTTGCACGAAAGCTGCACAGCTTTGCGGCCACGAACCTCGGATCTTTGAACTTGAATATTCACAAAATCTCAAAGGAGAAAGATCTCAAATGAATCTCAGATGAGTCTCGAATGAATATAAATAAATACTAAATGAGTACTAAGAAGATCTCAATTTCGATGGCAAGAAATCCAATGTCCATTTGGCCCTCAGCCAGACCTGCCATCCCGTTGCCTTTTGGGTTCTCAGTGGCCCAGCAGAACTTTTCGCTGGGAGCGGAGACCTGTGCGCCTCCAAACCACCGTTGCTCGGTGCAGCATGTAATGGGTATCATGCCAAAAGGCGATGTTTGGGTGCTCCTTGAAACAGATTTGATAGACGTTTTGGAGATGTTCTATTAATATTACTATGTATTACTCAATATCTATTAATTGTCCTATATCATCCTATATTATGCTCTAGTTTTGCAACAAAGCTGAGATGAATCAAATTTGATAGAGGCTTAGAGGCTTTTAATTTCTGAGCTGGTTGCTGTCTATTCTTGACCCCAAAATTCCCAATAAAGGTCGGTTGGGTCGGGCATCATCTGGGAGACCTCAGGTTGAGACGCAATGAAGTGCCTGGCTGCTTTCATGTTGCCAGGGGATCCTAGGGGTGGAGCTGGTCTTTTGACTGTGCAAAGATCAGGTGAAGTTTGGAAGACTAGATTCAGGAGTGCCACTTGCTTTTGGTGCAGTTCCACTAATAGGTGGTCATATATGATTGTAGAACCATAGTTATAGGCGTAGTTCTATCCCAACTTATGGGGACAAAAATCGCACGGTTATACTCTGCAACAGCACCAACTGGATCCCATCTTTCCAAGGCCAGCTGTGGTGCTGGCAACCATGGAGTCACCCGCCAAGAAGGCCTGAGTTTGCTAGATAGAAATGCGGTATCAGCAGATTTTCCATGATAATGGACGTATTCTGCATGGATTCTGGATGGATTCTAGAGTTCAATGGACTATCCGTAACTATCAACTTCAGATTTCAGACATATCTTGAGCTTATGTTTCATGGTGATGCAGCAAAATCCGCAGATATTGGAGATTGTTGGATTCAATCCTTCCCGTGCTTCCAGAATTGGTCGAAGGGAATTCTACAGGAAACTCTGATCCTGGCATGTGGTCAGAAAACATATGGGGATCATGGATTGGTGGGAAGATCACTAGTAGTAATAACAGGAGCAATACTAAAGATCAGATACCAACATCATCAAACAGAAACATTGATTTCAACAATACCAACAATACTAGCACTATATAGTAGTCATGACAATGATGATGATATTGATTATGATATTGATTATGATAATAATTATGATAATGTTTATGATAATGATTATGATAATGTTTATGATAAAAAATGATAATGATAATATTGACAATAGTGTAGTATATAATAATACCATGGTTTCCTGTAGCGTTTTCGCTCAAACCAAGCTATTGACATTCCCCAAAGGATTGCCATCCAACTCCCGGCGGCGGAGGTGATCCTGTTTATTGAGGAATTGAAGGCAGAGATCACGGCGGACATGGCCAAGGCGTGCAGTAAGCAGCTGGTTCTTATTGGTTAAGTAGGTAATCAGTCAGTGATTTAGTCACTTAGTAAATGGTTGTTTGTTTGGTGAGTTGGTCAGCAAGTCAGTCAGTTAAATGGTCAAGTCAGTTGGTTTGTATATGTTAGTCTTGTTTTGGGGATCGTTTTGGTTTGACTACTTCAACCGGTGATGTGCAGCAAAGATCAGTAGAGGAAAGTCAGATAAGAATTACCCTCCTGTACATAAACGTTTATATACATAGAGGTGGAAAACCATGAAAGCATATCATTTTCCGAAAGGCTTTCCCCATTAGTTTTCCACATCTACGTTCTTCTACCCAGGGTATCCTATTCAATCACCATCTTTGTTGGTTAAATCCAAGTAAACAACTATTTTTCTGGGTTAAAATCCCATTCAATTATCATGTTTCATCAGGATGACCTAGAGACTGAATACTTCCATTCACCGGCCTCTTGAGGAGAAGAAGTCCTTTGACACCTTCAGCTCTTGGTGCAATGAGCCACTCTGCCGGAAAAAATGCCTATGGAAGCATCAGTTGGTGTAGAGTGACCATTTTCATCCATTTTCTGTATGGTTTCCAGTAACATTTGAATAAAAACACTATGAACACCAGGAACATTAACATCATGATCTGAATTTGTTTCCATCAGCTTTTGAATGCAAACCAGGAAATTGCCAATGGTTTTGACCCATACCTTTGCCATGCAGGGGCCGCAAGACACCCGGTGATTTGTGATGACTATGGGCGGGGCCCATTAAGGACCATTGCAGCTGCCACTGCCAACATCAAGACGGGCAAGGAGACAGTCGAGTCCTGCAACCGCAGGAGCCGATTAGATCAGCAGGTGCTGGTTTTCTTGGCCGTTTCTGAACTTCTTAATGCGATTTTTTTGATAAACCTGGGAAGATGAAATCCATGGAGAAAAACGTGTTGGTGTTGGTAAAAGCCTTAATCTTTGTTGAAATGTGTAGATTTTCATCCTTGTGGTTTACACCATTCCCTTTTTTGTTTCTTAATTTCCTTTCTGTTGACTTGATTCGTACTAATTCCATCATATTCCATCTAATTCCCATGTTTTTCAGGTTGATGCTTTCAACTATCTGGAGATTTTCCAACATTTTCCACTACGGGATGATCCACAGTGGACCAGGATCGAAGAACTCTCTGGCTTTGAAGCCGCCGGTGAGGCAGAGATCAAGAACGCAGCTACTTGGTGGCACCTCGTGGCACCAGGTAGCTACCCAAGTGATGTCGAGTTTGAAAATCATGATGTTTTCTAGTTATTTTTTTTAAAACATTTTGAACATATGTTTGTTATGGATTGCCACAATTCGATTGTTGTAGCCAACTTTTTGGGGCTCAAGTATGATCCTTTTTGAAGATTAATCAATCATTTCATTTTGACTGATGCTTGTACCTAGGTGTGAGAAAACAGAGAAAGAGCCAACCAAGGGAAATTGACATCTTTTCTTTTCCCAACGAAAATAAACATGGAATAATCATTGACTTGTCAGAATGAGTCCAAACAACTCAAAATAGCCAGCCGCCTTTGACGATATATTGACCCACAATGGATATAGGACAACTAAACAGGTCTGCCATGGATTCATTTGCAAATCTACTTGAGTCCAGATTTGGAAATGGGTCAAAACTGGCCATCCCCCAAATTCTATAAAACTCCCAAACAGGGGCCAACATGGTACAAGTCTAGTACCAAACATTTCCAAGATAGCGACCTGGCACCAGATGACACTCCTGATGCTGTGCTATCCGAGGAAAAAAATCTCAAAGAGAATGGCGAGCGCCAAAGCGAGGCACTCTGGGTGTATGTTGGCTATCGGCTGTCCTTGATGTCCGCTTTAAACCCCCCCCCCCCAGCTGGTTATATGCTTGATTCAAAATTAAGATGCGTGTGCATTTTTCTTTTCCTTTGAACTGCTAGCTTCAGTCAAGTGGTATGCAGGCCACGAAAATCCGGGAGAAGGAGCTGAAAGCCTTTGAAGCTTCGAAATCGGAATTGGATTCCTCTCTGAAGGTGTGCAACAGAGCCGGAGCGGCCGGGATTGTTTGAACGAAGCAAACGGTGGAATTTCGTGTTTCGATTTCGTGAAACACCATGCTTCGAACGATGTTCCGGAGAGTCATAGAATTGGTTGAAGATAACACTTGCAGGAACCCCCTATATAAATATGTTGGGGGTAAACATCATGGGTTCATGTAAATTGCCCCTTTCAACCAATTCATGGTAAAGCCATGGTATGTCCTGAGGGTTGCATAATTATAGCTTTATCCTTCGCATTCATCGAAAGCAGTTTAGACACCACGCCCAAAATCGCTGGCAGTTTTTAGACCGATCGTTTTTGTCAGATTCTGTGGGTCATAAATGAGCTCTCTAAGATGATTTCGAGATACAATTATATGGAGTGAACATGTAGATACTTGTTAAATCACATTAGATTGTATCAATTTGTATCATATAGTACAGTATGATATCCTAATATCGAATTATACAATTAAGTATATAGACACCATACTCATGTCATACTTATGGCATACTTATGGCATACTTGTAGTATACTTAATAGCATCATTACTATATCATCATGATTGTTATCATCACTGGATTGGTTGAAGGGAACATTTTAACCGGAAATCCCTGATGGGAAAATCCCATGGGTTTCCTGTAAATTTTCACTTCAACCAATCCATTGATATCATTACTAATTATTAGTACTTGCTCGACTCCTTTGACCTGAAGGCAATGGATGAAGCACTCGGAGAGTTCAATAGCACCGAGGCTTCGGGAAGGGTCAAAGCGTGCCGGGATGACTGGAGATGGGAAGAAGTCAAGCAATAGACATATATATGATATATACATAACTTAATAGAACTATATATATCGCAATGGTATACAATGGTTGTAAGTGTATTACTACAATCAACCAATTTAACCAATTAAATATAATGATTCAACCGTGCTGGGATGACTAAGATGAATGATTCTACCATATTTGGAACTAATATGAACATTTAATATCATTTAATAGTATCTATGGATAAAATTACAATACTATAACCAATAGTTATTGATGAACAATACCAACAATATCTATATATATATATATGTATAGAGAACTACCAATAGAAAATACATATTGATTGACCAACAAAGTTTGCGCTATATTTCTCACATAAGCTGGGGATAATTAGAGTCAAGATTGATATATAACAATGTGCAATGTGTCGGTGCTTTACTTAATTTTAATGTGCAATCACACCTCAATCATCATGAGAAATTGTATTTTCGTTACAGTTATGGCCCTTTACCAGTTCTGAATCAGTTAGAACCCCATGTATGGAATGATAGCCCCATTTATCCCCGTTTATAACTGCTAAACGGCTTTAACTGAGCAGTGTTGAATCGTGTTGCGTTCGTGTTGCGCCAGCCGGTGCAGGCCTGTCGCGAAATCACTTCCTAGATGTTCTAAGGATGGCATGTGTTTTTTTAAACATATGGGTCTGTCTGGAAATGGTGTATACCCCCAATTATAGCCATTTAATGGGAATATGATGGTTAACCAATGGATTTGGGGGTACCCTATTTCCAGGCAAACCCATATGACAAGCCTCGAAAGGGATCACAATACAGTTTCAAAAAGAGGTGTGACATATGCAAGTCATCACTCTGGTGTGTTTGGAGGGAGCCCAAGATTTTACACCATGTTTGATGTGTAATGTACATAATCCTGGATTCTTCGATTCCTGAGTCTACATCTTGTGGAGGGTTTAACATTGCTGGCCACAGCAGGGACTGTGGGTTCCCGTGCGCCGGCATCACGGAAATATCACATGAACGGCTGGGGCATGTGCAGATGGCCCGACTGTCTTGAACTCTCTCATGTCCTGTCCTTTGAGGAAATGTTTAAAAATTAAATACATCCTTTGGTAAAGATGGTAATGGAATACAGATAACAATTTGTATGGATTTCCCTATTTTTGTTGGGTCACTTCTATAGACGTGGGCGATTTGTGATTACCAAAAGGCTACTGTACGCAGTTTCTGCGATCGCCTTGTTTCCAGGCCTCCAGTGGAGCGTTCCTGCAACGTCGTTCTACCTTGCCTGGAGGTTAGGGGAAACAATTTGATCCTTTGGTTCCCCAAAAATGCACTAAACTAATCTAAACTATAGAGTTAGCGGGAAGGACTGTTGATCTGATGTAGTACTTTTTCTTGGTGTACAACCGACAACATTTTGAGGATCAACATTTTGGGAGAGTTTTTGCGGATACAACTAGGTAGAATCAACAATGAGGATGACTGATTGGCGGTTTCAAATATGTTTTCAGAGACATGTTTATTCATTACGCATTTTGTTTGACCAAGCATTGGCCTTAAGTGGTTTGACAAAGAAACGTGTTGTGGTTTCAACCTGTCTTTACTGTCTATCTCTGGTAGAGAAATGTCGGATATGACCTAAACCTGCACTCGGCATTTGAGCACCACCCTGTCACACCTTGAACTCGCACAAAAGGATTGCCCCTCAAGGTGCCCCTGGAATTTTGACTCCCCATTGGCCACTGGGCTTGCAACGCCAGTCCTTCCAATCCGCAAGCTTCTGCATGTCAACTTGGTGAACAGCAAGATGGCACTGCAGGACTGGACACAGTGGTCCCAAGGTTTGTTGATTTTGAAAGGGTTGTTGCATTACTTGGAATCTTTTGAAAGGGTTGTATAATTACTTGCAAATGAATGGCAGTGAGATATCTATTATATAAGTAGTAGTTCGCTTTCCTGATGTGGAAAAAAATACATATTTCCGCAAAGATGAAATTTGAGGGACAACAGTGACCGCTTCGAATCCTGACTGCTCCATTCTCAGATGGAGGACAACAATTATTGGACAGTTGGTGGTTTTAAATGTTTATATAAATACCTTGATTTGGAATGTTTTCAAACTCCTGACCAGCATTTTTTCACCACCCCGATGAGCCGAAAAAGAAGTCCAATCTCCTGTTCATATGAAACACCCCCCAATCAACAATGGTGGATGTAGGGGATGAAACCACATAGAAATATATATGTATTATATTTCGGGACCATAGTGACCATAGTGGGTACAACCCCAAGAGTCCAGAACCGCACCAGTACTGACTATATCAGGACTTGCAGTTGCTCAGCAAGTTTGCATCATCTCCGGCTTCCGGCGCGTTGTTGCAGGGAGTGTCTCAGCACAACAAGTGGGATATGATGCATATACAAAGCAATGGAGTAGTTTACAAACCACCAAAAAGGCTGTGATTACCACCACTACATAGGAAAACCTATGATTTTCCATGTGACAGGCGGAATCAACCTTTGGTGTGAACTACTCGTACATGGTATAGTAGGGTGAATTGACCCATACTTGATGGGAGCTTGATAGCCAAGGGTTGTGCACACGGAAGTCTACTGGGATCCATCCAACATGATCCGAAACATGAGAGTGGTCGAATTCTTGACTCAATTTATAATGTGATTTCCGAATTCAACCCTGCATATACAAGGGGTTTTACCATAGTTTACTGACTGTTCAGCTAAGTACTTAGCTCAGTCAGCATCTAAACACTGGCTGTATTGTGGTTCCCACCAACTGATCAGTGGGCATGAGATGGATCAAAAACACCAACCGGCAGCTCCTCTTCCTCATGGTCCAAGAATGCGGCATACTACCGGGTTTCCTCCCAACACACGCATTTTCGACAGGAACACACGCATTTTCGACAGGAAAATTCGTTCTCCTTGGCCTTGTTTATCATGTTTATAGGTTTCAAAGCACGTTGACCATTGCATTGAACAGGAAAACCCTCAGTAAAGAGGATAAACTTCGAATTGCAATGGTTTAAAGTAGAAAACGTAGATACAGCTCTCAATAACATCATGGAAACAGAATCATGTTTGAGGGTTTTTAATTGACCGTCAAACTCAGCCCACAGCCCTGCACCAGGACATCAATGGTGAGTACAACAGTGCCTCAGGGCAGCTTGGTTTGCAGACCCATGAGTTGTGGGTCCGAATCTGGATATGGATCAAAGTTTTCATTCACCCCCCCCCTTCCAGAAGGATTGTTTATATGATACTAAACATGATAAAATTGTGTGGGTTCTTTGGTACTCCAGTTTTGAGCCAGGCTGCCAGGTGGGTTTTAGAAATCGGAGAGTTGCGCCCTGAACAAAATGACATTTTTTTAATGAGGAAACCTATGATCAACCGAGTGGTGAAACGGGAGTCGGTTTGGTAGATTCCGTCTCCATCCCACTTCAGATTGAAGATCCCAATTAATCGACATCCAACGAGTAACATTGGGGGTATAGGTTAAAAACAACAACCCAAAATGGCTTGAATCCATCCCATCATTCCCATCATAGCTTTAAGACAACAATAGACTCAGCCTGCAGATGGCTTTGGAAACCGGAGATCGATCCGTGTGCACAGGGTTTCTTTTATGCAGAAAGTGCCTGAGGCACCGTACCGGTGGCAAAAAGGAGCCACAACTTCATAGAAAGCTTTGAACTATAGTAACTTTATATTACCACTGAACCGCTCCAAATAACTGAGCTGGAAGTGGAATATTTATCGGACATGTTTCGATGGTTTTCCAGTGTGAAACTGCTTCGGGTCCCGCTTCGTTCCAAGGCAAGTTATCGGCGTGATCAAGACGACCAAGACGGACTTTGAAGAGGACCAGTAAGAGACTCCGGAGTTCCCACTGTCCTGCAGCAACTTATGTGACAGAGAGTATCACCAGCAATACTGACCATTTCATCCAGCAAAGGTTTGAGCGGGTCCAACCTTTTCTCGCCTCTTCGCACAAACTTTCGGCAACGTAGTTGTGAAATGTTGTGAATTGATCCGCGTTTGTCGCGCAGAATTCCTGACACTGCAGCTTGGATGCTTCGATGGCAAGTGTCCATGGTGGATTGTAAATTTGATCATTAAAACATATTCAGACCAGACAATCCCAGTCCTAGCCATCAGCAGGGGGCATTTCTCAGATGCTCAAGTTCTGCACTGTAGCAAGCCACTGCAAGCCCAAGAAAGAAGGAGAAGTGAAATCCGACTGAAATCATCTGACATCTACATTTCTATCCTACACTATAATAATAAACCACTTGTCTATCTTTCTGGGGTTGCTGTGACACCGACACCGGCCAACGGCAGTTTGGCTCTGCCCAGGCGCCAGCCTTAGCCAAGCCTTGAACATCGAACCGCCCAGTGGCAGGCTGTTGGACAAACTGCGCAGCAGGACCAAAGATCGGGGTGCTTTTTTTTGCAGTTGTTGGAACCCAAACAGATATTGAAGTCCAACAATGGCAATGATATATACAGATAATCAGATCATATTACAATGTAAAATGAAAGATTAATGGGGCGTGATATGATAACCATGTCACAACTGTCCTGAAGGATCCTTAAGTTAAGGTAAATATGTTCTCCTATTCTCTTGGTCCTGGGATGTTCTCCAAGTACCCCTGGCATGATCTCCAAGTGACAGGACAATCTCAGACGAGCGACTTCCATTGCGACTCCCCTTGCGCCTTCCGGGCCTTCCGGGCACAGGGACTCAGCCCAACCGGTCAAGTGATGGAAGTGCCGGGGTGAGGAGTGAGACCAGTCAGCAATCTGATGCCTGAGCCNCAGCCCAACCGGTCAAGTGATGGAAGTGCCGGGGTGAGGAGTGAGACCAGTCAGCAATCTGATGCCTGAGCCGACCTTGATGTTTTTTCATGTTTTTTCTCGAACCTTGGCTAAGGGCAGCAGCGGGAAACTGCAACAGTGATTGAGAGATTCTTCTGTGATGTGTTTGACATTGTTTGTCATGAGTGTCTTTGACGTCCAATTGGCAACATGTTCGTACTGCTGCTGTGCAGCCAAGGGTTTACCGTGACCGATAGATTGTCACAATTCTTTGCAGTGCTCTGAACTGCGATGACATCACACTACAGGTTGTTTGAATCCTGTTTTTCCACTGGCTCAATTGCGTGAACGACTGTTCGCAAGACGAGTCAGCTATTTAAGATCGGGAAGTCTCAGAAAGCCTTTTTTTCAGGTTCTGGTTAGACAAAAGCGTAATGCACACACTGTGTTTGGAAAGGGGACCGCGGGTACCATGGGTGGTTGCCCGACTCCCTATTTCAAGACCTTCCCAAACCTTAATGTATGCCTTTGACGGTCTACTGTGCTTCTAGGGTTCGTGTTGGACTGGATCTTGCCATCAAGACAACCTTAGTGGGTTGGTGGCAAAGAGGGAGCGCGAATCAGCCAATTCTCATTACCAGAAATTAGGGGTTTGCTTCAAACTTCGGAGAATCTGTTCCTAGTGGATCCTTTTGAGTTCAGACCATTCCAAAAGTATCCAAAAGTCCCGTTTTCAGGTCCAAGCACGATCTTGCACAGTAGCACTGACGAAGTGCAAACGTGGGTGTGTCCCAAACTCAATCTTGGGCTCCTGGGGCTTCTTCGGAAAAGAAGTGCCNAGCACGATCTTGCACAGTAGCACTGACGAAGTGCAAACGTGGGTGTGTCCCAAACTCAATCTTGGGCTCCTGGGGCTTCTTCGGAAAAGAAGTGCCTCATGAGAGTCTTTCGCTAATAGAAACGGATCCGAAAGTCTGGCCTAGTCAGCGGAAAAATGGAGCACTGTGGGTCAGGAGCCAACACCCCAGCACCCTTTACTGGCAAGGTCCCTGAATTCTGCCACAACTTAATCCTACATCTCTGCAAGAACTGAAGGAATTGACAGAAGAGGAAGTGAGCCACAACTTATCACAAGGTCATAGAAAGCATTTTACTTTTACGCGACAGGGAGTATCACCAGCAATACTGACCATTTCATCCAGCAAAGGTGGGAGTGGGTCCAACCTTTTCTCTCCTCTTCGCACACACTTTCCGCAACGTAGTTGTGAATTGATTCGGTGCTCCAAGCTGCTTCGATGGCAAGATCAGGGGTTGATTGATAAGGGTTTCCAGAGTGTCCGTATTGGTTGTAAATGTATGTCAATGTAAATGTGATCATTTAGACCAGCTAGTATAATCCAAGTCCCAGCCGCCTAGCCATCGGCCAAGGGGATTTCTCAGCCGCTCAAGTTCTGCAGTATAGAAAGCCAATGATGCCAATGCAAGCCCCAATGCAAGCCCAAGAAAGAAGGAGAAGTGAAATCCGACTGAAATTATCTGACATCTACATTTCTATCCTACACTATATATATATATATAATAATAAACCACTTTTCTATCTTTCTGAGGTTGCTCCAGGCGCCAGCCTTAGCCAAGCCTTGAACATCGAACCGCCCAGTGGCAGGCTGTTGGACAAACTGCGCAGCAGGACCAAAGATCGGGGTGCTTTTTTTACAGTTGTTGGAACCCAAACATGGGAGATATTGGGAGATATTGAAGCCCAACAATTGTAAAAGTCAGTTTAATGGGGCATAATATTGAGAAACAAGTGGATTCTGCATAAGTGTTTTTGAGGTGAATATCTCCCCCAATTTTTGGACAAAGCTATGTGGTGGGCACTAGGTTTTCTTCATGAGCCAAGCAGCCCGCGACACCGGTGGCTCAGAACCGCACCAGCGGAGACAATTTGTTTGTTGATACCACGGCCATTTTGGATGCCATTTTGAAGGCTGTCAGATATTATGTTTTCCATGTTTTTTTTCAAGATGTTCATCTAGTTCTTCATCTACTTTCCATCACCAAGTATCCCTGGCATGATCTCCAAGTGACAGGACAATCTCAGACGAGCGACTTCCATTGCGACTCCCCTTGCGTCTTCCGGGCCTTCCGGGCACAGGGACTCAGCCCAACCGGTCAAGTGATGGAAGTGCCGGGGTGAGGAGTGAGACCAGTCAGCAATCTGATGCCTGAGCCNCAGCCCAACCGGTCAAGTGATGGAAGTGCCGGGGTGAGGAGTGAGACCAGTCAGCAATCTGATGCCTGAGCCGACCTTGATGTTTTTTCATGTTTTTTCCCGAACCTTGGCTAAGGGCAGCAGCGGGAAACTGCAACAGTCGTTGAGAGATTCTTCTGTGATGTCTTTGACATTGTTTGTCATGAGTGTCTTTAACGTCCAATTGGGAACATGTTCGTACTGCTGCTGTGCAGCCAAGGGTTTACCGTGACCTATAGACTATAGATTGTCACAATTCTTTGCAGTGCTCTGAACTGCGATGACATCACACTACAGGTTGTTTGATCCTGTTTTTCCACTGGCTCAATTGCGTGAACGACTGTTCGCAAGACGAGTCAGCTGTTTAAGATCGGGAAGTCTCAGAAAGCCCTTTTTTTTCAGGTTCTGGTTCAGATATAAAAGCGCAATGCACACACTGTGTTTGGAAAGGGGACCGCGGGTACCATGGGTGGTTGCCCGACCCCCTATTTCAAGACCTTCCCAAACCTTAATGTACTGTATGCCTTTGACGGTCTACTGTGCTTCTAGGGTTCGTGTTGGACTGGATCTTGCCATCAAGACAACCCTGGTGGATTGGTGGCAGAGAGGGAGCGCGAATCAGCCAATTCTCATTACCAGAAATCAGGGGTTTGCTTCAAACTTGCGAAAATCTTAGTGGGCACTTTTGAGTTTAGGCGATTCCACAAGTCCCATTTTCAGGCCCAAGCACGATCTTGCACAGTAGCACTGACGAAGTGCAAACGTGGGTGTGTCCCAAACTCAATCTTGGGCTCCTGGGGCTTCTTCGGAAAAGAAGTGCCNAGCACGATCTTGCACAGTAGCACTGACGAAGTGCAAACGTGGGTGTGTCCCAAACTCAATCTTGGGCTCCTGGGGCTTCTTCGGAAAAGAAGTGCCTCACGAGAGTCTTTCGCTAATAGAAACGGATCCGAAAGTCTGGCCTAGTCAGCGGAAAAATGGAGCACTGTGGGTCAGGAGCCAACACCCCAGCACCCTTCACTGGCAAGGTCCCTGAATTCTGCCACAACTTAATCCTACATCTCTGCAAGAATTGAAGGAATTGACAGATGAGGAAGTGAGCCACAACTTATCACAACGTCATAGAAAGCATTTTACTTTTACGCGACAGGGAGTATCACCAGCAATACTGACCATTTCATCCAGCAAAGGTGGGAGTGGGTCCAACCTTTTCTCGCCTCTTCGCACACACTTTCCGAACAGGGGTTGATTGATGGGGGTTTCCAGAGTGTCCATATTGATTGTAAATGTATTATGTAAATGTGATCATTTAAACCAGCTAGTATAATCCAAGTCCCAGCCGCCTAGCCATCAGTAGGGGGCATTTCTATGCATTTCTCAGATGCTCAAGTTCTGCAGTATAGCGAGCCAATGCAAACCCAAAAAAGAAGGCGAAGGGAAATAATCTGAAATCAATATAACATTATGATTTATAATAAATTATTATGTATAGAACTTACTTTTCTATATTTTTTTGGTGTTGCTGTAACACCGACACCGACTCACCGCAGTTTGGCTCTAAGCATCGACTCGACTCATCGGTTCTACGCAACCGTCGTTTCGTGGACCATCGCGTAGCGTAGCGTCGCCATGCCAGGCGCCAGCCTTAGCCAAGCCTTGAACATCGAACCGCCCAGTGGCAAGCTGTTGGACAAAATCCGCAGCAGGACCATTTTGAAAAAAGGGGTGCTAGAGTCGTTGGAACCCGAGATATTAAAGCCCAACAAAAGGATCGGATTTAATATGGTACAATGGGATATAATACATTCTAAGAGGCAAATTAATGGGACATGATATGATAAACACATGGATTCTACGCAACTGTTTTCAAGGCAGATGTATCCCCCAAATTTTTGGACAAACCTATGTGGTCAATGGGGCGATTTTCGCCAAGCAGCGTCCGCCACAGCGACAGCTTGGACACCAGCAGAGACAATTTGTTGATGCCACACCCATTTTGGATGCAATTTTGGAATATTTTGGATGATGTTTTCAGACACATTTTAAATGTTTTCGTCAAGATGTTCTATAGATGTTCTATAGATGTTCTAGGCATGGTCTCCAAGTGATTGCAGGACAATCTCCGACGAGCGACCTCTTCCATTGCGACTCCCCTTGCGTCTTCCGGGCGTTCCGGGCACAGGGACTCAGCCCACCCGGTCAAGTGATGGAAGTGATCGGGTGAGGAGTGAGTCCAGTCAGCAATCCGATGCCTGAGCCGACCTTGATGTTTTTTTCCCCGAACCTTGGCTAGGGCAGCAGCGGGAAGTTGCAACAGTCCTTGAGAGATTGAGATATGCTGTATTGATATAATATGTTAAAAACTTCTGTGACGCGTTTGACATTCTTTGAAATTGTTTGACATGAGAGTGTTTAACGTTCAAATGGGAAGATGCTGGTACTGCTGCTGCCTAGCCAAGGGTGTGTTGTGACCGATATATCTTTTCAGTGCTCGGCACTGAGATAAATCATGCTACAGGTTCTTTGATCCTGTTTTTATGTTTTTCCACTGGCTCAATTGCATGAGGGTGACCATTGCTTTTGTTCACAACATGGAGCACCAACTGTTCGCAAGATGAGTCAGCTATTTAAGATCGGGAAGTCTCAGAAAGCAATTTTTTCAGTTTCTGATAAAAGCGTAATTCACACATGGTGTTTGGAAAGGGGACCGCGGGTACCATGGGCACGCATGGTTGCCCGACCCCTTATTTCAAGACTTTCCCAAACCTTAATGTATGCCTTTGACGGTCTACTGTGCTTCTAGGGTTCGTGTTGGACTGGATCTTTGCCATCAAGACAACCTTGGTGGATTGGTTGCAAAGAGGGAGCGCGAATCAGCCAATTCTCATTGCGGGAAATCGGAGGTTTGCTTCAAACTTGCGAAACTCTTAGTGGGCCCTTTTGAGTTCAGGCGATTCCGCAAGTTCCATTTTCAGGTCCAAGCACGATTTTGCACAGTAGCACTGACGAAGTGCAAATGTGGGTGCGTCTTAAACGAAGGGACTTTGCAGGCCCTGGTCGTATTCCACATGTATAGAGACACGACCCATCTTGGGCTCCTGGGGCTTCTTCGGAAAAGAAGTGCCTCGGAAGAGTCTCTACATTGAATCTATTTGAATGTCTAATACAAATCCATCTGAAAGTCCGGCCTAGACAACAGAAAAACAGAGCACCGTGGGTCAGGAGCCAACACCCCCCAACACCCCAGCTCTCTGGCGACGTCCCTGATGCCACAGCCCTGTTGCAGTGTCTGCAGGATTTGAAGGAACTGACAGATGAAGAAACGGAAAAGAAGAAAGTTCATGGCGTCTTGGCTGCTGATGGCTGCGTCTGCCATGATGTCTGCAAAACACATTGTTGCGTTGAAGGAATGCAAATGGTGATGCTGATGACGACAATGATGATTGATGATTGATCATTGATCATTGATGATTGATGGTTGATGATTGATGGTTGATGATGATGATGATGATGATGATGATGATGATGATGATGATGATGATGATGATAATGAAATGGCCCAAATGGCTCCGCACCCGCGGCTTTAGAGCCTCTTTTCGACCCTCCGGAGCCACAAAACATTGCAAAATTCACAATGTTCCTCCTCGACTTTACCGCCTTTTCGCGCACCTGCATCTTCTCTCTTCTGACTTTCTCCTCTCTCATCTTCTCTCTTCTGACTTTCTCCTGTCTGAGCTTCTCCCTTCTGTGGCTCTTCCCATCTTGGCTTTTCCACCTGTCCATATTGTAGGAAGTTTGACTTCTAAACTTCCTTCGATAAGGGAGTTTGCGTCAGAGAGTTCTGACTGATTGATCTCTGATCCTGAACCTCGATTCATTCCTTGTCCTTGCGAGCCGACGGCACAGACAGTGTTTGGCACCAACAGAACAGAACAGAACATATTTTCACACAACCCCCTCAATAACATCCCTCAACATCTTCCCAAGTTTTTTGAGGTGGCCATGAGGGCCTCAATCCAGCCTGCCTTCGGCAAGTTGATGGCGGAATATGGCAATTTCCAATGGGTAAATCATCATAGGTCATGTACGGTCCAGATATTCCATGTGAAATTACCATAAATGGTAGCTGAAAGATGAAGAAATGACGACAGTTGTGGATGCAGCTGGGATTTCCAATCCCTCAAGGAGAAGTGGGCAGTGCACGATACATGATCCTAATTTTTTTGAACCACTTGGCCACTTGGCATGAACATCCGCAACACTCCAAATCCCAAACGGCCAAAAGAAATAGGAACAACAACTGTCATTTCTGAGGCAAGATGATGTCCACGCTGCAGAAGGAGCAGAAGGATTTGCAGAGCTTCTTGGTGGAGCAGAAGACTAATGCTGGCAACTCCGTGAAGGCTTGAGCTTCCCGGGATCGCCATTCACCTGGGATGTGGTGTGGTCGCACAGCCGAAGATGCATCGTCAAATCAGAATAGTGACAGTGACAATGATAATAAATCATCGCCATCGCCATCGCCCCCATCATATTCATTATCATGTCCATTATCATTATCATAATGATGATGGTAGGTAAATACGATAATGGAAATGATGCCAATCAACATTGTATTGTAAGTTTACAGTGGTGCACAAATTTATTCGTAAAATACAACCAGCAACAACTCGATTTCGTCAGGAACTCTCCGATAAGAAGACCTTGCGGGATGAGACCACCGCTCAGTTGAAGGCTGATGGTCGAGAGGGGTCGTGTCAGTTTGCTGAGTGGCACCATCATCATGCTGATAAACACTCTTGACTACTCTTTAGTATGATGTACTGTACTGTATGTAATTAATACAGTGTAAATATCACTATATTGTATTGGATGATACAAAAATATCATGATTCAGAAGCACAATTGTTGCCTTCCAGATCTGAGTGGTAATTACTAATTACATATGTTGTAGACATGGATCACCGAGCCAATGGCCGCGGTCCATTTTGGAGGGGACCTCACTGGCTTTGTACCTTGGGCATCCCCACGGAATCCCCACATCTTCCGAAAGGCGGACGAGAGCCTGCTTACAGAGACGGAGGATACCTGCAAGGCACGGATTTTCTTGCAGACCAAAAAATGGAGATAAGATCCTATAAATGTTTATTTTTTGTTTCTATGTTATTTTAGACTACTGTTTTTCTGACACTGAAGGGTTGGGGCAGTCAATTTCAGGAACCAAACTAAAAGTAACACTCATGACTCACGGGGTTGGATTCCGGAAATGATTGAAACCATCATGTATGAGTATTCACGTGTATGGTTCAAGATTTTGGAGCCAGGGAACCACGGTGGTTTTCAGCGATTTTGAGCGTTTGACCTGATTTTGTTCTGGAATGAGCGTTGACAAGTTCCCCTTTTGTTGGAGAAAAACATTGAGAAAGAATTGGAATGAGATAGAATTGAAGAGTTTCAGGACATGGTTGATGGTGTTAATGGTTGTGAATGATCCCTTTAAACATGTTGGATGACTTCTTAATGGATTTGCCAGGAGAAAAGCTACCAGTTCGGAGAGCGCAAGAAGCTCCGAGATCAGGAGAGTTTCTGGCAATGGGGCCCCTGTTGATAGCTAAGTTGGTGCTAGATACTTTAGTACTTTAGTCTTTTACTATGAATGGGAATATCTACTAACCAGCTAAAAATCTATTTTTTTGTAAGGTATCTAAGATTGGCAATGTAATTCGCAAATAACTATAGTATTCATGGGGTTCAACAACCAACAAACATAACTGGGGGGCCCCACATTGTGGCAATGATGATCCGATGCAATGTACAATACATTGATGTCCAAACAGTTTTGAAGTAGACACCAATTGAAACTGTATAAATATATTATATATATTATATATACATACACACAATTTTGTTTATGCTTAAGGCTGACATTGTAGGAACTCATTGTCCTATACTAGGCAGCCACACCTATACCCCATGTCATACATCTAACACCTCTATCTAATGTCAAATACCACATATTTCCAAACATATAGACACACACACACACAATCTCTACCGCAACAAAACCACCACCACCAATACCAAGTATTTCCAAAAATTCCGCAAATACATCAAAATGCATAATGCAAAACCAAAACTATTGTTGATGGTCTAGTCATGTGACAATGCTACCAAAGATTGGAATGAGTTCGTCATCTCTTAAACCAACTATCTAAATGACAATGAGAACAACGATAATGATAATATGAAGGAATAACAACAACAACAACAACAACAACAACAACAACAACAACAACAACAACAACAAGAAGATCAATAGATACAACAACACTAACAATACTAGTAACACTTTAGTATATTTATACAATATAATATATTTATATATGTCGTATATATATATATATATATGTATATGCGGATGTATGCACAATGTATCGTCGTCGAGCATCATTGATGACCTAGCTCCCAGGAGTTGAAAGGCGTCACTGCCGCTTTGGAGGTGCTCACCAGCGATGAGGCCCAAGCGACCTTCAAATCGGCCCGGGCGCCTGGGGTGGCGTGGGAAAAGACTGGTGGAGGGGGGTGAAAACCATGGAAAAACCTACCAAGAGATTGGAGTGTTCAATGATTTTTGAATATTTTATCAAAACTTAGAGTGTTGGATGATTTTGAAATCTTTTAGAAATATGGGGATGGGTCAAAACCTACTATTACCATATTTTGGGGGAATAGCCATCAGCCAGCGATTCTAGGGCACCCAGGGTACTAGGGTTTGGACCCATAACCATATTTTGAATCGAGGACATTGGGAGTATAATCGTGGATTTAGCCAACGTCGTCTCCCAGAGAAATGTCGCATTCAAGATCATTGAAATGGCACACCTGGATGATGAACCAAAAAGATCCAAAAAGAAGGGCGACATTGACAAACACAAACTAGGGATTAGATCAAAACTTGCGGGGGAACATGACCTGATCGGGTGCAAAGCACCTTTGGCCTTTGGTATTCATATGTTATGTATTGGTATTTGGAGGGTTCCATCAATAGGGGTACCCCAATAGCTGGATGGTTCACGATGGAAAATCCTATTCAAATGGATGATTTGGGGGTACCATCATTTTAGGAAACCTCCATTTCTTCCCCAATTGGGAATCCCAAAATCCACTGGTCCACTGTGGCAAACCACAGGTTGAAGTATCCCAAGTCAAACTCTGGGACCACTGCAGCCGCAGAAGTTGGTCGTTCTAGGTAGCCCAATGACTTGGCTAAGGGTCAAAATCTTCAAAATGTTCAACCAGCCAAGGCGGAACATGGATATTTCATTGATGATTTAGTGCCACTTTTTCCCATCCTTGTTCCCATATTTTCCCAATCTTTTTCCCATGAAGGTCTCAAAATCACCAGCCCAGCCCTCACAGTGCGGCAAAGCTTCCAATCTGAGGCTGCCTCCTTTGTGCAGCTGACTGCTGTGCGCGACATGGAACCTTCAGAAGTGCAAGGGGTGCAGCAGGGAATGGGCACATGGTGGTAAGGTTGGCAGCCAGGTGGAGACAGGATGAGATTGGTAACATATTGTGCCATGGAGGCCATGGCTAAAAGATGGTTTGTTTTCCCATAGAATGCTTTGTTATTGTTTTACTAACATCAATTTATATACCCATGAAAAATGAATTGAAACTAATGGTGGGATGACCGTGCCGGGTATGGCATGGTTTGATCCTGAATCATTTGGGAACATGGGCAAATTAGCAGGAAAATGATTCTGGGAATTGGAACAGAAACTTTGGTGACAGTAAGCAACATAGACGCGGATAGTCAATCTATTTGACAACAATCAGGATTGATAGAGTGACCAAACATGTAGCTCTTTTGGTGTTCCTTTGGACAAAACCCTCCCAGTTTGCAGCGCACCACATTTTCAACTTTTCAAAGCAAATTTGGGGATGTCGACCCAAATTGAATTCCAGAATGAATTCATTTGCCTTTGGAGTGGGCTTTTCCATGGACCAACATTGTGTCCAATCTCGAGAAATGAGCAACATTGACACCTTGATTTGGTCCCGGAAATACTGGTAAGAACCCCTCTGGTCAACGACCATGGCGATCAAAAATTCGTGACAGTTCCCCCATTTTCACATGACCTGAACTGTTTGAAGCTGGGGATTTTCAACGACGGCGACCGGGTTGAATCCTCCAGGCCTACCATGCATTGCAACAGACAGCCTCTCAGCCCGGGCTCCAAAATCAGAACTGGTCAAGCCATCGTAGCAGCTGCGTTCAACCCCTGTTGGTTGATGATTAGTTCGGGGATTAACTATTATATAGGCTATATATTATATATTGATCCGATATATATATAATATTGGAGGTTTTTGAAACTATAATACACAACTATTATATTCCAACTAGATAAGCAACACATATAACTAGACAACCACTATTTTGAGGATCACCACAAAACATATAGGGTAATCCTATTAACAATAACCAAACAATATCATCACGACATCAAGCCGTGCTTTCTGCAGGTACCACAGCTTAAGCTTGGCCAAGCTGGCCGTGCAGTTGAAGACCTCCGGCAGTGCGTTCCGCAAGGTCTTGAAGCAGCAGCTCGGCAGAAAGATAGTTTGATGATGTTCGATTGTACGTAACATATAGCCATATTATCTGTAATACATTATACATACACACTTACATGGTATACTGTATATACAAATAAACATACACGACATATATATATATATATATATATGTATAATCGATGCATGATGCTGTATATGTATAATATATATATATATATTTATATGTATATATAATACATACATGTATAAGTACATATAGAAACGATTCCGAAAGATTCTGAGTTGTGGGACCCACACACCTTCGCCTCAACGCTCAGCTCCACCAGTCGGTTGGTTGAGGATCGATACACAAATCGAGTTCTTGAAAGCCGAGGGAGAGGAGGCAGGCCCCTGGAAAGTGTTTTCAATCGGCGGTCCAAATTTTGTTGGGACCCTGAAACTTAATTTAACATGTAACGACCCATAATCAAGCATGAAACATTTAATCAAAGTGCATTTGTTTTGGTGGAGAACCACCACACTCAGACCCCCGACTCCCGACGGGTTTTTCAAAGCAGTGGCTGCTGGTGGGCGTGGCGTGGCTCAAACGATGGCCAACGGGGGATTCTTACAAAGAAAATACAAGGAATCTTAATTCATCTTAATTCCTTCAGCTCCATCCTTCTGGACAATATGTATGAAGCAGAAGGCAACATGATCATCAACATATCTTGTACTATAATTCTGGTTGGATTTTACTTTTCTATCCTTTTGGGGGTGCTATATACAAATATATGATATAGTTCATATATGTTCATACATAGTCATCCTGAAGTAGATAAAATATATATAGATGAACATAGAAAGTTCAACAATCAGTACCAAAATGGGTATATATTCGGAAATCCCGTATATTTTATCTACTTAAGGATGACTCATATCATATATATATATATTATAGTATACATGCATCTTTCCCTTGTAACCCCATGTGAAGTCCTGCTTCGGACAGTTCCGACCTCGCGCCTAGGACGTGAAGCACAAGGCGCGGTGTTTGAAACAGATGGAGGACTCAGACAGTGCCATTGCCACGCTGGAGGATACCATCTCCAAGGCGCCGTTGCTGGGGTTCAACCGGGAGTGTCAAATGTATGAGGATGGAAACCATAAAGACAATATTAAGACCCGAATGTGTCTTCTTACTGGGCAAAAGATTTCTTGAACTGTTTTCTACTAGATATATTATCATGTATTATGAAAAATTATGAAATGGAGATATCATACGTCGTCTATATACACATATTTGCTATACAGTACAATGTCGTAAACGGGAGAACACACCATCCCAGTAACCGTCAATGACAGGGGTTGACAATAAACATCGTGGTGTCCCCAAATTTATTGGGGATGGTTTATCATTTATCATTGAATTCACCACATAAATATCATCTACTAAAAGATGATACGATTTGACATAGTATAGAAAGTTAATCCCTGGTCTTTTGAGTGGCTGTTGGAGGTCTGAACCAACTGTCATAGGTTTGTTTTGAGGTGAAGATATACCAAAAAACATTGTTTTACTATTTTTTTAAAACAACCATTCATGTAAAGTGCTCACATATGCTCATTGGTTTTGGTCTCCGGCAGGTCCTGTAGTAGTGTTTTACTTGAAACACGTTTGGGGTTCATTTTCCATACCTTCCATGGTGCTGGTATAGGGGTCCTGAAAATTGACAGAACATGATAGAGAAGTGATGAATTTGATTTACTTTGCTCGGAGAACTCTGTATATTTTTCATGATTTTACCCACATGAATGGGTGATTTCGTTTGGCGTATTGGGATGGCCTTAGGCCGGCACGAAGATCGAGCGGATGGAGGGCCGCCAAGCGGAGATGGAAGATGCATTGAAGACCTTGCAAGGTGAGATCAAGGACACTTGGGGGGACTAAGGTGACTACCAAGGTGACAGTTCTGTAGATAGTGTTGAACTAGCTGCTAGCTGTTCTGGAGGTCTATGCGTTTTGCGTCATCGATCGCTGTTGTGATGATACATGTTTTAAATGCAAAGTACTGTATAGGGGGATCTATGTGTACTTGAAGCAAATAGCACCAGTGGCCGTGTTAGTAGGGCTGCTATCCTGCAATATTGACCACAATTGTGGTTTCTTCAGACAAGTCAAACGTAGAATGGCAAAACCACTGGATGCTAATAGTGCTTGTGCAGTAGTATGTGTGGCGTCCCAAAGATTGATACCTTAGTACCTTGGTAAAGAAAACAAATACAATCAAATAGACAAATTTTGTGTATCAATGAGTACCATAGTTCTTGTCTCCCTGAGTGGCTGGGGCCAATTGGCCCAAGGAGACCAAGAAGGACATCGTGGACCGACAAGAAGCACGAGATAAGGCCCGCGCTGTGTTGAACCATCGGAGGATTGTGGCATGGGCAAAATCGTTCAGGACTCAAAATGCAACACAAATTGTGATTTTAGATGAGTTTCTCATATTTTTTGTACACCATTGAATAGTTGCGTTGCAAGTTTGCCAGCTTTGACCCATTCCCATTGTACAGCGTGTAATGGAATTACTGACACCCAGATGCATCGAAACAGGAATCTGCACGAAAATCAAGTGAGTCATAGTCATTCCCGATTCCCAATGTCATGTTTTTCCAACAGCATGGAAGCACCTACCTGCACAGGAAATGGTTGTCATTTCTTCCTTGTCTTTCAAAGGTACTACTGCAGCCTCGCTATTTCCATGGAGAGCCCCCAAACTCCTTTCTGTTCCTTTCTCTTGTTTTTCTCCTTAAAGCAGATCATCAAAGGGTTGCTTCCATTTTGATGCATCCAGTCTACCAGATAACCGATTACCCAAATAATTCACTGCTCTCAGCTGCTGTTTCCGCAAAACATGCTCTCGACATCTTCATGACACATATCAACCATGATTGAACCATTGGGATATCCACGTCCACCCGCCATCAACACAAAAGGCTGGGATTTTCGATGCTTTCGCATGTTCACAAACCAACCAATGGTATTTTGATCCTCCTTCAGCTGCAACCAACCTCCAGCCACCTTTGGTGCCAGGAAAGGAAGGATCACCTGGAAGCCTTGAAGCACGACCAGGTGAGAATTTAACACACGGCGAACGGCCGTTGCCTGCCTGGATTCACCAGAGGAAAATTCGTGTGATGAGTAGGGAGAACCCCAACAAGCTTGGAATATCATTCCAAATATGTTGGAATATCCGTCAGGATCCATGTTTACTTTTTTCGTTATTTACCGCATGATTATGCATCCGATTCTAAGCCGTATCAAAAAGGGTTTCGAAGAAGGATGATCAGAGAAGCTACGGGTTGGTATTCCTCGGCTTTTGCTTGGACTTTCAGAGTCTGAGGCTGGTTTTGCCTTGGTTTTTGCAAATATAATATAGTTGGGAATTCTCTAGTGATTCATGTGAAAATTTTGTGAAAATCCACTAAGATGATGTATAGATTGATGATGTTACATTTCATATCATTTCATATCATTTTATACGGAGGAATTTCCACGGCCAGATCCCCCAAAAAGGATGCCTTAGTCCTCCTGGACACTGCCATGGAGCAGATCGGCAAGTTCTTCAAGGAGAACAAGAACCTGGGCCGAATTTTCGCAGCCACCGGGGGTGTTTGGGCGTTTTGAGTGACCCCCAAAATAGTTGGATGGTTGGACCATTCCTTATCATGATTATAACATATTATAACATAGTGACATACTATTAAGAAACAAGTGTCACATACTGGTATGTGAGTCCATTGGTACTTCGTGTTATCTAATGTTATTACATTATTTATGTATTATATATTTAGTCCTGATTTTGGAGCCATAGATGCCACAGAATATGCCTGCCATGACGGCCCGGCCTATTCTGGGTCACCCCACGAATCCTTCGTGCCCAAGGATCGACACTGGTGCAGCCTTGATCCAAAGGCACCAAGCCGAGCCCGAAAAGTACAAAGACATGCCGGATGCTGGCTTCAAGGACACCGTCGGCCCTGGTTCGTAAGTCCCCGATTCGTCGGGTTATCCCATCGTCATTAAGCACTTGCGATCTGTGGGATGATCCTCCAAGTACCAAAACCATTGGTAAAATGATAGAAATACTAAGATTGTGCGTAAAATTTACAGTTTTTTATGGGTCAATGGAGTTCTTTTTGGTAGCCGCACAATCTGTGTCAAAGAACATCCAATCACCGTAGCCTCTTCGGTCGGCGAAGGATGCGGACTACCAGGGAGCCAAGGGTTCCACCAAGGGTCTCATGGCAGGGGAGCCCTGCGAACCGGGCAATCCAGTGGGACCCATTTCGTTGCCTCCAGAAATTCATGCTTCACAGTTTTTGCGATCACGTCAATCCTTAGGTTGGCTGTTGTTGGTTTAACGGCAGTGGGAGAAATGGCATTCCAAACACACTTGCTGGATCCCCAACAGTGTCACTGCCAGTGCCAGTTCTGCTCTCAGGGAATGATGGAGAGCATCAAAGGAGACATGGAGGCAGAGATTGCGAATGGAAAGAAGCAGGACAAAGAGAACCAGACCTGCCAAAATCAGCTTGTTGGAGACTAGTTTGGTGTTTCAACACCGTCACATGTTCATTGATTCATTTGATTTCAGTGGATATGGCTCGAACTCAAAACCAGTTGCCTCCAAGCAGCACAGTTGCATACTAAATATGCCAGGCATTTGAGGGTCCCAAAGGCACCATTTGATCCCCATTTCTGGTCGCCATCATAACTTGTACTGTGATACCCCCGGCCAACAACGGCCGACCAGGCTCTCTACGAGAAGGATTATGGAGCCCTCCAGGATGCTGTTTGCCAAATCCCAATGTTCCCCCAATCGATTGAGTTTGAAATCAACACCATGGTAAAACATCTGGGTATGGTGATGGTGCGGCTGAATGATTGCCCAACTTGAGATTCTTTAACACGAAAGATGACTAGCCAATACTCTTTGCAGGTCCAAAACAGTTCAGCGCAGGAGCTTTTGGACACTCAAAAGGAGCAGGAACTCACGTCCACCAAGGCCACGGGAGTATCATTCACAAGTCACAAGTCTTTTCTCACTGGATTGGTTGAAGGGAAATCTACAGGAAACGATGTTTTTTCCCATGAAATATAGGGGTTCCTGTAAAATTTCCCTTCAATCAATCCAGTGATTTTCATTCCTTTCCACATCTTTCCACTTTTCCTACCCTCTGAGAATCCCAATGCAATCCTTCATTTTCCAGACATAATATGAATTTATATGACATGATCATCATTATCATCTCATGAAAACCGGATCAACAGGGACTTGGCCATCCCCAGGCCTTGGCCGACCTGAAGTCCGACACCGAAACCAAGAAGGAGCCCCCCCGAAAATTCCCATGGGAACATCCCAACTTCCCCTGTGAAAATCGTGAGTTGGGCAATCTGTTTTTCACACGTGCTTGCAAATTCCTATTTGAGGTCACGAAATCTTGGCTTTGAAGTGGCAGATGTGCTTCTCAGGGGCTTTAAGAATTACTTCCAGACGTGGCAAGCGAAGTCCCTGACAGGAGTTCAAAGACGACAAGGCACTGCCAGAGAGTTCTGGATGTTCTGCCATTTGTGCCAGTAAGTTTTTGCCAGCTCTTACATGGGACAATGGGACATTTTTTTGGCTCAGCTGACTGAAAGAAGTGTCCATCCCGAGTGCTGCATAAGAATCTGAAAGATCCTAGTCCAGGGTCCCTCAATTTCTTAATTTCACTTGTCCAAAAAAATAGGATAGATGAGGTGAGGGTTTCTCGAGTTCTTCTCACTTTCTTAATGAAAACTGCACGTATTGGATGCAGTGCCATAGGCCCAAGGCGGTTTAACTCCGGCTGGAATGTTGTTTTTGGAGGTTAGTGGCTTCAGTACTGGCCCAAGGCTGCAAAAAAAGCCGTATGTGAATAAGTATACAATACTGCAATACGTGCCCCAGTACTCCGACATGCCCTATGTGAGGGTTCCTCAGATTCCGAAGCTAGCAAGGATTTGATGTAGCCCATTGGAGCCAAGCCCCTTAAATTCTTATACGGAACATTACAGTACTTTCTTTTAAAGTACTTGTATACTATAATGTCTGATCGTATATATTGCAACATATAGACACATTTTTTCATATTTACTGATAGATATATGATATATGAAGCTATAATACGTTGAAGTATGGACTGCTTAGCACCCTTTACCATCCGAGAAAAGACCATGTGGGTCGGTGTTGGGACACTTCACGCTTGTGACCACTTGATTGTCCCTGGTGTTGTGAGACTGACGAGAAGACGGCAGCGGAGAAGAACAAGGAGGGGCAGATGATCAAACTTCAGATGCAGTGGGTTCTCTGTCAAGTGATGGGTCAAT
Organism: Symbiodinium sp. clade C Y103; assembly: GCA_003297045.1. Taxonomy (NCBI): domain Eukaryota; class Dinophyceae; order Suessiales; family Symbiodiniaceae; genus Cladocopium; species Cladocopium sp. clade C. The sequence continues at coordinate 106,573 of BGPT01000412.1, forward strand.
GATGGCTTAAATAGAATCATGTCATTCACTATTGGTTTTCCATGTTTTCCTCTCGCAATTGGTAGGTGAATGATATGCGCACATCAAAATGTTGTGCCAATGTGGCTCTGGCTCAAACTATCTCAAACTCATCTTCCCAAGACTGGATAGTTGAGCACCAAGACAACAAAACGGTAGTTCTTCCATTGGCATCCTTGATCGAGAATCAATGATCCAAATGGGTTTGTCTGAAACTATGGGTACCCCCTAATTCTGATGGATTATGATCAGTGTCTCCATATGGAGGTTTCCTAAAATAGGGGTACCCCCAAATCATCCATTTTAATAGGATTTTCCATTGTAAACCATCCATTTTTGGGTACCACCATTTTAGGAAACCACCATATATATTTCAAGTTCACCATTTTCAGACATTTCGCCGTGGCGAGCCAGGAGAATCTGAACACCGACTGCGCGTGGGTGAAGACCAACTTTGACTCCCGCAGAGAAAAACGCCAGGTGCTGCGGCTTTCATCCGCCGGGGGGGATGGTTGCTAGTTGTCAAATCATATCCGACAGCAACCAGGAACTGAGCAATGATATTGTTGATATCAGTGACTAGTGAGCTCTCCAGGCCACGAGATTGTATTTAAAGAAGAACCTGGGACCTCCATGTAATCCACATAATTGGTGTATCCAAGTTATATTATACTTCAGGTATATAGCATTATATATATATATAATTATATTTATATCATCATATCCCCTCATTCAATCATCATGGTGCCCTCCACAGTGCCCTTCATCGAATCCCCAGGCGGAGATCCAAGGCCTTGTGGAGGCCAAGGGCGTTCTCCAAGCCGTGTAGGTCGGCGCTGTCATCCGCGCTTCAAGCGATGAGTCGCGAGCAGCACAAAAAAATGGTGTTTTTCGGCGCGGGGCTGGATGTTGATCCATCTCCATGTTCGGGGAAAAGGATGGGAAATGAAGGACATATGAAGGTTTGGCCAGGGATGTGCTGTGCTTTTGCGACATGAGTGAGTCAATTCTAGTGGGCTGATTACGGGCATCATGAGCGGGCAGCAGTCTATTTCGAACAATAATCTTCCCATCTCATTGTCTCATCATGTTGTTGTCTCATAGTCTGATCATATGATCTCCCTCACCTTTTGTTTCATCTCATCTAAGATTATTTTACAGTACTTCACATCACGCACTATATACAGATAATTACTTTATACACATATCATATATCATACATATGTCATATATCACATTCGTGTTTATCGTGTCTATTATGTACAATTTTAGACATGTGTACAATTTTAGACATGAGAACAGTCATGATAGTGACGGTAGTAATGATCAGCAACACGCATGATGGTAATGCATGCATGCATGCATACATACATACATACATACATACATACATACATACATACATACATACATACATACATACATACATACATACATACATACATATGTATATATGTATATATATATATGGGAGTTACGACTCTCTAGATCCACTTCACACACGTTTATCATGATAGTATACATCACGGTGAATCGATATGTCGCCAACCAACCCTCTACTAGGCACTCTTAGCTCAGGTGTGTACCAGTCGCCATGCAAGCAGTGGGAGACCCGGAGACCCCAGTTGACTGAGACTGAGCTAATCTGAGCTAGACATTTTGTGACACCAAGCATGATAGGAATTGAGACGGAGGGCATCTATCACCATGGTATACATGACATAGCACCTTGTTTTCAATATGGTCACGGGGAACCAAAAGCAAATAATAATCACGTGATGACATATGGAGCCTGCGTGTTGACGTATACCATCAAGAATGATTGGATTGCCACTCTTTTGATGACACCCCGCAGCACCCTTCCTTGCCCATCATCATTCCTGGTGTTGCACATGTGAGTAGCGCTCCCAGTGATGGTTGTTTATTGGGGATTTCCATTACTGGTCATTCCTGTAAAGCCAACCTTTGTTGGTTTTTTAATGTATATATATATATAGATCAGCCTGAAATCAGCATTGTTGAATCCCCATTGCTTCAATGTCACATCACATTACATTTTCTAGCTGGATAGATTGCTTTACCTTCTGGTGAACTAACATAGCTATTGAAAATTGCCATTTATAGTGGATTTTCCATTAAAAATGGTAATTTTCCATAGTTATGTTAGTTTACCAGATGGTAATCCATATTATAAACATTAGATCCCCATGGTTTGCTAACAAAACCGGAATCCTGAACTCTCGGCCAAGGCCGCGTCCAGAAGCAGGTGACCCGGTTTGAAAAAATCCGACTGTTGAAAGCAATCCAAAATAGCTTCCAAACAATGGAGAAACATGGAGAAACATATCTTAGATAGAATCTAGTGCTTCAAAGTAGTCATATCAAACAACCATAAATAACCAATGCTTTTCAGATCAGTTGCAATATCAGGTATTTGCACAAATGATGCAAAGAAAGGGAATGCCAGCAATTGCGCCTTTGTACTTCCCAATTCCATTCAAATCTTTCCGAATCCAGAATTGTTGGCGATCCAGTAATCTTGTTGGAAGCCGGAGGAAATGGCCTCATCATCATCCAAACTTGGCCGTTTTCACTCGAGGTCCCAGCGGCCCCTTTTTTTTTCACGCGCAGGAGCCGGAGCAACCGCAGACACAAAAAGAGGCCAGGTTGGTTGCTCCCGGGATAGACTGGCCTAGCACGGCTACAAGTCGATTCACTTTAACAACGCATCCAAGTGGAGTCTTGAGAAATGTTCTGGAAGAACCAAAATGGACCTGAGACTATATATACTTTTGCTTTGATGTTCTTCTGACTTTATCTCTTTGACTTTTATGCTTGATAGCTGTTCAAGACCAAGACTTAGAGTTACTCTCGCGAGCCATCATTCTACATTCTATATCAATGCAGTGCAAATTTAATGACTATATTCAGATATATTAAGATATCATGAGAGAGACCGGTAAAGACCACCATGTCATGTTACCGATATGATTGTAGAGGGGGCCGGTGGAGGGCGAATTCTGGATGAGGACCATTATCATCATGCAGCCATCCCATATTTAAATCATATACCTGGGGATTCATTCATGGGAATAGTGGGGATTATTGATAATGAAATCAATCTAAATCCAATAGACTCCCGACATCTCCCGACTGTTCCCATGAATCCCCATATTGGTACTGAGCATTCATGGGGACTATCGTTGCTGTTGGGGCATTCATGGGGACGATGATCGTCCCCATCATTGCACTCAGGCGCGGCGAGGGCAAGAATCGCGAGCGGCGGCGGCGAGGCAGCTACACCAAGCAATTGGCATGTACATATGAGCCACCGCAAAACCTCCGGGAATAGGACACATATTGAAACGTGCAAGGGATGGACATTGGTTTTCAAGAGCTATAGAAACATGAGGTAAGCGATGGGACCTTCCCAAATTTTGTTGATGCACTCAGCTGTTGGCACCCGTGGCAAAGGACGGTCAAGTGGATGCGCCATGGAGATCACGAGAGATGTCATTGGTGGATTGGTAAGCTGTTAGATACGGTTAGATTATTTTTTCGTTTGTCGTATTCCAAATTCATTATGTAAACAGTATCTGTGTATATATATATATCTGTGTATATCTGTACCGTATATGTAATGCATGTCCCATATGGACATATTTTTTTAATGTCAATTAAACATCGTAATTCATGTTGGTAAAACGATAAACCACCATCCCCAATTTCACCATAAATAGGTTGTATAAACATGGAGTATAAACCATTCCCAAATGGTTGGTTTATTGTTGTTTTGCCCACAAATCACCTCAAATAGCCATGGTTCTGTCTGTCGCTGACAGGCGGCCCTCGTGATGAGGAGACGGCTCCACCAGGGTCCGGTTGGCGGATTTTTGGGAGGCTAAGGCTATGGGGAACCAGAATTGTTTGCTCATGTTTGGTACTGAGTAGTAGATGAACATGATTGAAATATACATATCTCTAGTTTTTTGAGGTGACCAATTCTTCATTCATCCTCCAGTGGATAGCAGAAAGCATCACGGGCAGCTGCCAATAATGGACATGGACATGGAATCTGCCACCCTACCCGGCTACCCTTGCTGTTTGTCCAGTTCCTCCGGATCTGAAATTGATCCAGCAGTTGTTTGATGTTATTTGCCCAGGGATTATGATGAATTGAAATGCACCAAGCTATGGAAAAAGACCATTTTTGATAGGTTTTGATAGGTACATCATCTGAGCAATAGGCTAAACTCTCCGTGTATTAGGTACGTATTCGAGGGCTCTTACTAACTCCCAAAAACGATAACCTAGGATTTATTGGAAAACGATATAGCGAACTCCCAAAAACGATAACCTAGTCTGGAAGATCCATTTTTTCAATTGAGGTTTTGCCGATCGCTCATCTACAGATGGGCCATTTCAATCCTCCGTCAGAGTTTGTGTTCCTTACCGGTCTCCTCAGACGGCTCCATGGCAGGTTCTATGGTGCCTATGGATATGGAGGCACCGCGTGAAAGTCGGAGCAGGGTGCCTGCCATGGGCCAGAGCGATGAGCAAAATGAGCCACCAATTTGCATCCCAAAGGACATAGGTAATTTCATGGTGTTCTATATAGCTTCTATTGATGAGTCGATAGGGTGCATGTATATATAATTATATATATATATATATATACGTACATATATATATATATATATCAGGTTGAACCCCCCACAGACCAGAATAAACCACGTGGATCCAAACGGTCCAATTTGAGGTATTTTGCAATCAGAGCGGTTTTGCCACGCTGCTCCAGGTCCATGGCACATGCTACAAGCCCAGGGGGAGGGGTCCACAGCGGGACGGCTGGCATTTCATCACCGGACGTTGCAGCGGTGTCTGTAGTGACACGGCATGTGACTTTAGGCCATATGGCCCGGTGGATGAGGGAGTGGATGTGAAGGCACAGCGGGATCTTTCGTTTTGTGACGAGGCTTGAATTTCGTGGCAATTTGGTAGCAGTACTGCAGCAGGATCCATCAGGTAGATACATGATGATAGATATTGGTTGATAATAATCAAAATCCCACTAAATTAAATCATTAGACCATTAGATCATTGAATTAGATCGCAATATTCCTATGGTAGATTGTAATATCAATAATTACTACTATAATACCAACTATGGGACAAGAATTGACGTCATGATAGTAACTACCCATTTGGAACAATCTTGATCCCCACCAGGTGAGTTCGAAGTTTTTGACTCGGAATGACTACTGTTGGTTCAGCTCAGTGATGGCAGGGCCCAGGGAGCAAAAAAGAGGTTGGCGTAGCATCGTAGAAATAATGCTTGTTTGGTATAGTTGCACATCCATGTTTATCCATGTATGGTATTCTTGCAACATATCATATCATATTTATACATATAAATACAAGTGCTGCATATATTCGATTTTGTTTGGTTATAATTAGTTGCTGATATATGTGATTCATCACAGTCAAACAAATCTTGATTTTCCAGACACGGTAAGATACCATCCCTGTTTGGACTTATGGAGGATCAAGACTCGAACATTTGAAGGCCTGGGCAATTCATGGCTGGCTCTGGTGATGAGTTTTTTCTGGTATGAACTGGAATTGTTGAGAGCTGGCAGTCATCTATGAACATGTATATGCCATATTTTACAGAATTCTATCCAACAAGTGCGGATGACTATCCCTAAGACACCATGTGTTTCGACCGCAAATTCAGTGAATCTGAGGTCAGACCTTCATTGACACCGGCTTACGACCGCCAGAAGCATAGCAGATCAGTGGCATGGGACTTCATTGAAATGCCAATGTACAAAACGACGTGGGCAGACCACCTATCTTGGTAGTAACAGGTTCTTCTAGATGATATCATATTATGATATTATTGAGGTGTTGTGGGACTCAGCAGAAAAAAATCAGACATCCAACATCATCCAACCTTGATAGATTTTTCTGTTGATTCTCTTTGGATGCTGTCATATCCTCAGAAAATCCAATCAACGTTTGACCTATGCTGTTGAAGAGAGTCCACGCAAATCCATAGATGTGGAGGCTCCCTGACATCTCATCCACTAAGGCAGAACTTCATCCGAGATTTGGATTACCAAAACCGATACTCGGAGTATCCCAAGATTCAACGTCTCATCAAACTGAAGGCCAGTGGATATGCCTGGATGGGCGGACAGACATGGACTCGGAGGTGCTTGAAGACCTGAACATCCATGATGTTGCTGAATCCCAAAACTCTCAAACTTGCTTTGGAACACATGTTTTTGTTGGTCCATTTTCCCAAACATTCGAAACGCGGAGTTGTTTCTCACATTTTCTCCTCCAACCGAATCGGAAAAAAAAACACATTTGGACTGGGTTCGCCCATGGTTTTTTCATGTCATCAAATATCCCAAAGATGCAGAGATATGCAGAGGTTACAGCATGTTACAGCGTTCGACCTGTGAGGATGATATCCTGGCCAAGCGCGCCTCCCCTGGGATGTCCCTGAAGTGCGACTTGAAGCGCCTCGCCATGCGGCAAACAGTGACAGTGAATGGGGGTCAATCCGGGGTCAAAGGTGGTGAAGTTTCATCTGATCAAGTTGGGGTTTCGCATCTTTGGGACTGTTTGGGACTGTTTGGGGACTCCAGTTTCTACCCTCTGGTAAACTAACATAGCTATGGAAAATCATCATTTTTAATTGGAAATTCCACTATAAATGGCCATTTTCAATAGCTATGTTAGTTTACCAGAGGGTAAGTTTCATACTTTGAAATCTTTTGGCTGTGACGAGAGCACTGCCACCATGCCCAAGCTACCACCTCTAGAAGCCGTCGGCAATCAGGACTTTCGATCTTGCCAGCAAGGGTGCCTCAGTGTTTGGGGCGTGGTGCATGCAATGTTTATCCAGGATTTTGTATTTTTTAAACGGATATTTATGCACTGGTATTTGGTATTCCGAAGCTTGATTGCTGTGCAAACTTGGGTGAAGTTCCCAGGTTTGGGCACCAAGTTCGATGTGGTTCTCTTGGATCCTCCATGGGAAGAGTGCAGCTGACCTGTTAACAAAAAGCAGTCGCTGCTGGGCTGTCAGCATCTCATCGCCAATGCTGACACTTGTGGTGTGCCAAAAACTAAGACCTCTATTTTGGACAGACAATGGTTGTTCTGAGATCTTCTGAGATAGTTTATAACGTATATGCTTTTGAAAACTCACTCAGCATGTCAAGAAGAATGCTGTGATTGTTTATCATTGATAAAACTACTGAAATGAGCTAGTCCTCGAACTGTTTGTTTCTAATCTGGCCTCGTGCAGCCAGGTATCAAACCCGTGTTGCGGGCATGTACGTTCCTGATGAGGACTGTGGACTCTGTGGACACCAAACATGCCAAGAGGGAGCTGTTGAGTGCCATTTGATATAACTCACTTAAATAATCCACATTCCTGAAGTCTATAATGATTGTAATATATGCCTGAGAGCCTGTTTCACATGAAACCTATTTTGGTCATCAATATCTCCCCATATTACATATGCATACGCAGAGATGAGGAGAAAAACATGGGAGATGTACGGTATCGTTTAAACAACCAGAAAACCCAATAGTTATCTTTCATTTGTGCCATTAGAAAACTAGTTCATCACAGTTATCTGCAGGGTTTTACATTCTATAGCATTTTATAAGTTGGATTAACATTAGTTTACAACAACTTTATGAAGTTCCGAACTCATTTAAGTAGGGAATCTCGTTTTGATTCGTTTTGGGTCATATAAAGTTCTATAAGTTGGGAATGTATTTTATAATCCTTACATTCCCTCAGAAATGAATTGGGTAAGCACGTGTACAACAAGGATCTCTCCACCTGGACGATGGAGGAGCTGAAGGCATTAAAGGTGGGGCAGATTTTTTTCCATCAGAAATTCCCGAAGGGCTTGCCATGTGGCGGGTTTAGCAGATCGAACTAGCAAGAAGTACAGAAAACTAATATGAAAATTAAGATTCAAGATGACTTAAGAAGGATTGGATAAATGATAAGTATTGAAATTAGTATTGAAATTAGTATTGAAATGAGTATTGAAATTAGTATTGATAAGTGGGGATTCACTTGGATTCACACAAACAACATGAGGATTGAATAAAAGTTGGATGGGTTTATCAATAAACATCCGCGAAAGATGACCCCAAATTGTGGTCCGAAGGGCAACTCTGACTTCGCAGTTGGATAATGGTTTCCTTACCAGATTGGATTAGGGCCCAGCTACCAGGTAACATGGCCTCAGGTGGGTGAGGTTGCTGATCACCAATCCTTTGTTTTCCTTTGGTGTGGGGAGACGTGTGAATCCTCAGGGCTTGGTCGGGGTGATGGTTCATGGAGCGACACTTGGTACTCGCCAAAAAGGTATATGTGGCGATGTGACATGCATTTTGCACGCCGAAATCATCCGAAGTTCATCAAACTCCTATGCTCTGGAAAACCATTTTCCCCAAATCTTATGGTTTGGAAAATCATGTTCCCATATTTTCCCCCTTTTTGCAATGGCCTTTTTATGGGGGGGCCGTTTTCCCCATTTTCCCAACCCCACATGGCCCATGGGGCCCTCCTTCCCCAAGGCACTTAGAGCACGCCAGGGAGCTCTTCAAGAAGTGGGGCTTCCGGCGGATCGAGGAACTTCCCGGCAACAGATTGGCGATGTGATGGCGACCCCCTAACCCACCTGCGTTTGGAGAAACATACCAATTTTCACAGGTTGAAATCCCATTCATTGGATTGGTTGAAGGGAAAATCTACAGGAAACCATTGATTTTCCTATGAAATATAGGGGGTTCTTGTAAATTTTCCCTTAAACCAATCCAATGACCCATGTTGTCTCATTGAAATCCCCTTCTTGAGTGGTTTACCACTTGATTCCCTGCCACTGTCCGTGTGCCCTGCAGGACATTTGCTGGGTCAAGACGAACCGGCAAGCGCCATTGGATGCTCGTGGCTCCGTGAAGTCAGGGCCCAAAACATTGGTCGCTTGTCGCTGAGGTCATCATGAAGATTGGAGCATAGAACTGACATGAACTGACGAATCCCTTCCCCTTAATATTCAGCACGCCCCCAGAAACCATGCTTTAGCAGGGGATGAAATTTACATCTTTGGGACATTTTGGGACCATAGAATGGGGGTGTTTAAAATTGGGGTCCGTGGGATTAGTACAAATCAAGCAGAATGTCCAGGGTTGCTCCAACCTACTGAACGACTGGTAAATGATAGCCACAAGGGTGGGAAGTTGATGAGTTTACCTCTTTGTTGACCCAATTTACTCCCTTGTATCTGGGTGCTGGGAGGCAAACCTGATGTATATGATTGAATGCTACTGTCAATACTGTGCTTCTATAATGCTTCTATCATGTTTTTTTCTTGTTGATACTGGAAAACTCATGAAAACTGTAAGTGTCAACCTGTGACTCAGCAGCTGTAGATAAGAAGCACACAGGGACCGTCTCCCCCGATGGCTGAGGCAGCAAAGTGTCATGTATGGTGATTCATCGATCATCCAGCGCACCAAAGAGCATTGCCTGGTTGGAGTGAAGGCCTTCCGAACACCTGCACCGCGCTTTGATGTACTGTAGATGACAGCAGCATGATATCAGCATGAGATGAGATACTAGGCTGCAGAGTACCTTGGGACCTTGTGCCATGAATGTGGATATTGCCAAAACACCAACAATCAGTAAAATTAGTTTGCTGATTTTTGCTCAAGTGTTTATTTATCATATGCTTGTTTCAAATACTGCATCCATTTGACGCTACAACTCTCCATCCATCGCGAATTTCCTTGGCGTTTTCAGGGCACGGTGAAGCGATCGGTGGACACGCACTTCATCCACGCCAACTGTGATGTTGATCTCATCATGGAGGACGGATCCTCCAGATATAAACTCATATAATATCATATCAATATATATATATATACATATATCAATATAGATGACGTGAAATTGCATATGTGTAAAGATGTACGCGATGTCTAGATATATGCAATATATATGTATATAAGTATATGTATAACATAGAACTATAATAGACATATACATACACATATTGATATATCGCATGTTTGATATAGTACACAATTCCCCCATCTGTGGTTGCATGTTCATCGTGTTGGCCGCTAGGAAGAGAAGAGCTTTGGCTCCACCCATAAGCCCATCGAGTGCGGGCCCACGGCATGGCCCAGGCTATACCCTCAATACACGGCAGCTTTTATAGCGAAGGGGCGAAGGGGGGGTTAAAGCCAACAAGAATTTTGGGGACTGTAACCAACAAACATAGCCACGGAAAATCCCCTGTAAGTAGAGGTTTTAATGGGAAAATCATCTATATTATAAATGGTGGATTTTCCATGGCTATGTTAAACAACCAGATGGTACTGTATATCCCCCCAAATTGCCATTTGAATGGAGAATGATGGACCAGTAGATTTAGGTTCCCTCTATGTTCAGACCATAGCCTTAGGGGGGGGGGTTGATGGGGAATTCAAACAACAAGAATGTGGGAAAATCAACCACAATGGGGATGTAGCAGAAGACATGGCCAGAAAAAAAGTCTGCAAAGAGTGTTGGTTGATGATTAGTTCGGGAGCGATACTAAACAATATAGTGGAGATTGTCAACATCCATGAGCCTGTCTTCAACCATTACAGTTCAAGATGTTTTTCAATTGGTTTTTGCTATTCACTAATCCCTTCCCCCTATTACTAACCCCCCCCCAAATATTAAAAAAACTAGGGTCCATCTCCAATTTTGGAAAATTTGTGGTTGGCCAATTTGACTTTTAATTGATCCCCTTTAAAAAACAATTTAAAAATAAACCTACCATTTGTGGGTTTCACCCCCTAATAATAAAAACTAGTCAACCCCGGGGGGCAGGCGCCTCACTTCACGCCCCTACAAACGACTCACTTCACGCCCCGGACCACTTTCTGCATACGTCCCACACTTTGGCGGCTCACTTCACGCCGATCACATTTACTCACTTCACGCCCCTGACACATAACACTTTGGTGGGGGTGGGGGGTGGGGTGGGGTGGGGACTTGAAAGCGTTCCTGGCGCAGTGAACACCTATGGGACGTTCACCTGCTACCCACTTCCACTTACTTGCTTATGCTTCCACNGTAGTAGTAGTAGTAGTACTAGTAGTAGTAGTAGTAGTAGTAGTAGTAGTAGTAGTAGTAGTAGTAGTAGTAGTAGTAGTAATAGTAGTAGTAGTAGTAATAGTAGTAGTAGTAATAGTAGTAGTAGTAGTAGTAGTAGTAGTAGTAGTCGTAGTCGTAGGAGCAGTAGCAGTAGCAGTAGCAGTAGCAGTAGCAGTAGCAGCAGCAGCAGCAGGAGCAGGAGCAGTAGTAGTAGTAGCAGTAGCAGTAGCAGTAGCAGCAGCAGCAGCAGGAGCAGGAGTAGTAGTAGTAGTAGTAGTAGTAGTAGCAGTAGTAGTAGTAGGACTAGTAGTAGTAGTAGTAGTAGTAGTAGTAGTAGTAGTAGTAGTAGTAGTAGTAGTAATAGTAGTAGTAGGAGTAGGAGTAGTAGTAGTAGTAGTAGTAGTAGTAGTAGTAGTAGTAGCAGTAGCAGTAGTAGTAGTAGCAGTAGCAGTAGCAGTAGCAGTAGCAGTAGTAGTAGTAGTAGTAGTAGTAGTAGTAGTAGTAGTCGTATTAGTAGTACTAGTACAAGAACAGGTATTAGGTTTTAGTCTTCTCGTGCTTCGCTCTGTTGAGCAGGGGCACGAAGCGAGGCATTGGCAGGGGCACGAAGCGAGGCGTCGGCCCCCCGGGGTGTTTATTAATAGGGTCCCCTGAATCCAAGTAGTTTTTTGCAACGTATTAATTGCGTTTTAAATTGAGATTTAATTGATTTTGAAATCGAGNTTTTTAGTATTAAGGTTTGGCGCTTACTATTAGGGATCCGCTTCGAAATCCAATTTTTTGCAACGTATTAATTGCGTTTTAAATTGAGATTTAATTGATATTTTGAAATCGAGAAAAGTTTTTAGTATTAAGGTTTGGCGCTTACTATTAGGGATCCGCTTCGAAATCCAATTTTTTGCAACGTATTAATTGCGTTTTAAATTGAGATTTAA